>CM067359.1:106935817-107315817 GCA_034401795.1 Chaetoderma sp. LZ-2023a | reverse complement strand
TCCATTAAGTTCTCTCTCACCAATGATGTTGAAATAAACATGTACGATGTATTTTAAACCTTCAAAACTTAAATTTCAGGAAACTCGTGATAGGTTATTTAAATTCTTCTGAGCAATCCAGATTCCTATGTATTACTTTAACAGTACTTGTCGTGATTAAAGCAGTACATTGATAAAGAGATTATTTGGATATTTTGTAAAATCAAATAAACCCAAACCTGTATATAAATGATATTTGGCTTTTGGGGCCAAAAGATGGTGGTTCTTTAAGACGGGTGGCCGTAAGACCACCCGTCTTTAAGAACTACCATCTTTAGGACCCAAGTGACTTACAATATATAATGATCTTTATTACGCAACCACTTGTCTCTAAGAACAATTTTAAGGGACCATCGAGTGTCCGTTATAGACAGGTTACACAGTAGTGTAGCGCTTTCTAAAATTCAAGGCCTTATCAAAGGCGTATTTGGTGCTTGATAGTTCAGCGGATACGATAGGATTCCTGCCTTATCTTGTTTAACCCTTAACACTCTGATGCCAAAATTTAAAATTTTCAAATTAAACTAAAAGATGAACTGGTGTACATTTTTCAACAAATTTGGTGGAAGATGTTGCTGTCTCCTCCAATAAAATTGTTGACAAATGTACACCAGTTTCTTTGCTATTGGCACAATAAAAGATAGAAAATTGACATCAGTGTGCTATGAGTTACGGTAAATTGTTAATCTTGTGGCAATGAATGCCTGATAAGGCTTGCGACCTTTGTCACGTTTTAACCTCTCGAAATCACCACACACACACGTTGTATTACAAAGTATCTTACGATGCAATATATACACCTGTGCAAAAGTTAAGCACCACCCTATTTTTACGCACATGCGAGGGTATATTCATGTGCTATGAAGAAAGCAATAGCATAAACATTTATGTACCCATCCATCTTAGTGCAAGAGGTAATAATGCAACTAGAGGAATGCTGATTATGATGGTGGGGAAACACTGTATGTTTTTGTTTGAACTTGAAAACGAGGCCTGAATATGGTTACGTTGACACAACTGACAACTATTGCCCTACAGTTGACACACGTGGCTAGATTGTCATTAATGGTGTCTGAAAACGAAGTTTAACATCTGTGCACGAGTTTGAGACTGTCATTATTAATACCGGGTATATCCACGTTGTGCCTGGATGACGTCCTGGACACGACGTCTCATGCTGGTCACCAACTGACTGATACGCCATTGTGGTATTCGTTGCCATTCAAGATGGAGTGCGTCTGTTAATTCCTGTAGGTTCTGCACAGGAGGATCCCTCCTTCTCACCATGTTTCCCAGAATGTCCCAGATATGCTCAATAGGGTTCATGTCAGGGCTCCTTGCTGGCCATGGTAGGGTTTCGATGGCATTCTGGCGGAGGTATTCATGCACAGCTCTAGCACGATGTGGTCGGGCGTTGTCATCCATGAATATAGGCTGGGTTCCAGGTGCATGATTTACAAAATGAGGGACCACAACTCTATCCAGTATGGAATCTTGATATCTTTGTCCATTTAGTGTTCCAGGTACAGTCAATAGATCGAGCTTACAATCAAATGAGATGCACCCCCATATCATAACGGAACCTCCACCAAATGGAACTTCTTCCATGATGTTACGTTGGTCGTACGCCGTGCGTCTGGACCTCCATACACGAGTTGGACCATCTGTGACATGAAGCAGGAACCGACTTTCATCGGACCAGTGTACCCGTCTCCAGGATCTCATGTTCCAGTGTCTTCTTTCGTTGCACCACCTCAGACGCTCCTCTTTGTGGTGTGCAGTGAGGAGAGGACGTCTGACAGGTCTCCTAGCTTTCATGCCAGCAGCATACAGTCTCCTTTTGACGGTATACATTGACACTCTATTGCGCGTTTCCCATTGCTGGCTGAGCACTCTGCTGTTGGTGAATGGAGATCTCCTAACAAGGCGTACTAGGGCTCGATCATCACGGGCAGTAGTCTTCTTCGGTCTTCCAGATCTAGGCCTGTCCTTCACCTCGTTGGTTTGCCCATGTTTTGCAATCAAACGACTGATTACAGTATGGTTAATGTTCAGCTGTCTGCCAATCTCTCTGCATGACATACCAGTGGTATGCATGCCTATGATTTGCCATTTCACACGATCACTTAACCTTCGTCTTGCCATAGCGGTTCACAATCAAGAGCTAATTCTCTCTGTACAAATAAACCACGGTCATGAACACAAAATTCCTAATCTTGTCGCCTAAATCTGTATGTAATGTTCTAGACCTCAAACTGGACTTTTACATAACTGAACACGTGTGCTGTTTCCCGCCACGCACGACATCAAGCGGCGTGAAGTCATGCATGCATGTGCATTTCGTACTTGGAATTATGTCAGCTAACGCGGGGACAAAAAGTATGGCAGCCTAGTTGTACCTTCATGTTTCTACGTTCTATTGTTTTTGCTGGTGCTTAACTTTTGCACAGGTGTATATATTAAGAAAATAATTTGACTGAGATTTGATTAGACTACCATTCGCTGGCAGACATCGTTATAGCTATGGAATTACTTATATGTGTACCGGATATAACAAAGGAATGTTCAGGGACAAAGAATACCAAGACGTGGAGTGGGATCTGGGGAGGGAGTAGTGTCTCCTCCTCAGTTATGGAATGGTTTGGGGTGGCGTGGGCCGTCCGGGTCGGATGTCCGTACCTCCACATCGATATTCTGACAACGTGATGCACTGAGAAGCTATTTTTCGCATTCTGGACAACAATTATTCTAACTTAATTCTGCTTGCAAAACCTAAATTAATAATCTGATATAGGGGTGAGGGTGACACCTGGCAATTCTGGAGAGGCGTCTGCAAGGTCACGTCCCCCCGGCTGGAGGGTTGCGGAGATGCACATTTCACATGGACCTATGTGACCCCGACTCTGGATCCGCCAGTGATTGGTCAGGTCTTGAAGTTTAGGGAGGCCGGTGTATAGTCTACTACCTTGCTAAGATAGCAACAAACCCTGGGCCCTGCCCACGCGCTATCCGGGTGATAGAACAGACTAAGAGATGACGGATGGGGAATAAGTCGGGAAATGGCTATACTCCTATATATGTAGGCCTACATTTTATACTCCGATAATGAATATATCGTTGAAAGCAGGCCTATGGAATGTCAATGGTTAGAACCTTCAACTTCAAACTGTATTTTATGAATGACGCCTCTTTTAAATAGATAATGTATACACTGTTTATTCCTGAACAATGTAGAGGACGAACAACTTTGTAGTAGGTTAAATGTGGTTACTAATGCGCGTATGAGTTATATTGCACAGCGTCTTTGGGGCTTTGCCGATGACATTCCAGTGGTTATATCTGTGAGTCTGCCTAAATCTGTCCTAACTGTTACGTGGTTTAAACCTAGTATCTAAATACGGATGAGGTTTAGGGATAACCCTGGTAATAAGTCTCTTATTACTCGGTTTATGTAGCGAGTTTTACCAGGTTTAGGCTAATACCGAAGCCCTTGTGCCATAGCGTCCTGAGCGTTCCTGATACCCGTTTAACCCAGTACTGAACATTCTGAGCAGGTGTATTATCTGGTATGCGACAAGCATGTCCAAACCGTTGACATCACTGTCGCGCTGCCCTCACAGATCGTGGTACAACGTTGCACAGTTTAAAAAAAATAGTAATGACATACAATTCGTATAATTTGATGGAGTATTAAGTTGTACCATTTTTATGTCTCTACTATTTAATAAACATGCTGTTGAATATTTTGAAAATCAATTTGACTGGACGCTGTTGCTGCCATAGGAAAATCATAAAAATGCCGCCTGCAGTGGTCTTGAGAAATGTTCATTTGCAGATCAACAGAATACTATTTTTGAAAATTTACCGCTGAATGACTGGCTCGATAACCGGTCGCAGTAATGGAAAATAAAAAGTGTTAAGGGGTTGATGTGTCGTGATATTTCTTGTATCTGAGGTGACTTTCATGATAAGATAATATCAGATACATTTGGTCAGGTTTAAACCGCCTGCCACGTCTCCTGCTTTCTTTCTCTCTCTAAAATTCATCGAGCTGACCAGCGGTCGTTTACACCGATAGCCACAAGATTGGACATCACGATGATGAAGGCGATTTTATTGACCGCTATATTGGTAAGTGTCTGTCTATTTGCTACAGGGTTTCTCATAAGTATCCTTTTGTCCTTACTCCCAAAATGCAACTTGGGACCCCCAAATGTAGTGAAAGTGGGTTCTATGGGACCTATTTTGCTATATGGTTGCACTGAAATATGGGGATACGAGAACAATAATTTAATACAAAACTGCCAAATCAAGTTTTTTCAACCTATGTTAAATCTAAAAAAGCATGTGATGATCTATGGAGAACTTATATACAGATTAAATGTAATATAGTGCGGTTTGCGGTACACATAGTAAATGGGGGTCCGGTGGGGGTGTTGTATGGTAAACTATCGGCAATGTTTTATTATCTAAACATAGATTATACGACACAACGATAGCTCAAAATTAAATGGATCGAAGAAATCAAATATATGCTACAAATAACAGGGCAACGAGATCTTTGGCACTCAGAAAATATAAATAGCAACCAGTTAGTAAAGCATACAAAGGCAACACTAGAATATCAGTACATAGATAAATGGAACAGAGCACTGAGCGAATCTACACGTTTAACGTTTTACGAAGAAATAAAGTCTTTATTTGGTTTTGAAAAATACTTTAAAATGTTACCACATAACGAGGTTATAATGTTGCTACATTTTAGAACACTAAATCATCAACTCGCAATCGAATCCAAAAGATGGTGAAGGCATAAAACGGAATGAAAGACTATGTTCGGTGTTCAACCAGATTGGAGATGGAAATCACTTTCCTTTCCATTGTATTAAGTACAAGACCAAGAGAGACCGGTACATACCACAGTATTATGCAGAACAAAACACTACAGAAAAGACACACGGCTGGTTTACAATATGCGACAAGCCAATACTTAATAAGCTGTGTAAACACTTGGGGTTATCGAAAAAGAACAAACCACAAATCGACAATAGTAATTATAAAACAATGACAGAAATATAGGATGATCTACTACAATAAAGAGGTAAAAACTAAGATTATGATAACACTGGCAATTACTGACAACATTAACGATTACTATGAAACAATTGCCTATTACTATGACACAATTGACTGGTGCTATGACACAATTGACTATTACTATACCACAATTGACTGGTGCTATGACACAATTGACAATTACTATGACACCATTGACTATTACTATGACACCAGTGACCATTACTGTTACACAATTGACTATTACTATAACAAAATTTACTATTACTATGACATCATTGACGATTACTATGACACCATTGTCGATTACTATGACACACTGGACGATTTCTGTGACACCATTGACGATTAATATGACAGCATTCACTATTACTATGACAACATTAACAATCACGCTGTCAAAATTAACTATTGCTTTGACACCATTGACGATTACTATGACGCCATTGTATATTACTATGGCATGATTGCCTATTACTATGACAACATTAACAATCACGCTGACAAAATTACCTATTACTATGACACCATTGACGATAACTATGACACCATTGACGATTACTATGACACAATTGACTATTACTATGGCAGAATTGGCGATTGCTATGACACAATTACCGATTACTATGACACAATTGACGATTACTATGACACAATTGACAATTACTGTGACACAATTGACGATTACTATGACACAATTGACTATTACTATGACACAATTACTGATTACGATGATACCATTAACTATTACTATAATCCAATTGACGATTACTATGACACCACTGAAAATTACTATGACACCATTGACGATCACTATGACAACATTGATGATTACTATGACACCACTGACTATTACTATGATCCAATTGACGATTACTATGACACCATTGACGATTACTATACTAACATTGACGAGTACTGCGACAACAACGATGATTACCATGACAACACTAAAGATTACTATGAGAACAGTGACGATTGCTATGACAACATCAATAATTACAATGACAACAGTAACGTTTACTATGACAAAACTGCTGCTGCTGCTGCTTCTGCTACTACTACTACTACTACTACTACTACTACTACTACTACTACTACTACTACTACTACTACTACTACTACTACTTTTTTGGTAGCACGATCAATGGATCGTGTGGAAATCCATAGTACCCAAAATATACTGACTGAAAAGAACATTAAACATAGGATAAATCAAGAGAACAAACGATTATATCAGTCATATGTATAAATAAACAATAAATATATGATGGTCAAACGATTAATCTAAAAATTCAAAAGGGCTAGATGTTTCCCTTTAAAAATTCCCAGCTACTAGCCCAATAACATTCCATTAAAATTTTAAAAGCTCACGCGAGCATAGGCTGAGCAATAAATACAGCGATCGGACGTATTTAAGACACACAGTCAATCGGGAACAAATTAATCAATAATCAATGCCCCGCAGGATAATCTATAAAATGTAAACGCTAAGATATTGCACTGAGCGCAATGAAGCGATAATGCAACCTACATAGTTGAAGAGGGTTGAACCTTAACAAACGATTTATAACATTACAATTTACTTTGAAATAGAGATTCCGTAATTATCCCGGTATAAATACAATTTTGTGTATACAGGCTAAGTATTTACAATCTATTATTAGGAAACAGCTTAGATTGAATGTTAAATTTATTTTAGTCGAATGCAATTTACTTTGGGATCCAGATTCTAAAATTACCCCGGAACAAACATTGGCAATAAAAGCATTGGAATATAAATCAACTATTTATTTAACTGTCAAATACAATATGGCTTAACCTGTTCAAGTGACCAACTGCCTTTTGGTACACATTTTAACCCTTTCAGAGCAAATGCTCCAAAATTGGTTACATTCATAATCTGATTAGCTGTGAGAATTGGAGCATATGCGTTTGCTGAAGCCGTTACTACGTGAAGCAGATGTTGTTGCTTCACTCAGCAACCTACCAAACACACGCACCGAAATCCACTGTTACTGCATATGTATAATCAAATAATAATTCCAGCCAATATAATTATAAGGGTTACAAACAAGATTGTGGTTCAAAGTTAACCAACGAATGCCATCCACATATTAATACACAAGACACATATTAAAAATGTTACTACAATGATAAAAATACTATTAGCACATATGTGAATTAAAATAAACCAGAATGCGCCAAAACATAGGTCTTACTAGTCAAGGCGGTTTTTAATGACAAGATTCACATTCTCAAGACATACTAGGTCGCCTCTGCACCATATATTTCTAAAGGTTTCTAACTTCCGACTGTTTATATATTTATAAAATCTCCCCTCTTATGTTATGTGACAGCAATCCATCAAATAACGCCTTCAATGTCTTCAAATGATCCAAAGTAGGGCAAATGTTACTATCATATATAAATGAACAACAGTGTTTCCAAATACTCCAACCACCAATGCTTAAGCAGCATATGGTGATTGTCTTATCATTCTTCAACACGCCATTTCCTAATTCACGAAACAGAATTTTTCTAGTGGTTAGATCAGTTCTAGGCACACAAAGATGTGACAATGTTTTCTCTACATATACCCAGAATTGAACTATTACAGGACAATCAGTGAACAGATGCATTAACGTTTCTTTCGAATTTGTGCAAAATACACAGTTGTTCTCATGCTCGGTACACATGTTTGCCTTACTCATAAGGTGTTTTACCCAAATTCTCCGGTGAATTAATCACCAGACTAAATCTTTGTCCTGATTCGGTATATTTGGCAAATGTATGTTGTTCCATACCAATTCCCAATCTGTAATATGGAAGCCATGCCGCTCCCAGGACACTATACATTTTGGAAGGCTAAGCAGTGGTTGTCTCAGCAATGAATACCAATTCTTAGCCGTCATGTGACAAGAGAATTCTTTATCCTTGTACATTAATTTCAAAGTAGGTACATCATTATTGATTTGTCCATTAGGCAAAGTGAGCCATTCTTTTGGTATAGCTTGGTATAGCCGGATCAATAATCGCATGGTGTCTATTGGCCTTAGCTGAGTAATGTGTGCAATTTCAGCTAAGGATGTCAATTTCCTGGACCTATGATTGATAATGTCGCCAATGTATCTAATGCCTTTCCGAGCCATTGAGGGGAAATATAACACTTTATTTTCACGACATATATCATTATTGTCCCACAGGCTTATCATTAAAACACACTCCCAGCATTGCGGTGGATTTTCTATTTTAATGAAAGCATCAAGAGCATATTTCAGCTCCAAAAACACCCTAGGTACACGTGTATAATTAGGCGGCGGACTGGTTGAACAAAAGAGACATTTTGCAGGAAATGGCATTATAAAACGTTCGATTAATGCCCTGGATACATTTGCCCATTGAACGTCAGAATGAAGTAGCATATTTAAGAATTTGAAACGTAATGAAAGACATTTTGTCCTGACATCGTCAAGGTTAAGGCCACCCTGATGAAATTCATTCCTGAACACATCATGTGAAACTAGACACGTTTTGCCTTCCCACATAAATCCTTGAATACGTTTATTAATTTCAGTCTCAATATGTTGAGGCATATATATAGATTCTAGGGATACATTTTATTAGGACTTTTGGGGAAACACTGAACTGGCATGATAGAATATCCAAAAGGAAGAAAACAATAAATTCATGGAAATGCTGACGTTTGACAGTTTTTGGAGAAGCCTTGGTCATGAACACATTGATCCTATATATTGGATATTCTATCATGCCAGTTCAGTGTTTCCCCAAAAGTCCTACTAAAATGTATCCCTAGAATCTTTATCGAGTCAGTTGCCCATTTTATGTTGAGAGGTTTATCAGCTCTGCTCTTCCACTTGCCTAGAAATAACCCTTCTGATTTATTTCTATTAATTTTCAAACCGGAGGCCGTTTGAAAGTCGTCTAAAACTTGATCCAATCTTTTAAAATCAGAATTTGATCCAGCAAAAACTGTTGTGTCATCACAATACTGAGACACTTTTATGGGTCTGTTCACCCTTTCAATTTCAATGCCTTTAAAAACAGGATCTTCCCTAATGGTCGATCCTAAGGACTCCATCGCTATTATAAACAATAAAGGGGACAGTGAGCACCCTTGCCTCACACCTCGTCCTAAAATTACTGGTTTGCTAATATAATTATTAACCAGATATTTACTACTGATATTACCATATAAGATATGAATCCATTTGATGAAATTAGGACCCAAACCAATGTGACTGAGTGATTTGAAAAGAAAATTCCACTCAAGTCTATCAAAGGCTTTTTCATTATCTAGTCCAATGATAGCGCCGGGAATATTGTCTTTTTCTACCAAGTGCAGGATGTCTCTAATTAAAAATGCATTTGTTAAAATCGATCTACCTGGAATAGAGTAGGTTTTGTCGGTGTGGATGACCTCATCCAAGACACTTGAGAGTTTTTTCGCAAGAGCTTTCGAAATGATTTTATAATCTACGCATACTCATAGCAGTGAAATTGGTCTGTAATTTGCTAATATACTACGATCTCCTTTTTAAAAATATAAGTCTCACATAAGCCTGAGACATTGTGAGCGGGAGCTTCTCTTGTGAACAAATTTCGTGCACAATTTTAACGAATTCGGGTCCCAAAAGATACCAAAACGTCTGATAAAATTCAACACTAAGGCCATCAACCCTGGTGCTTTTCCAGGTTTCATGTTTTTAGAGCCAAACCCAGATCATCTAATGTTAATGTAGCATCGCAGAAATTACTGCTCGCTTCCGAGAAAGCGTCCTTAACATTAGCCAACATCTCAGCTGACTTTCCTTCATCACTTTTATCCGACGTGTATAAGGCATGCTAATATGTCTCAACAATGTCCATGATTTCATGTTGAGATGAGCATTTCTGATTGTTGTTATCTAAGCACCATATTAACTTATCAACACCTCTTGCTTTCTCGAGATTGAAAAAGAATTTAGAGGGTTTTTCCCCTTCAGTATACATCTGTGATCTACTTCTAGTTATTGCACCCTTAGCTTTATGTTTCTCGATCTCATACAGTTTAGATTTTATATCATTGAGCTGTTCCATAAGGTGAATATCACCGGTTGCAACTTTGCGAGTTAGTAATGTCAATAAGCGCTCAAGGGCTTTAGCCTCTTTACGAATTTTCCGCGCTTTTTGGATCGAATATTGCTTGGAGATACTTGCAAAGCCCTGTTTAACATCTTCCCACCATGATATACAATTCTCGTGGGAATATTGATTCTGAAGCTTATATTCCCAGAAGCTTTTAATGCAACGATGATACTCTAAATCCTCTAAAAGCGAATTGTTCAATTTCTAGAATCCAGCACCACGTTTTATCCAATCTGCATTATCTAAGCCGATGAAAAACATATCATGGTCAGAAAATGTGACAGGATACACCCTAGTACTTACAAAATTCCCTCTCAAAGATCTATTGATATATATTCTATCCATTCGAGAGGAATTTTGTCCATTAGCAGAATGCTATGTAAAGATTCGTTCCTTAGGATATAAGATGCGATAACAGTCTAATAAATGTTCTGTAACACAAATTTATCTTAATCTAAGGTGAGATGTGTCCCTGTAAGTAGAAGATTAACTCCTGTCCCGTCTTCCATCCATAACACAATTAAAATCACCGCCGATGATGATATTCTCAGAATTATCACTAGTCACAGAGGAAAGTTCGGATAAAAATTGACATCTCTGTGCATGGGAAGCTGGTGCATAAACAGACAACAGAGAATAAATTTATCCCACTATGTCAACAACGACCTTAAAGCAACGTCCACTTGTGTCCGATGATGAATTAATAATATTGATAGACCTTAAACCTTTAGGCAGGAACAAGATAGTAACACCTGCACTTGGTTCTGTGGCGACGGAATAAAATAATTCGCCATTTGCTAAATGCTTAAATTTTTCTAAAACACCTGGGCATTGTAACTTTGTTTCCTGCAACATGATAATATCAATATTCTTGTCTTTCAAATCTTCAAGCAGAACCTGTTGTTTAATTTCATCATTTAGTCCTCTGCAGTTAAGTGTGCATATTAGCATCATTAATAATAAATTTGGCAAACCCGCCATTTCTTAATTGTATTTGTTTTTCTTGCTGAGATTCTTTTTCGCCCACTTGCCTAGCTTCTCATTAAACTCATACCGCTTTAGATCCACGATTTTAAGATGCTAATACTTCGATATGTCAGAGTCAGTGCGCAAATATCGATATCTCACACCCGTTTTGGTGATGTAACGAATCAACACTTGCCATGTTTCTGACCAATAAAAAACCATTTCACCGCTCTGAGAAACCTGTGTATTAACAGAAGGATCGGACTCTGCAATGGATACACTGTCATCATAGTCAAAAGACATATCTTGTGAATCTTCTAATTCAGAATCTGAGCTAGAATCATCCTTTTGACGCTTCAGTCTAAACTTATTCTCGACATTAGTAAGCACATTGGCATTGACATTTTCTAACAGTTTATCATCTACAGAATTGTCCGAGGCATGTCAGTTAATGTTAGTAGATGGTTTAACATCGAACTATCAGCACCACCAGTAGACTGCGATCTGAATTTAGTCTGTCCTGGTGGCAGACTGTCCGTATCAGATAATACATCCTCATCCCTGGTAGTGGGTACAGGCGCCTGAGTCAAACCTTCCTCTAGCACTTCAATTGCGTCAGACATCACAACAGCGACATGGTTGGATAGTTGGTGAGTTTCCACCACGTTGACTGATTCAGGCTCTTGACAAGTTTTGGGTTCAGTCGCATCTGTGCTTCGCCCACCTGCCTGTTTATTTACTGCCTGCGGACAGCGCCATTTGTAATGGTCCGTGGCGCCACAAATCAGGCATTTGGCCTTCTGCGGACATGCACTGGCCAAATGTTCAGCATTGCCACATATCCGACACGTCTTAGCCTGTCCCCTAAACCACACCGGCAAGAAAAAGGTATTGTCGATAGACAGTGTGCCTGGAAGCGGCTTGACAATATCCTTCATCCAAACCCGCCGGATCCCATTCACTAATGATCTATCAAACTGGTATGTTTCATTTTCGATAGAAACTACGAGGCCATAATTGGCCAATTCTGCGTTAATCCGATCATTCGGGATTTCTAAGGGACCTTTCACCTTAACCAACAACCTGTCGCTATCTACCTCTTGGATCTTACAGGCTTCCCCATTCACAACCAACCCATCTTCTAATAATTTTTCCTTAACGGTTTCATTTGCTAATGTCACATGCCATAGATTTCTCTTGATGTTAATTATCCCCTTCAATAGATGGGGCCCAGCGCCAATGACATCATTTAAGCCGTGATATACGTACAACGCCCCCCCCCCCCCCACTTTCCATCCATTAGTTATCAAGCGAAGGCTTAATAACTGTTTATACCGACTTGACATAATCAAAACATTAAGTCAAGACGGCCTCAGAGCAACGCTCAATAAAATGCACGAGCGCCTGACCAGCAGGTAAAAATAACACTCGACAACTGGCGTCCAAAACGGCCAACTATAAAAGCGCCCTTACTGAAGTAATAGTACCAGTAAACGCGTATCAACTAAACCTGGACAATATAGAACGAGAGACGAACAAGACGACTCTGTGGCGACAAGCGAATGGCCACCACAAGCTAGCCTGAGGAGCAAATGCTGAAAAATATCACAGCAAAATGCGACCTCACACAAAACTAATTACTAAAATCAAAACTACAAAACTAACGTATGTACAGTTCGGCAAAAGCAAGACATGAAAATAAATCATATGGAGCAGTAGAAATCGTCTAAAACTCAGCTACTACTACTACTACTACTACTACTACTACTACTACTACTACTACTACTACTACTACTACTACTACTACTACTACTACTACTACTACTACTACTACTACTACTGCTGCTGCTACTGCTACTGCTACTGCTACTGCTACTGCTACTACTTTTTGTTCTTTCTTTTTGGAAAATCCGACGCCGACGCAGTCAGATACACTTCACGGAGGAACTCCTTTAAAAAAGGCTTGCAAACCCCATAAAAAATCGGATGAAATAGCAGGCTTCTTCTTCTTCTTTTCGATCGCTGGTATCACACTTGGAGAGCTGTTCTCAAGATGGAATCTGTGGTTTTCTGCAGTTCTTCCACAGGCCCATACAGCTTTTCAAGAAAAGAGGTTGACAAAGGCCAGATCTCTTCTCTCAGCAGCTGATACGTACTACAACATTGAAGTATGTGCTCTGTGGTCTGTTCTGCTTCTCCACAAGGACAAGCGGGCGATGTCGTAAGGTGGAACCGCCTGTACATTTGTTGGTTTAGTCTGTTATGTCCCGTTCTGAGACGAAAAATGGTCACTTGCTCTGGCCTCGAGAGATGATGGTAAGCATCTTCTGATTGAGGTGTTCTATAGAGTGACTTGATGATAGTCTTCATCTCTGTTTGTGTAACCATGTTTTCTGTCTGATTCTCTTCTGCATCCACCTTTGCCATCCTGTCTGCTTCCTCATTTCCTTGGACTCCACAGTGTGAGGGGATCCACTGCAATGCCATCCGAAAGCATTTGATGGTTTGTAGTGCTTCTTCAAGTTGTGGCAGCTTACCTTTGGTGATAGCCTCAAGGACGGAGCGGGCATCAGATAAAAAGACAACCTGTGCAATAGGGTCTGCTGTTCTGCTGATGGTATTAGCTGCATGGACCAGTGCTTCGACTTCAGCTCTGTAGTTTGTGCAGTGTTTGCCTGTCGGTATTGCAGCTGACTCATGTTGTCCGTTTGGATACTGTATGTGCAGTCCGGCACCTCCGTTCCTAATTGCATCTTTGGCTGATCCATCTGTGTAGATCCTTATCCATGTCTCCTGAGGTTACATTTCTCCCAGCATGGCTAGGGTCAGGGCCTTCTTGCTCACATCACTGTGTTCATCTTTGGTTGTGAGATGAGGTACTGTGGTGCGAATAGCTATGCTCTCTAGTTTGTTTTCCCAGGGTGGAGGATCATGGGTGTGGTTTGGGTCTTCTATTTGTGCTGGCAACATTTCTTCGTGTTTCCTTTGAAGTGCTTTTGTCTCTTTCACAAAAGTTGATCTTTTAAGTCTTCCTGATGACAGCTGCGCTTGCCTGATCTTCATCGGGTGGTTGTTGAACGATTTGAACTTTGCAGCTTGGATCAGTGCTTTGCATTCCCTTCCTTTACTAAGTGGGGGGATGCCTGCTGTCTGCTTTATTTTTTCTATTGGTGTTGATCTCATTCCACCAGTGATGATGCGCAATGCCTGGTTTTGTACTCTGTCGAGGTTCTGTTGATGAGATTTAGCCGCTGTCATCCATGAGCTGGATCCATACTCAAGGTGTGGTCGTACGGCACCTAGGTAGATGGTCTTGAGGATCCTTTCATTGGCACCCACTTTGTTCCTGCCAGCTTCCTCATGATGTTTAGCTTTCTTCTGGCTTTTGCCTCTGCGTTCTGGATGTGCTCCTTCCATGTTAATCTTCTGTCATAGGTGACTCCCAGGTATGTCTGCTGGTCCTCGTACTCGAGTGGAGTACCCGCCCAGTGTCAGATTGCCAACCTTGGTTTTGGTGGACAGTGAGAATAGCATGGCTGATGATTTTTCTTTGTTAATGGTAATACACCAGCGATTGGCCCAAGCTGTAATTCTGTCTAAGGTGAGCTGCATTCTGTACGTGGCAGCCGTGGTGCACTCCTCGGTGCACCAGAGTACGACGTCATCTGCATAGAGGGCTGCTTGGATCCCATTGGGCAGCTCTGCTACAATGTCATTAATGAAGAGTATGAACAAAGTTGGTGATAATACTCCGCCTTGTGGTACCCCTTGTCTCACCAATACATTCTGTCCAGATTGTCCATCCACCAGCAGCCTAGCTCTGCGATTGTGTAGGTATGACTTGGTCCATCGGAACATGTTGCCACCGATGCCTGTGCACCGGAGCTTCACGAGGAGGCCATCCTTCCACACCTTGTCAAATGCCTTCTGCAGATCGATAAAGGCAGCTAGCATCACCTTCTTGGCTTGAAAAGTGTCCTCTATGACCTGTGCAAGATGTGTTGTTTGATCTTCTGTGCTCCTGTATCTTCTGAAGCCGGCCTGCTCTGAAACTATAATGTTCTCTGACTCCAGGTACCACTGCAACCGCTGGTTGACGATGCGCTCCATGGTCTTGCATATGCAGCTTGTAAGACTGATAGGACGGTAGCTCAGCACTTTCGTCTTGTTCTTCCATTTTTTCAGAACAGGAGTCATTCTGGCTTCCTTCCAGCACTGAGGAACCTCTCCATTGGTCCAACTGAGATTAAAGATGTCTAGCAACTTGCGGAGAGATGCATTACCGAGGTGTTGGATCATTTCATTCGTAATGCCATATGTCCCGGGAGATTTCTTCTTCTTCAATTGGTGGATAGACTTCTTCAGTTTTGCTAAACTAATGTCAGCTTTCATTGCATCGTGAGTGTTGGTGTCTGTTCTTTCCTTTTGCTCTTTTCTAACCTCTTTTTGACGCATTCGTGGTATAGAAATGTTGCTTTCTTTTGCATATGCCTTCGCAAAGGCATCTGCAGCCATCTTGCCTGACAGTGTTTCTCCATCTTCTTCAAGAGTAATCTTCTCTCCCCCGACACCCTCATCATTTAGTGCTTTAGTCAGTCTCCATAGCTTTGTGGTGTCTCTCTCTAAATTAAACCCTGCCGTCTTTTTCCTCCATCTTCTTCTTTTGGCCTCCAGCTTGGTCTTTAGATACCTGGCTTTGGTTTGTTGTAGTGTGAAGTGGTTTTCATGACAAGGATTACCCTCTGCATCTTCTCTGGCCTTGTCTAGTTTATCATGTGCTGCTTGCAGTTCTGTTGTCCAGTAGGGGCGGTAGTTTTTCCTGAACCCTCGAGGAATCGCTTCGTTGGCAGCCTTGAGGATACTTGAATTAAAATCCTTGACCGCATTGTTGATGTTTCTCCCTTCTACTGCTATATTTTGGGTAAGCTCATTGGAACGAATACCGAACAGACTCCAATTTGCCTTTTTGTAGTTCCACCTTGGATGTTGAGGTGAACTTGTCGCAATACTTCCAGAAAGAGAGAGGAGGACTGGGCGGTGGTCGCTTCCTCCTAACTGCGATCCGACCACTCTACTGAGGTTTCTGTGAATGTCTTCTGTACAAAATGCCAAGTTGTTGTCAAGTGCCACCGGCGCGAGTAGAAGGTAGGCTGATCTGTGGGATCGTTGACATGTAAAAGGTGCTTTTCATCTTGCCATGCTTCAATGTCTTCTCTTCGTTTATCAAGTGTTCTGTATCCCCAGCTCTGAGACTGGCTATTAAAGTCTCCCGCAATGAGGAAGTGGCAGTCGCGGACCTGGATTGTGTCAAGTGAGAGATTCTTGTCATTAGGGCAGTAAGAATTGACAATGTCAATCACAGAGTTGCTGGTTGTTACCTTGATCTTGATATATTCTGCCTCTTCCATAAAGGTTTTGATCTGGCTGGCGTTCACGCTGTTTCGGACCAAGGTGATCACCTCGCCTTTCTTTCTTCCTCTTCGATCACACCGGAAAATCTGGTAACCTCTGATCTTAAATGGTTTTCCTTCTTGCAGGTGTGTCTCTTGGATGCAGCAGATGTCAATGTTGTTTTCGTACAGGAACTGTTCGAGCTCTGATTACTTGTTGGTAACCCCTTCTGCGTTCCAGTGCATGATGTTGATACTGGGGTTCTCTTTGGGTTTGGTCTTCTCTTTCGGTTGGCCGGTAGCTCTCCATCCTTGTCCCCTGGCTCCACAAGACGAGTTGATGGGACCTCCAGTAGCTGAGGGTGGACTCCTTCGAGGCATGGAGCCCGGCGCTGCACCTGCCTGGCGGATCCTCACAGGGCGAGCACCATTTCGGTTGATTCGATCTCCAAGTGTCATTCATTTGCGTTGTGCATAATGCTCTGGTTAGCCCCTCCAAATGTCTGGATTGACACCCAGTGGGTTACACCCCCTGCGCCACGTTAAGGCCGAGCATATAGTCTTAAACAGGGGATAGCAGGCTTTATTAATAGAATAACAATACAAACCTAACATATCAAAACAGTGAAGGCTAAAATACTCTATTATCATATACCACAACCGTGGCATAACTACATAGAAAACACAATTAATAAAGAGCTGATAACATAACATAATTCAACAAAGCCATTACTATTGGTACACCGTGTAGTAGTAGGCCCAAATGGCGAGCATAGCTAACCAACAAGTGGTAAAGCGACTCATCAATAATTAGCAGTAAGCTACTGCTACTCATTGACGCCATTGAGCCGATTCATGACCGGCAGGCTAAGTAGATCATATGTAGTTTAACATAGCACACCGTATAGTAGTAGGGCCAAATGTCGAGTGCAGCTCGCCAACAATAACAACAACAACTACTACTACTACTACTACTACTACTACTACTACTACTACTACTACTACTACTACTACTACTACTACTACTACTACTACTACTACTACTACTACTACTACTACTACTGCTAATGCTGCTACTGCTGCTACTGCTGCTGCTGCCGCGTCTACTACTACTACTACTACTACTACTACTACTACTACTACTACTACAACTACTACTACTACTACTACCGGCACCACCACCACCACCACCACCGCCGTCGTCGCCGCTGCCACCGCCGCCGTCCTCGCCGCCGCCACCGTGTCGCCGCTGCCCCAACTACAACCAATACTGCTATTGATGTTATTTACAATGGATTTAAGCTTTAATGATGCAGTATGAATAAATCTGATAAAAAGGAGCAATACGTGTATAGCATGTAAATTTCCAACACCTCAAATATAATAATTTAATTATATACCTCATAGGCTAATGGAATTTGGCCTGGGAGAATAAAGAAAACTGAAAACTGAATCTGTAAAAATTGTTAAATACTAATTAGTTTTAAAGATTTTTGCACAAACATACCCACATAATCCACCAATCGACCCCATAATTGTTATTCATAGCTGTGAGCCCGTGGTACGATCTAAGTTTAGCATGGATGAGGAAAACTTCATCAAAATCCGAAATGTACAGTTTAGGCACGCCCACCCCACCCCCGGATTTCAGCTTGGGATCCCCCCAGATTTGTAGATACTGCGTCCGTGTAGGAAATTTAGATGCCACGAGGAACATTACTACATACATTATTTTATTTACGTCTACTAAAATACGTTGATATTTAAATGTCTTTCAAGTAATCTTCAAGAAAATCTAATTGAATTCTGTTCAATTTTTGTTCTCAAGTTTAAAAAAAAATAAATCTGTAAAATATCACATAAATGCACACAACTTTCTCTTTCGTGACCACAAACCGCTTATGCCGATGTTAATTATCTCTTCCAAAAATGGTGAACATTAAAACCATAATTTATGAATCCAGTTTCAGTTATGCCCGCCCATATTTAGCTAAGCTCCGCCCACCCGTGTCCTGCGTTGGAATCGATCGATCCCTGAACTCCCTAACTATCAATTTCCAGAAAACTATACGGGTGAGCCATTGAATATTTTGAAACTAATTTGACTGGGAGCTATGGCAGCAACAGTGCCCAGTCAAATTAGATTCAAAATATTCGAGAGAATGTTTCTTAAATAGTAAAGCATTACAATTCGTACAACGTGTCGGGCTATTAAGCGCTTGAGACGCACTAAATGGAGTCATTCATGTTGTAATTGATTAAGACGTCATTCTCCACGTCACGTAGTTGATTATGCCGTCATATGATGGATAGATAAACTGGAAAAGTCCATTGAACTCGACCTATGATTCCACAAAACATATATCCAAACATATTCATATGCAATGAAATATTGTAATATTTCCCTCCTAGGTGATTCTCAAGGAAAGTTATGGAGTACAGGGTGAGTATCTATATGTAAGGTAAATGATCAAACAATGCAGGGATCCGATCTGTCACTCAAGTATCTGACGTCATAATCAAATACGTTAGCCTACCGGTTATTTGACGTCACACTCAAAATGCCCGTGACATCGTTCGTCACGAAAGTTAGCGCGGGGTTCATGTGTAATCCGGTGGGATTATAATGCTGAAATTGTGCCACCTAATCAGAAATGTTACATATGTATCAAATATAACATACAAAATCCATGTTGGCACTGTAGTGGCAATTTGTTTGATTAAAAAGGCTGCCATTTTACAAAATGGCCCTCAAGGTGCATAATAATTGTGAAAAATGTTATATTTGTCAAATCTGTCCAATCAACGTGCTCATTCTTATGTTTATAAACATGTTGATTCTGATTCTAACACGTAGGATGCAGTAGGAGCGAAATCTGGCTATCTGTTCAAAATCATTACTTTTAATCATTTATCTTAGCAAAATTATTTTGCGTGAAAACTAGTCGAATTTTCAATGACATCATTTTCCTCACCCATAGATATCTATCTATTCTATCCATTATCATCATCAAACTCATTATCTCTTCGATTAATAAAGTCCTCGCCAATGTCATCGTCATCATCATATCAATCAGCTAAGTTCACGTAGTTATCATCATGATTCTCACGCTCACCATCTTTGTCAGAGCAACGACACAAATATGTGTAATTCACCTTTCCAGAGTATCCATCAATATGTCTATGACTTCATAATCAGCTAAGCGGCGTGGACGATGACGTCATAATCATTACGTCATAAATGATTCTACTAGACCCGTTTTTAACTCTTAATAGTCAGACACGTTACAAGAATTGTATATCTTTAATATTTAATAAACATATGCCACCTAAATCGGATCCAGGTGAACACTATCAACTGATTATAAGAGGCAACGAAACGATACTAAATCTCAAACTGTCATCACTTCAACGGTATATATGGCGTCTGCAAAAAGAAGAGTGAGCCCCTGTTCTGACCAAACAGTGGACCTTTCCGGTTTTAGCTATGCCCCGCCCATCTCTAGATAAGCTCCACCCACACCTCGCTCGTGTTGGGATCGATCGATCTCTGAACACCATGACTATCAATTTTAAAAAAACTACACATTTAAGCTGTTGAATATTTTGAAACCAATTTGACTGTGTGCTGTTGCTGCTTAAGGCAGCAACAGCGACCAGTCAAATTAGTTTCAAAAATTCAACAGCATGTTTATTAGATAGCAAAGAATTACAAAGACATACAATTCATACGTGTCGGAGTATTTGAGATTTGGTGACGGTCTATATGGAACACTTTGCGACGTAATGATTGTGACGTCATCATACCCACGCTGAGCTGATTATGACGTCATACGAGGTCACATGATAGATGGATACTCTGGAAAGGTGAGTTGCCAGCACCTGATGTGATAATCCATCTAGTGAAGCGAAAATAAAATGTTCTACAAATCAATGCCATTACCGATGGCTGGCTTGAATGGATCGTTCCATTTTTAGCCACGCCCCATCCATCTCTAGCTACGCTCCACCCACACCTTGCTCGTGCTGGCTGAATTCCCAGACTATCTATTTCCAGAAAACTTTACAGGTAAGCTGTTGCATATTTTGAAACTAATTCGACTGGATGCCAATGGAGGAATCCAGTTTTAGCTATTCCCCGCCCATTTTTAGTCAAATACCATCCACACGTTGCCCGTTTTGGAATCTATTGATCCATGCACTCACTGCATTTCAATTCCCAGAAAACTATACAGTTAAGCTGACGGATATTTAGAAACTAATTTGCTTGGGTGCCTATGACACCAACAGCGCCCAGTCAAAGTAGTTTCAAAATATTCAACGGGATGTTTTTAAATACTAAATATAGACAATTCACACAACAACCCATAGTCCGTCATCGATTAAGCGTTCGTGACAAACTTAGCTCACTAATTCCTGGTTGAACCTACGCACTAGTGTGTATCTTACCCCTGTGAACGGGAAAGACCACAAATCCATTACAGTTTAATAATTATTTTGTCGAGTGTTTTGAAATTAATTCGACTGAGGAATGTTGCTCCATGCGTTCCTAGCAGATTAGTTTCATAATACCCAACAGCTTACATATATATGATAGCACTGGAATGGAGGGATCTAGCTTTGGCTATGCCACACCGATCTCTAGCTAAGCTCCACCCGCGCTTTGCCCGTGTTGGGATCGATCGACGCCTGCACTCTTCGAATCGCAATTTCCAGAAAACTATGCAGTTAAAGCGATGCTAATCTCATCTCAAATGTTGTATTGCACCGATAGAATATGGTTTATAGGTTCCATATCATTCATATCCTGTCACATTCCCTGATCTGTATCGCAATTATCTGTTTTGTAATATCGAGTAAATGTTGAACAGTGATCGACACCATTTTGTCTCCTCAAGCTATTGTGTGTGATGTCATGTAAGCTCCAATGCATTACATTCTTCATTATGTAATGCTCATCCCATTGAATATTTTGAAACTAATTTGACTGGAAGTTGTAGGATTGCTTCTATTCCACATTGCCAAATTATAGTTGGCGCCTCTATGACTGAGCGTATATACCGAGGCAGACACACTAGGATTTTTCTGTTTGGCTGAAAAGTAAATCATGACAGCCATCATAGGGTGTAGAAATGTACCAACATTTAGCTACTAAATCCTGAATATCTTTCCTTAGCGGCGTGATAAAAAGCTTAAAATTACCTGGAGAGTTTATGACCGGCGTGTTAGATCATCTGAATAGCTATCAAGAAATGGGATTAGTTATCCTTTAAGCTGACAAATATTTTGAAACTAATTTGATTTGGCGCTGTTGCTGTTGTTGCCAAATTTATTTGGCTGACGACACCAAAATACATAAGCAAATCAAATACAAGGCGGTTAAAAGGGATGCGCAGTCAGATCTGGTTTCTCTACAAAAGTGGTCAGACAAATGGCGCTTGAGATTCCATTCAAATAAGTGTAAAGCCATGGCTGTGGAAAACAAAGGAACGAAAATAGAGGACGAATCGAGGTATGACCTGTATAAAGATGATGGGTCAGAAGGATTTCTAGAGAGCGGAGAAACTGAGAAAGACACATTGGAGCACAGACCAATAAAGCAAATAAGAAAGACATTTACACACCTGGATGAGAGTTTGTCTAAAACAGCTATTCCAGGCACGAGTAAGATCACACCTAGAGTACGCAGTGAGCGTGTGGAGTCCCAATTTGAAGAGAGATGTGGAGATGTTAGAAAATGTATTACAACGGGCAACAAGGCAGGTACCATCACTAGCCAACATGGGATACAAGGAGAGACTAAAGAGGTTAAATATGCCCCCAATGCGTTACAGACGAATAGGAGGAGATATGAGGTACATAAACCCCTTTATGCGATTCACCTTTCCAGAGTATCCATCCATCATATGACGTCATAATCAACTACGTGATGTGTAGAATGACATCATAATTAATGACGCCATGAATGGCGTCGATAAGTACGTCACGAACGCATATTTGAAGACGGTCTATGCGTTGTTGTACATATTGTATGTTTTTACTATTTAATAAATATTCTGTTGAATATTTTGAAACTAATTTGTCTGGGCGCTGTTGCTGCCATAGGCAGCAACAGCACCCAGTCAAATTAGTTACAAAATATTTAATAACTTTCCCTGTATAATTTTCAGGAAATTGATAGTTAGGGAATCCGGGGATCGATCAATCGCAACACGACGAGGTGTGGGCGGAGCTTAGCTGGTGATGGGCGGGGCATAGATAAAATGGAAAGACCCATTTATGATGATGATGTAGCAAGCGAGCTGCTGAACCTGGCAGACAAAAGAGGAACTAGAGGCCACAGTCTGAAACTAGCCAAAAAGCAATGCAGAACATATACAAGGAAAAATGCTTTTACTTTCAGAGTATCAGATGTGTGGAAAAGCTTCCCTGAAGCTATTGTAAATTCGAAATCTGTTTGCATTCGCAGTGGCTTTATACAAATTTTGGGAGGACCAAGATATTAAATTTGATTTCACCTTTAAGAGTACAGAATGCCCCGAAGTCATGAACGTGGATTATTTATAATTGATGTGGATATTGACATAGAGGACATCAGAAGAATGGTTATTAAGACGTACAGCGTGACAGACCATTACGCGTTTATTATGGACTAAATTGCGGGATTCATGACTAATAATTGATTATGACGTCAGCCTACATGTGACATTTTTGATTATGACGTAATATGATCGATCGATAAACTAGATCCATCCATTGGGATTCTGTGAATTTAAAGTTCAGATAGTTAAACATGCTATAAATTCGTCTCAGCGTGGTACTACTGTAGCTCACGGGGGTACGCGCTGGTCAGTCGCGTTGCTCCACTCCGTTGCACCACATATACAGGACGTGCGGGAGGGCTGGTTAGCTACTGTTCTCGGGGTTACAGATTCCGTATCGCGTCTCTCCGGAAGGTACAAAGACAGACTTCTAGAACTGGTGGAACATTCACATTCCAGTGGGGCCGTACGACCATTGCCGCCGGGATTGAACCTCATGGTCTCGTCCCAACTGTTCGTGTCACCGGTATGTCGGTCCATTAACTAAAAAGTCTGGACATGATGATATGATTAAAAAGTCAGAATAATAACTATACAAACAATGCTACTCGTTTGTCAGTAATTGAGCAAAAATAATACAATACATCGAGCCACTTGGTGTTCTTTCTACGAGGTCTCGCCGAAGGTGCCACACAGATTCATAAATCCACAGAGGTATCCCCGCAAGGGAGCATCACAACGAGGCTACTTGAGTAGTTTAATATAAACCAATATACCCCTAACACATACAAAATATTATTGTTGCGAGAGGAAAGTGCCTCGCACGGGCCTCCGTCACAAGAAAATGCCTTCAACGCCGAAGCGGAGGAAAAGAGCTGGCAAAAAGGGCCACTCCTTTGTTCAAACAAAAAGCTAAGTGTTTGTCAATCCTAGTGAAGCCATAACTAGTGTAATGCACATTCGTGTACGTGAAGACGGGTCGGACGATTTCCGAAGAATTCGTCAGTCACTGTCTTATGTAGTTCCAAAGATACTGTATTGGTAGTTGCCGCTTTATTTATGCAGGCCTTCTGCTACATTCTAACCTACCATTTAGTTGTTAGATACGATTCCAAGCTTAGGCGGCAAATGACAGGGATTCCTACCTATCTTTAGACACATACATCTAACTGGCGAAGATGTCCAGCTTCCCGAAGGTCGCCCCACATAGCATCCTCCTCAGAAAGACAGCATGCCTACATGTTATAGAGCAATAGCTCCGGAATTATATGACAATCCGGTTACCATCGTCCCGCAACCACATATAGCATCACTAGGACGGGTCACAGTTAACAAAACGGATTTTAGAAAGTGCAATTGTAGTTATGGTGGGGAGTAAGAGACAGATATCCATCGCTAGTGACCTTCCCGTGAGGGCGTGGTGGGTTCTAAGACATCACCCAGACACTACAACGAGTAGGATGGAGATCTGCGTCCCGTCCGTCACCTGTGTGTTATGGAGTTAACATGTTACCTGTCATTAGGGTTAAGTTCCAGAATGCCCAGAGATGCACTGCAGGCCGGTCTAATATAATATAAAATTTCTTTTTGCAGTGCTTCCTACATTGGCGGGGGAATCTAAATTAACTGGTATCCGAAGGTACTGGGGGAAGTGTGTGTAAATCGACACTTTAGTTATCACTGCTCGGAAACCCCAATAGTTTCCCAGAGTCGGATCTTGCCAACGCGTCGATTGGGAGTCCAGACAATTATTAAGCCTTGCGGCTGGAGGAGCGCAGAAAGAGACAATCACTCTTATTAATAAGAGGCCCCAAGGTAATTGGCCAATTTTACACAACCTAGCTGGTGTGTGGTGTTACATATCCACTACAGCCGGATTTACAGAGAGATTCTCCCTAACTACTTTAAACCTATCCTACCGAGCTAAAATAGCCAGGTTTAGTCGGTCACATGTCAGGCTCGAGCGTGGTGAGCATGATCAGTGACCTCAGTGTAAAATTGATGCTGGGGGAGTATAGTGATGCAGATATAAGTAATCCTAGATATAGTCAAAATAACTGATACATGAATTTACACAGTTTGTTTTAAAGTTTCCGTCCGGCGACGGTGGTTTGAAAGTTGCCCATTAACATGGAGGGCTGTAGTTGTAATTAAATATGCATGTACAATAACTGGGTACATGGTGTGGGATACATCGCATAGCCCTTGCGACGCACCAAGCAGACTCCCACCAAACTGTGGTCTAAAAGTTAATTAACACATGCGACATGCAGCGCTGAAGTTTGATACCACTTATCAACATGGTCCGGAAGATCCGGCGGGTTATCCACCAAGAATCACCATCAGCTCTACATCCTCTAGAATTACATCTGCACGAAACTCCTCTTTGAAAGTTCAGAAACGGGAGGTCTTATATTAATTTATTTTTGCCCCCCCCCCCCCGGATGGGCCTCCGGGAACATCCAAAATCCGCATCTCGGATGTCTTAAGACTGATCACCGGCACAGGAGATCTCAATTCCGAATGGCACTACTGTGATGTAGGTACCATAGTCAGGTTTCAGTTCTCCCGCATCTTGCACTGCGTTGGTCCAGCGGTCTTGTTGACGGGTCAGCTTCCACGCCGATGATGCTCTCGATTCTCGTTTTCTCGCCCCTTTTATACTACTCGTGACGTCAGAAGCAGGACGCTGCAGCCAATCAGAGGGCGAGCAGTAGCCAATCAGCGCGCAGCTAGAAATGGTGACGTGACTATCACGTGAACAGCGCATTTCCCATTCATTTAATGCTTACACGCGATTACGACGTCAAAGCAATATTTTGAAGATAATTTAAACGAGACCTTTAATGATAACTCGGCCATTTCTGATCTGATCTTAAAAAGATAAAAAGTTCGGTAATCCTCGTTTCATTCCGGACCTGATTCGTACCAAGAATGACGAGAATAGTGTGATTTGAAAAATTAGCAGTGTGTGTGTGTGTGTGTTGTAATATTTGAGGCGTTTATATGCTAGTTCCCAATGCTAGGGTCTAGACTCACGCCTGGCCTTTATGGTTTCTGTTGAATTCTTGTGAATTCTTGTGACGTCGGTTTGTGCATTAGCTTGTGTCTCTCTCTGTGTGTGTGTGTGTGTGTGTGTGTGTGTTGATCATTGTCTCTCGATTTTGTCTCATGTTGCTGTTCTTTTCCATGGCTTTTTTTATTGCTCCTCATGCTTGGGCGTGTGTAATGGGGATGGCCTAACCTGGACCTAACAGGGGTGGGTAAGGGATGGGGTAGGTGTTGGGTCGGGGGAGGTGCGTACGGTCTTATGACCTGATGCACCCAAGGGGGGGGGGCTTTAGGTCAGAGACCTCCCGGCCCCTTTGGGGGGAGTGGGGAGGTTGGGGTGTGGGGTCTTTCGGGTCCTGGGACCCATTTGGTCTTCTGGCCATCATCCGAGCAGGCACCAGCGCGCACTTGTTTGATTTTGATTGGTTAGGTAGCCCGTATGGTGACTGTGTCCGTCCGAGGACGAACTCGATCAGTCATCCGGGTTACATCCCTCCATAGTCCCCTCGAAAATTCCGAAAGATTCTAATTCTAGCAATTTGGTTTTGGTTTTGTAATCCGTATGTTGCGTGGTTCCATCCGAGGAGGGATCCATTCAGCATCCGGTTTACTTTGACTATGCCGAAATTTCTTGCCTACCTAACCCTAGCTCACGTTCACACAGTGATGGGCACTGTATGACGGGACCTCAGTTTAAAGTCCCATCCGAGAAGACTGAAAAAAAAAAAAAATTAGCAGTACCAACTCGGTACACTATAAGCAAACACTCTCCCCAATCCTGACATATGTTGCTAGGGAGGCTCTGACACACGCGCATACACACTACGCGTTCTTACAGACTTAGACATTTTAGCGAAACCTCTCTCATAGGGCTTTACACACGCATACTATCCTACTCAGGGGGATGGGGGCGTGCTTGTAACATACCCGGAGTGGTCGTCCCGTACCCAGCCTGGCTGGGACACTCCGTACCCATCCAGTCGATCCGTGCTACACCGCCCCCCCCCCCCTCCTAGTTTGACACCCATGACACACGATCAACGCATTGTGGATCGAATGCATGGGAGCACACTAGACGGGAATTATAGACTTCCCAAGTAGGCATATAGCCAAGAGGAGTAGTGACGCGAAAGATGCATAGTGATCGGAGAAGAGGACATAGAGGTGCCAAAGAGTTTGGGATTGAGGCATACTGTTAGTTTTCATTTTTTACCTGGAATTATTTTTCCAGGTGTTTTCTTTTTTTTGTTTGTTTTATTTCGTGTTGCATGCTTTTTCTTTATTTTACTACCTGATTTGGTTAAAACAATAGCTCGCATGGGCGTTCTCTCGGTTGACGGATAATTATTTCTCCACTGAGAACGACAAAGCTCCAACGTACCTTAATCATTTATAGTTATAATATAAAATATATAAGAAAATATATATATGTTAAAACGTACAATAATATCACAGTTAATGTAAATTACATATGCATCCAGGATATATTAGGGGATGCATACAGTGTGGCCCATTTTGGCCGGTCCGCATGGATAGCTCTCGCTATCCACAATCTAACTCGACATACTGACGCGAGAAGAGAAATAATAAGAAAAATAATATTTTAATAAAGTAAAAAGACTAGTTCATCAGGCAGCCCCAGCAATAGCTGTGTTGGCATGACGGGAGTAAGACATATTCGCTACGGTGTGTTGTGTACTTACGTCGCACATGACGTGTTTACAACACAGGTATCCGCAGCAATTATTTGTGTGAGACACAGCTATGCAAGAATCCTGCATAACTGTGTAGGATGGCCGTGGTTAGCCTAGGGACTGGGTTTCGATTATAAAAACATATAATAAGAAGAAAAATATTTCAAAAATAATAAAATAATAAGTGTTCCATTTTCCGCACACCTATTCACACATTCTCCTGCATCCTCGACAATATTGTCCACAAATATCCGTGGAGAAATTTCCCCAGTGAGTCTGGGTTCCAAGCCTCGTACTGGAGGGTCGTGGTGGGTGTTCCTCCGATGCCGAAATCTCATTATCTATATTGCCCAGGTCGGAAATACTTAAGTTAGATGAAGCTATTGATGTATCTACGGATGCACTAGTGGTGGTGGTGACCATCTGGGTGTAGTTCTGACTGGTGGCGGTGCTGAGATGGCTGACATCACTGTTGTCGTGGGGGTGGCGATGGTGGTGCTGGCTGCCGGGCGGCTAAATGATGTGATGATGCTGGGCGTTGATGCTGCTGCAGTGATTGCGGATAACTTTCTTATTTTCACAGCCTTAATTAACTTGCTGGCGGACGTTCAGAGAATGCTCGGATCTGGGGCTGATGAGCGAGTCTGCTTTCTCCTGAATGGGGAGTGTCCGGCGTAGTTGTTTTTGTAATAGCAGAATCTATTGGAAGGATCATGCTGCGCATGAGTATCGGTGTGCTGGTCTGTGGTGCGGTGGTGGTGACGACAGCTTCCACGAGGCTGAGCTCTTCGTCTATTACTAAACTGTGAGGAGAGATAGAATGATCGGAAATGTCCTTTAAACCCAGTTCAGGTATCTTCACAGGAGTTGTTATTACCACTGATATTGTCTGGCCTATCACGGATGCGGATGCTGTGGTGATGCTGCGTGTTATCGGTGTTGTCACTGCAGGTGATACTGGTGCGGAAACTACGGTTTGTGTAAATACCGATGCTGCAGGTGCTGCTGGTGCTGTTCTTGCAGGTGCTGCTGATGCCGTGGTGATGGATGCTGGAGTGTTGATGCTAGCTGGCTGTGTTGCGGATGCTGTTGGTCTAGCTAAATGTGGAAAGAAAGTTTGTCATCGTTTGGTACGTTTCTTCTTTGCCATTTTTCCTGTTGGAAGCACGGTAACTGGATGTCTACTTTCGAAATATGTGGCGAGGATATCTATGTCCTCATTCTGTTCACCAGGTTTTAACCTCACAACTAGCACATGATGTTTGAACGATACAAAGAATGTTACACTGCACAGAGTAGCTGAATGCAGGTACTTGCAGTCCACACAGATGCTCGTTGTAATAATTGGTCATGATTGACGTGAAGAGTTAAGTCAGAGTACCTGGAAAACGCACGCTTACACGGCTGTCCATTAGGCTGTAAAACTGTACATGGATACTTCTTTCCGAGATGAGTAGGTGCTGATTCTTCTGAGCTGTCAGACAAGGCGAGATCTTCCACAAGCGACATATTACTCCCGCATGATGCTGTTTTTGTGGAAACTGCACTAACCTAATTTAAACGTAACTCTTCATAACGTTTCCTGGCCAATATAATAGATAAAAAAGAAATAATAAGAAACAGCAGAATTTGGTTTGTGACACGAAAGCAGCTTAATGCTCGATCTTTCCTAGTGCCGGGTTTGACGGGAAGACGAAGTTTCAGTGCGCGCTTTCCTCCGTTTATACTTTTTGGTGACATCACAGGATGGCGGATGACCACACCCGAAAGTTTTAGGGTGAGTCGGTCCCGCCAAATATGGAAATATTTAGGTTTAATTCTCCTGGAGTGCGTGCATCAGTTTACGATTTACAATACCATCGTTTGGTGATTGTAAATACAGTCATCCTGTGTGTCTGTGTCTGTCATGTTTGTGACGGGACAGAGTTACGTTAGAGCGCAGATGGCCAAGAAGGGGCTGTCATACTTGAATCAATCCATTATCAAATTTCCTTTCGGTAGCTATATCCTACTCGATATCGACGACAGACTGTGGGCATCTTGCTCTCTTAATAATATTGACTGTTTGCGTGCCCGCTCCAGCGGGCACGCTTCTATTTATTGCTGGCTAGAATTGCCTATAGGCGCCGACATTTCGCGCAGGGGATTGCGGGGCTGTGTCTCGCGAGATCTCCATCGATACGAGATCTAATAATTCTCGGCGCGAAGACACGGCTCTATTTTTAGATTGCTGGATATCTCATAATTAGTATCTTCATGCACGTGATTCATGGCGAGTTCTCTTATTTGTTCTGGTCCGACTGTAATAGAGTTTGCGCGGCGATGACCGCTTAATTATTTTAATAAACAGCCAACGGAACTTATATGTCCACTTTAGCACTCTATCAAACTGACCACAAATGGCTTCTTGCGGTGATCGTGCGAAATGTCCATTTGCATTAGCTACTCACCGGAGAACTTGTTTTGAAAGTTTACCACTGGAATGACTGGTTGGATAACCGATCCTATAATTCCAGTAGTAAATTGCAAAAGAAAAACCACAATGGTCTCTTGGACGGCAATTAGGCATAGGACATTTTCTATGATAATGAATTTTTCTGTATATGATGTCACAATTATTTAGGTCAGATGTAGCTGGACGTCACAAGCAAACTGTGTAATGAATGACGTATCTAGCTCCACCAGGAACGTTGAATAGCCAGTCGGGTATGAGAATTGCACGTCTTTACTATTTAATCAACATGCTGTTGAATATTTTGAAACTAATTTAACTAGACGCTGTTCGAATTGTATTGTATGTCTTTGCTATTTATTCAACAGTCATTTTCTATGATAATGGCTGGGTTCGATCTGTAACTGAAGGTTATGACGTCATAATCAATTACCTCATATACAGGCTGACGTCACAATCCAAAATGTGTAAATGAATGGCGTATCGAGCTCAGTCATGAACATTGAATAGTCCGGAAAGTGTACGAATTGTATGTCTTTACTGTTTAATCAACATCGTGTTGAATATTTTGAAACTAATTTGACATGGCGTTGTTGCGGCCAGAGGCAGCAAACCTTTAAAAGCACCCAGTCAAATTAGTTTCAAAATAATTATCAGCTTACCTGTATAGTTACCTTGAAATTGGAAGTCTGGGAATTCATTATTCAGCGTATATATATCAATGTATATATATATATATATATATATATATATATATATATATATATATATATATATATATATATATATATATATATATATATATATATATATATATATATATATATATATATATATATATATATATAGATATCGATTCCACCACGCAAAAAGGGGTGGAGCTTAGCTAGAAAACGGTCTCTCTATTGAAATTGTCATGAGCAAATTGAGCATTACATGGCTAATACCACTTGGTAATGTGTGGCCGACACAATATGGACCACTTGTATTAAGAGACCACCCATATTTATAGGTCACATATTTTAACAAGGCCAATCATAGATTGTTGCCATGAATACAATGTACTCATCCTCTGACGGAGGGAGGATAATTAATACCACTTGCTAATGGACATTTTCATGTTGTCTATCGATCATATTACGTCATATGATGTCATAATCAACGACGTGACGTATAGGATGACGTCATAATCATGACGTCATGACTGACTCAATTTAGTCCGTCTTAAATGCTTAATAGTTCGACACGTTGTACGAATTATATGTCTTTGCTATTTACAAAACATGCTGGTGAATATTTTAAAACTAATTTGACTGGGCGATGTTACTGCCACAAGCCGCAACAGCACCCAGTCAAATTGGTTTCAAAATAGTCAACACCTTACCTGTATAGTTTTCTGGAAATTGATAGTCAAGAAACTCAGAGATCCATCGATATCAACACGAGCGCGGTATTAATGTATTAATATACCATCCGGATTCAGTGACCGATTGACTAACGTTAGCCCCATGGAAGTCATTTCAAGCAACCGCCACCAAGATGTGACTTACTTGGGCACAATTGTGTGTTTTTCTAACAAAATCCTTTAGAATGTTTAACACCGAAATTTCAATATCTCAGATAAAGGCAACTATACGAATATCTTTTTTATACTTTGACTGGTAGCCCATCCCACCCTACCCACCTACTTGTTGCTATATTACCTGTATTAAGTATTGCAACTACAACGACTGCCCATGTAGACCTATCATCTTCTCTTATTGTATTTTAACCCTTTCATGAGGAGGCCGCTAAAACGGGCCTCTGCAGTGATCTTGAGGATGTTAATTTTCAGGTCAAGAGATTTTTGAAAATTCACCACTGAAATGACTGGCTCAATTATCGAGCCAGTCATTCCAATAGTAACTCTTCAAAACAGTCGTCTATTGGCCTGCAAATAGGCACTCAATAACCAAATATTTTTCTTCATATTCTTGACTCAATTTAGTTAATACAGGGTTAATAAATTATGAGGACGACGATGATGTACCATGTCTGTTTAACCTTTCCCGTATTGTATCATAGTATGAATCACATTTGTTGCATTCGAGATAGTGTAAAAATCACAGACTTGTTACAGACAGTCTTGAGGCGTACTATGTGTGTGGTAAATTTCAAAAGAAAAACATGCATAATAATATTGTAGAGGGCGAAAAAGCAGACAGAGTTCGCTAACAATAATGGATACATCTAAAAATAAAGCCTTGGCTTCTGCGAAACTACACCTCTAATGTAATGACTGGTCATCTTCTTACGTTATCACAACGACTAGACTGTTAGACAGACTCAACTTCGGATACCAGACAGACCGGGACCCAGTCTATCTCCGTAACAGACTGTAAAAGCAACACTGGATCGTGAAATCGCTACGTCAATGGCTACTCAATAGGCCCCCATACATTTCTCGATCTCGTATCGAAAGAGAACTCGCGGGATACGAATGAATAATGGATGTGTGATTATCAGTAGTATCCTTTTGTCTTTAATCCATCCGTGGGAATACATCCATGTAGGGCCGATACAATTATGTAGCAGTATTGATAGACTACCGATATTCCAAATTTCCAGTCAAAAATGCTGTCAATAATATTGTAGCAGATTGTTGAATACAGAAATCAACCGAAAGTGTAGGCCTATGCATGTGCTAAGTTAAGAAGGTCTACAGGAAATCCGGCCACATAATTTCAACCATATAGTTAGATAGGTATATCAATACGTTAGTGAATTAATGGATTGAGGTTAAAAATTTTTTTACCATGAAATAATTTCGTAGTGCACAATTTCATAACGAAAATTTGCTAAATCTCCGGTGATTCACAGTTTTCAGTGCCCTATTGTCTATAGTATGTTTAGCCCCATAATTTCACCTACATAGACTTGAGCCTTAATATACTAGATATATTCCGAATCTAACAAATTCTAGATGAAACAATTTTATTAGGCAAAATGTTGGGGTTTTCGTTCCTTTCGGTGCCCTACTGTCTGTATGTAATATGGTCAGCTCCAGAACTTCGCTCACATAGACGTAGATGGATTTGAATACGATAGTTATATTGGGAATTGAAAAAAATTTGACCGTGAAGTAATTTCGTAGTATACGATTTCATCGCGTAAATTCGTTTCAATTTTGGGAGATCTGTAGGTTTTCAATGCCCTACCTGTCTGCAATAGGTTTGGCCACATAATTTCACCGATATGGTTAGATAGCGATATGAACACGCTAATGACTCTTGAATTTTCTACCACGTAGTAATTTCGGAATATTCAATTTAGTAGCCACGGACAGTTGTCAAATGCCAACAATTTACTATATTCGGTATCAGAATGTTTGTTCTCGATTTTCTAATAATTTCTTTTATATATGGATGTGTATAACTCAATATGAGCTAGTGCTTTTGCACAATTCTACCATCACGTAATCTCATCGTAGGTAGTTACATATTCGCCGTATGGCCCCATTATAATATGGTTGGTTCACATTCACCACATTCAGATAGGTGTCGGTATGTCCTGGCATATCGCTCATAATGGGTTCGGCCCCAGAATGTCGCCATATGTTTAGATAGGTATAGGCATACGCTTACGGAGTAGTGAGATTTAAAACTATCTACCATGAAATAATTTCGGCTCAAATTTAGGCCGATTCATGGTTTTCGTTGCACCCCGTCAAATTATTTTCAAAATAGTCACCAGCTTACCTGTATAGTTACCTTGAAATTGGAAGTCTGGGAATTCATTATTCAGCGTATACTATATATAGACATCGATTCCAACACGCAAAAAGGGGTGGAGCTTAGCTAGAAATAGGCGTGGCATACCTAGAAATGGATCCCTCTATTGAAATTGGCATGAGCAAATTGAGCATTACAGGGCTATTACCACTTGTTAATGCGTGGTCCACACAATATGGACCACTTGTATTAAGAGAGCACACGTATTTATAGGTCACATTTTAACAAGGCCAATCATAGATTGTAGAACCTTGCCATCCCGAACGCGCATAGACCCGAATACAATACACTCATCCTCTGACGGAGCGAGGGTAATTAATACCACTTACTAATGGGCCCTTTCATGTTGTCTATCCATGATATTACGTCATATGACGTCGTAATTAATTAAGTGACGCATAGGATAACGTCATAAAAATGACCTCAAGACTGACTCGATTTAGTTCGTCTTAAATGCTTAATAATCTGACACGTTGTACGAATTGTATGCTCTTATTATTTAATAAAAATGCTGTTGAATAATTTGAAAATAGTTTGACTGGCCGCTGTTGCTGCCATAGGCAGCAACAGGACCCAGTCAATTTAGTATCAAAATATTCCACGGCTTACCTATATAGTTTTCTTGAAATTTATCGTCTAGTAGTTCAGAAATCCATAGATCCCATCTCGAGAGTGGTATGGGTGGAGTTTAGCTAGAGATGGGCTAAACTGGAAGGTTCATTGTATTAATAAGCCACCACAGTTTTCAGTGCCCTATTGTCTGTAGTATGTTCCGCCCCATAATTTACCCCACATAGACTTGAGCTTTAATAAGCTAGTTATATTCATCTAATTAATTTTAATGCGCAAAATTTAGGTTAATGATGGTGTATTCGTGGTTTTCGGTGCCCTACTTCCGTAATATGGTCGGTTCCAGAACTTCGCTCGCATAGACGTATAGGAGTGTGAATATACTAGTTACATTGGGAATTTAAAAGAATTCAATCGTGAAGTATTTTCGTAGTATGCAATTTCATCGCATACATTTGTTCCAATGTTGACAGATCTGTGGTTTTCAATACCCTACCGTCTGCAAAATGTGTGGCTACATAATTTCACCCATATGGTTAGATAGGGATATGAATACGCGAATGAATCTTGAGATTTCTACCACGTAGTAATTTCGTATGATTCAATTTAGTAGTCACGGACAGGTGTCAAATGCCAACAGGCCCGCCGAGAGGATTAAAATGTGCTGGTGCAAGTTCAATTAGGGGCCCCCTCACACCACCCTCTGGCCCCTATCCACCCACAAATCTGAACAGTTTCAAAAGATGAAAAATCTGATTTATTTCTTAAACAGTTAGGCCTAATTACTAGAGTCTAGGTAGCTTACCATGGTATACAGTTATTGAGATACATCCATTATTTAATAAATTACGGTGCTTTCTTGCCTTTTTCTTTGCGAAATTGTGAATTACCACATGGAAGTTAATTGTTCTTGCAATCGTAGACTCGATGCTAAGTCTGGCCAAATCAACAAGACGTTCTTGGGACATTGTAGATCGCAAATAGCTTTTTATCAGTTTCAGTTTACTAAAAGATCGTTCTGCAGAGGCTACTGTGGCTGGAGTTGTCAAAAGAATATGTAGACTGACACACACATTTGGAAAGAGTCCTTCCAGTTTGTACTCTGTCAATGAGTTCAACAGTTCCAACGAGCCTAATTGTTTGCTGCCAAAGTTCGCAAGATGGACTGTTGGTAGGTGTTTCATCTCCTGCACTATATCCTGAGAAATGTCGGCAGGATATTGGTGAACCAGTGATGTTGATTTTTGTTCCAGCTCATCTGCTGACATTGCCAGATATTTCCAAAGTAAACAGAACATTTCCGAAATATTCTTTGCAACATTGAACCGAACAGTCAGTCCACCAATCACATTATCTAGCATTACATAAAACACAGATTTTCTGAAGTATGCTTCTTCTGGCAAGTCATCAGTTTCATTCATTTCTGATACGTCTGCATCAGTCGTGACATCATCATTGAATCTTGTCCTTTTCCGATGAGCTCCACCACGTCCTCGAGATAATTTCACTTCTATCTCCAGGTTAGAAGCAATAAGGTTTGCTTCATTCCACATGGATTTCCAGTTATTTCTGAGTTCAGTCAGTTCTGAAAGCAGGCATTTGACATTTGACACTTCAACATCCAACGTGGCATCCCTGGCTTGAATCACCTTATTACAGAATTCAGTCGGAACCAGTACTTTGTACCATACAGCAGACATTATCACACATGTGAAGGAGGTCACATAAGAAAGGGCTCCATGAATTTCAGTTCTTATTTTAGGGGTGAGGTCCAGCTCCAAGAGGTCTTCCAAAGCGAATTTGATGCCAGGCAGGTGAGCCACAAAGGGTTTCACAGATTGAACGCGATCTGACCACCTGGTGCTCGATATGCCATGAAGGGAACAGCCGATGCGATTTATCAATATTTCCCACCGTTTTGGGCTAGAACTAAACAAGTTATATACAGTTTGAATAGTTCCAAAGTAGGCGATTGCTTCCGAGATGCATTCTGCAGCATCATTTCCACACAAATTAAGGGTGTGGCAACCGCATGGCAAAAATTTAGCTGTTGGGCATTATTCAAGTATTTTTGCCTGTACACCATTATATTTTCCCGCCATATTGGTCCCATTGTCATAAGCTTGTGCCCGACAATCAGAAAGTGGAATACCATGTTCTTGCAATGTTTCAACAATCATTTGAGCTATTTCAGATCCTTTTTTTGTCACTACAATCTACAAATTTAAGGAATCGCTCTACAATTTCAAATCGTGATTCAGTCTGAACTACATAGCACAAGAGGAATGTTGTTTGCTCAACGTGAGACGAATCTGGTGTCACATCAACTATTATTGCAAAGTATTTTGCTGATTGTATCTCGTGCAGAATGTGATGTTTCACCAGATCAGAGCTTTCTGCAATAAACTCATTTTGAGAATCAGCGGAGAGATAATGCACTTGAAGTCGTTCACCTTTTTCCTGTGACTCTTCCACATGTAGCACGTGTTGTTTTAGAATGGGATCCCAGTGGGACAGCAACTCTATCAGTCCCAGAAAATTTCCATTGTTCGAGTCACCAATACGTTGGGAAGAACGTCGAAAAACAAAGCCACGTTCTCCCAAGAAGAGTATAACATCGATTATTCGTTTCAAAATGTTCTACCATCTGAGTGATTCAGTTTCAATTGATGCTTCCAAAACATTGTCAACACCTTTCTCAGATGACATACGTTTTTCTAATTCACGCCATGCTAAATAGCATTCTCTATGACCATTGCTTTTCTCATGGTCAGGGATCCGATTACACAGTTTCCTCCACTTAGCACTTGCAGGATAGCCCTCATCTGACGCTAGTGCAGATTTAGATGTGCTCGTGCAAAATAATCGGCATGGAAAACAATATAAGGCTTGCTTATGTTGACTCCATACAAGCCAGTCCCGAGGATGCTGCTTGCCATTAACATTTCTAAACCTAAGTATGCTTTCTGAAAAAGATTGTTTGTTGCTGTCTTTAGGGAATGTGTTAGGAAAGCCAATGTGACCACTGACAACATAATTCTCTATTACCGACTGAGAAGGAAATTCTGTCGTGAGATGTCCAATGTCAAACCTAATATCACTGTGTACAGTCTTATCTTGCTGAAGTTCTGAAGGAGCAGCATCTTTTGCATTACCAGATACAGTATCGTCCATTTCAACAACTGCAGTTTGGTTCAAATCCACATTTATGTTTGCGTCACATGCCCCTGGTTCCAAATCCACATTTATATCACCTGTCACTTGTAATTCTAAATTCACATTTATATCACCTGTCCCTTGTGATTCTAAATCCACATTTATATCACCTGTCACTTGTAATTCTAAATTCACATTTACATTTGCAGCATCACCTGCACGCGATATACCTTGTTCTATTGTCATACGACTCACACCTACTTGGAAGAGCGTCTGTAGTTCTCTTTTTTCATTTTCTTCGCCTTTCTTCTTTTCTTTCTGTATCTGAGCTCCAGATTTATGGGAAGACTCCGAAGACATGTCGAAATAAGTTGTTTACGAATCCTGAAATACAATATAAAAAGATAGAGAAAATATGTGTTTGTTGGAGCAATATCAACCATTTGCATGTCTAGACAACTGCTACTGCCCGGAAATGTTCCATTAGATTTATGGACCTTTTCTAATGGTGTAGCTTACTGTTAGAAAAAAAATCAATAAATTTAATGGAACATCTATGACATCACTGTGCCGCCCCGCCCCCACCTCACCCATCCCCACCCAGGGGCCCACCCCATCGTGAAGCGCACACACACGCACTACGTAATTCTTGATCGGGAACATGAGCAAAACCTTGGAGTTCCCTTGTTTGGAATTAAGTCAAACTTTTCGCAATTTCGCTTGTCAAAGTTTGATCCAAATCTGATCAGCAGTTTCTGAGAAATGCATTATGGATATGTTAAAGATCGAGCTGAATCAGGATCATTGCAAAAATTTGGAAATCCTACTTTGGCCCTTTTATATGCAAATATTGAAACAAATTGGGTTAGTAGTTTCGAGAGATTGCCCATATTGCTACAGACTGTGGACAGCCAGTATTTTCTGTTGGCCATGAAAGATAAAGTATAGACAGTCTGACAGTGTTTATCATTTATGACTCACAATTCTAAAATAATGACTTTCCATCTGAGATTTGTCTATAATTAGCACCCCTAATTTATTGTATTGTATAAGTGCTTAATTTCTTAAATTAGTTGTTACTTAGCTTGCTATTGCTGACTGCCAGTCTTAAACACTCAAACTGTGCTCTCGATGTCACTGTTCTGCAAAAACTGTGATGGATATTAGTGAAATTAGGTTAGCTACAAAGACAATGTCACTACTCAATGTGCAATTAAAACAAACATCAACCACTAGTCTACTTTGCCTACGTACACGGTACCACACTACCACAATTTAAAACTGTAAAATCTATAGACTGTGTAGGCAATTTGCATATAAATTGCCTCTATGTATAGCTATAAATTATAATTATTGATGATGTAACATATAACTATTAATTCACTACTTTCTAGTTTATTTAGGCGCACCTTATTCAGCCTTTGCTCGAATAATCGCAATAGCGCGAGTTTAATACAACACAAATACGTCATCACATACCAAGTCGATTACGTCATAAATGTAAATACTGGCATTGCAGTCAGTGACTGTGACCCGTCACATCCAGCAATGACGCAAAAGCGGAAAAACTTTGAGTAGGCGAAAATCATACGGCTGATACGGGTCTGTGGCGCAGATATCAGTTCACACGTCACACGTGCTGTTATTTCGTGGGACGTGGGTCGAGGGTTGAGGGTCGTGGGTCGAGGGTTGTGGGTTGTGGGTTGTGGGTCATGGGATCAAGGTTTTCTTTTGTAGATAACCGAAATATAGGCACCTCAAAAAGTTTTACTGACACATTTATGGGGCCCATTGGTAGCTCATGGGCCCCGGTGCGGTGGACCGGCTGCACCCCCACTCAGTAAGACAATTTACTATATCCAGTATTAGAATCTCAGTATGTAATCAATTTTTTTTACATATAGCTGTACTTTTGCACGATCCTACCATCAAGTAATTTGGTAATATGTTGTTACATATTCGCCATATGGCCCCATTGTAATATGGTTAGTTCACATTCACCACATTCAGATAGGTGTCGATATGTCCTGAAATGAGTTCGGCCCAGAATATCACCCATATGTTTAGATAGGCATAGGCATAAGCTTACGACGTAGTGAGATTTAACAATTTTGTAATGTAAATAAGCTCAAACATAGGATAATTCATGGTTTTCATTGCAATACATTCACCCCCAGAATTTCACCCACAAATACTTATAGGAAATATGCTAGTTGTATTCCGAATTTAACAAAATTCCACCTCAACGTAATTTCATAGTGCACAATTCAATACCGAAAATTGGCGCAAATTCTGTCAGATCAACGATTTTCTGTACCAGACTGTTTGCAATAGGTTCGACCCCAGAAGTTCACCCATATGGTTAGATACGTATATGAATACGCTAATAAAGTATCAAGGGTTTAAAAAAAATGTTTACTATACAGTAATTTCGTCATATGCAATTTAGTAGTGGCACACCATTTTCAAATTCCAATAATGTACTATATTCGGTAGCGGAATATCTCTATATGCCTTGTGGCCAGTTTTCGAACATAAGGCCATGTAGAACTCACTATGTTCTCGTGCTGTGCGAAATATTGTAATAATTCTACCACCAAATATTTATTATAGTAATGTGAAAATATTTCTATATATCCCATATTATTAGCCGCGTGTACTGGTAGAACCTGATTCACATATGGTCAACAAGATCGTCATCATTACAACGGTTGAGGCCAATTTTGGCCTTTTTGTCTAGCAAAAATATTTGATTTAATAGTTTGTCACTGTTGCCAGTAAAGATATCGTTTAATAGGTGACATAGATATGATAGCCAAATGAAACAGATCACGATGTTTCCCACTGGGTCTTCAGTCAGAATGTTTTCTGCCATATCATTTTCGTTGGAAAAAACTATGTTCACGGTATTGGTTCTATCCTGGCCACTTAACTTTGTTGAAAAGGTTATCTGTCGGTACAGATCGGGGTCCTGTATTGCATCAAAAATATACTTGCTTTGTGCATTTCACTAGCATTGCAGTATATATTTCACCAATATATTTCCGGGTAATAAGCTCTTCACGTCTGTTTAAGAAGGTATCAAGATTTAGGTTTAAAATATTCTTTACAGTTTTTCTTTAATATGTTTGAAAGGGTGTCAGGGTCTGTACTGCATCTTGCGCTGATTTTCTACTAACTGGGATGCCAGCTCTGTTGATTTCTTTATCTTTACAAGTTGTTGATACCTAATGACCCAAATTTGATCTGTTACACTCTGTTGATGCAGTAGTGCAATTTTCTCATCACTGGCTCCTCTTAATTTTGTCTGTTCCTCTCTCTGTTAAGGAGTTTGGCCTGGAGAAAAAGGATGGATGGAAAAATTGTTGCACTGACCAAAAATATAAGCTGCTTTTCCTAGCCCATAGCTAATACTGCCCATATCTTTTTGCAAGAAATATTCCTTCTTTTGTGTTTATTGTATGCCTTTATATAACTTCATTTTTTTATGAAACAGTTGAGTTTATTCTCAGAATTATAATAACCTCCGGGCACGCTATTTACCATTGATGCCTTGCATTAATATGTGTACTTGTATTACGTGTGATTGAAGTGTGAAAGTTTAACTGTTTAAATACGACAATTCCGGGGGGGGGGGGGGGGAAATCACCCGTAGTGCGTACTGTAGATGGCGGTGGTGTTGTTCCTCCTTTCTGTATGATCAGTTTTCCGCAAACCGGATAAGGATGTGTTTGCGGAAAATATTGACTCGTGTTGATGATGGTGGTGTTCTGTTATAGGGAAGTCGGAGTTGCTGTGTGATGCTGGCGTAATGCGAATTGGGCATATCCAGTTTCCACGCTGGGGAATGCCGAGTCTGTTGCTCTTACGGAAAAGTCGGGTTGCGGAAAGTGATGCGCTTCCCACATTCGTGCGGGAGGGAATGTTGCGGAAAAAGGTGTCTAACCTTTTCGATTATAAAAGCTAGGGGTTTGCTAACGATGTTGTTGATGATGTTGAATGTCTCTCATATGGCTTTACACATGCGTATTATCCTACTCAGGGGGGGGGGGCGTGTTTGGAACGTACCCGGAGCGGTCGTCCCATACCCAGCCTGGCTGGGACACTCCGTACCCATCCGGTCGATCCGTGCTACACCACCCCCTCCTAGTTTGACACACGTGACAAACGATCAACGCTACATGCTGAACCAGATAATGTTAACGCACACCATGCATTTGGAATGAAATATAACATTTTACTTGGCCACACAATTTTGATGCCTTGTATCAATATGTACACCTTCCTTTGTTATATAAGTAGACGTGGCATTATGATATTTTGGCATTGACAGGGAACCAAACATACAACCGGCGATAGCTCCAAGCATCATAGCCCACAAACGCTTCCACTACACTAACGCTGCATGCTCGTCTTGCGGCGTTAGTGTGGTGGAAGCGTTTATGGGCTATGACGCTTAGTGCTTTTGCCGGTTGTGGGTTCGATTCGATTCCCTGTCAACTTTCTTTTGTGTTTGTTTGATTTGCTGATGCATTGTGTGATATAAAGTGCACACAGCGCCCAGTCAAATTAATTTCAAAATATTGAACAGCATGTTTATTAAATAGCAAAAACATACAATTCGTACAACGTGCCGGACTATTAAGCGTTAGAGACGGGCTATATAGAGCCATTCATGACGTCATGATTATGACGTCGTCCTACACGTCATGTAGTTGATTATGACGTCATATGACGTCATATGATCAATGGATAAACTTGGAAAGGTCCGTTATGTGGCCAAGAAATGCTATATGCGTATCGAGCACCGTCACTATGCACAGGCAGCCGCACATTACGCGAGCAGGACGACCTATAAAAAAACAGCTCTGAAATAACTTATAAAGGTTTCCAAAACAAAATAAAACTAAGACAGCAATGTCCTTCAATGAAATGAAGTCCAAAACATTCAGGAGAACATATCTTCCACGGTATTCAACATTGTCCTTACTAACATTTAATCTTACCGTGGTTTGTCCTCAGCCAAAATCATTAGCCTCCTCACGTCCATTCTTGATTTGACGATACCGAGTCCTGATTTCTTGAGGTCACCTCGTAGCACGCTTAGCATATTTATACAATGATGTCCTCTCCAGCTTTTGTATTGGTTAGCTCCCAGTAGGGCAAATTTAAAGGCTCTCTGTTGTGATGTGTCCCATGACATCCTTATCACATGTCGAAACATCGGCCATCTTTGCTGGGCGGCGATGTATTATACATCTTGTATTTTGCATCATTGGAAATTATGCTGTCTGGCCATCTGTGGCAAGTGATGGTGCGTAGGTGGTTGCGGTGGCAAGAACCAAGTTTGTCTAGAGATGCTTTTGGAGCTGCCCAGCTGTTACAGTTATATAGCATCAAGGATACGCAGGTTGGCTTGTATAAACGTAATCTTTTTGTCAAGGCCATCTTTGATCTACGAATCAATATCTTCCAGAAGGACTGGAAAGCTATGTTTCCCATGATGCAGCGTGCAGCAATGTCAGCAGTATTGCAAAGCAGCCCAGGATTCTGCTTTTCCTCCATGGCGCGCCGCCACGAATTGGATCATCATTTATTTAGTTCCATGTTTTGTAGATAGGTATATGTGGGTGACTCAGTTTTGGATTCATTCATAAAGAGATTCTCAACTTTTAGGTTTCTTGCAGCTATTTGGAGAAGTTCGTCAAGAGGTTTCTTTTCCTCGTCTATGAAAGTCCATGTCGTCGCCATATTCCATCTCTAGTGGCATGTCAAGTATGGATAATGAATAAAAGGGGTGGGGTGAGGTGGGGTGGTCTTGTGGAATTTCCATTGCAACTGACATGACGTAGTACACCTAGGATCTTTGAGCGTTTAATTGTGTTGAAGGCTAGTGCCCATTTTGTGGAAATTCCAGTGCTTGGACTGTTGACACAATCATATGTTGAGTCCATACAATGTCTGCGCAGCTGCATCCACGATTATAGCCACTCTGCCATGATTCAGCGAAGTCATCGATCTGGTCTCGAATGCGTCATATAGTTGGATAGGATTTTCCGTATGCCGTTCAGGAGCACAATGGATCGCAGGTTGGCTGGAAGGCCAGGTGTCTTGCGTAGTGTGATAAGGGCGCAGGTGGGGCATAAAAGCTGAATTGGTTAGGTGCATGATCGGTTTTGAGATAATATCACTTGCGTATATGAATATTATAGTTCACTGTTCATGCCATCTAGTTCGGATGCACGTCCATTTTTCAGGGCTTTAAGTGCCGTCTCAACTTCTGCTGTTTAAATGGATGTTAGTCATGGCCTGGGGTCCCCTGACAACTGGTGAAAGGTCTCATCATCGTGGCCAGTGAATTGTTCTGTGAACCTTTCTCGAATTGCCTTGGCTTTGCCATCGTCAGTCCCGATAAAGTGTTCTTCAGAGTTGTGCACAGTGAGTGATGGTATCACTGGTGTGTAGTCAGTAACTCTCAGGGCTCAGGCCACTCGACACATTTTGTGAGAGTCATCCGTGGCGGTGATTTCATCTGCTCGGGTGTCTGCTTGTTGAATAGCAAGATCTTTTAAGATTTTGCTGATGTGGCGCAGAATGTTATTGCATTCCTTGCATAGTTTGCTGCGGTCTTCACTTTGGCCACTTTGATACATGCGCAGCTTTCTGCTATGTTGATAGCTTACTACTACATGGTCATCAGCATTTAGATCGGTTGTTTTTTTAGAACTCCTATGGTGCTTGGAGCTGCTGATTCCATACATTTCAATATTTTGCTTAGGGCTTCGCTTGGATCTGAACTAACGTCGATGTTAGCTATTTGCTCCCCGGGGACCTTTTTGCATGGCATTTGAGTGTCAGTGCCACTGGGTATGTATTAGGTGACTCTACCCTCTTGTCTGGTACGGTGTTTATACATTAGGTGGATAAGATTCATCTGAAGGCGTGTAAGGCCTGGCTTATTGTCAGAATTGCACCTCCATAGGAACGAGCATCCCGAAGTATGGGGCTTTGCGATCAATAATGCGTCCTGTCCATGTTGTCTGATCATCACTCTGATGAGGATAAGGGTGTTTGAAAGCTGTATTCCTTTAGCAAATAGGCCATTGGAACTAAAGAATGACACCAGTGCATCTCCATTGTTGTTGCGTGTACCCTCTCCATATAATCCCATGCATGAACAAAGTCCTGAATTTGTGTCCACATTGCCGAGTTTACCTAGCTGGAAGTTGAAATCTCCACACACGAACAAGTGCCATCTCGTTGGAATTGTATGGCGGAGCTCAGTTCTGCACAGAAGGAATCTAATATTGCTGGATTCTATTTGGTTTCTTTTGGCAGTTGGGCCATATGCGTTGACTATGCAACACTTAGAGGTGGTGCGTTTTCGCGTTGATGGTCGATGAATTATGGCGCGACCACGGACGTGCCCAAAACTAATGACATGGTCCCAGAGTTTTGGTCCGATGCCTAAACACCGGTATGTCGTCTGTTTTTGTTCTTCGAGTACTAGCTTATGGCCTGTCTGAGGTTGCTACTCTGAGTGGGTAGCTACTTTTGTCTCTTGAATGCATGTAATATCGATGTTATAGTGTTCACAGTTTGCACCTAAGGTTGGCGTCTTTGATGTTGCAGTAAGACCACGTACATTCCACGTAGCGATGGTAAGCGCCTGTGAAGATGGCGGCATCTGAGGATGTCGAGCACAGTTTCTAGTTTGTAGAAGGTTAGACAAAATCAGAGTTGCCTCTGAATGGAGATGTGGAGGTTTCATTGAAGTGTACTGCAATTTTTACTGATTTTAGCTCTTAGCGACGGTGGTCTAAGACTGATGGATGGACCGACGAATACAAGCGGTCGTGTTGAGATCTATCACAGGGGCATGTGGGGAACGATCTGCGATGACGAATTCGGTACAAATGAGGCTACTGTTGTGTGCAACCAGCTCGGCTTCAAGTATGTAGAGCACTGACATCGCACCATCGTGTTCCTCCTCCTCCTCCTCCTCCTCCTCCTCCTCCTCATCATCATCATCATCATCATCATCATCATCCTCGTCCCCCTCCTCCTCCTCCTACGAGTGGTGTTGGTTATATGATTAAACGCACTGGCTCAGGATCTCCCAAGTTTGGGAGATATTTTTTATTTATTTTATTGTCTGAGATTTGTTATGTTTGTTTGATAGAGGCGGTATGGCCTATAAAATATGAAAAATATATATCATTCATTCTGAAGGTTTTTGAAGAGTTAATTTCGAATTAACCAAGATGTCACATAGATTGGAGTTTTTCTTAAAGGCTATCACTGGACGCAAATTGAGAGGTTTTTTCATTTTATCCTGCAATTTATGATATTCATCTTTCAAATTGATATTGGTGGTGTCGGTGGTGGTGGTGGTGGTGGTGGTGTTGGAGGTGGTGGTGTTGGTGGTTATAGTTGTGGTGGTTGTGGTGATTTTGGTGGTGGTTGTGGTGTGATGTGGCGGTGGTAGAAGTGCTGGTGGTGGTGCTGCTGGTGATGGCACTGGCTGTTGTGGTGGTGGCTGCGTTGTTGTTGGTTGTGGTGGTGATGGTGGTGGTGGTGATGATGGTGGTGTTGGTGTTGGTGTTGGTGTTGGTGTTGGTGTTAGTGGTGCTGGTGGTGATGATGATGATGATGGTTGTAGTGGTGCTGTTGGTGGTGGTGCTGGTGGCGGCGGTGGTAGTGCTGGTTGTGGTCATGATGATTCGGATGATGCTGGTGGTGGTGTTGTTGGGGTGGTGGTAGTGGTGGTGGTGGTGGTGATGGTGGTGGTGGTGGTGGTGGTGGTGGTGGTTGTGGTGGTGTGGTGTGGTGTGGTGGTGGTGGTGGTGGTGGTGGTGGTGGTGGTGGTGGTGGTGGTGGTGGCGGTGGTGGTGATGGTGAACCGCGGTGGCGTTGGTGCTGCCGCTACAGATTGTGGCAACAGTATTTTAATATATTAATTTCATGTGTGGACAGTGACATGTCACCGTTAGTGTGGAACGGTGTTCGTGGTGCACGTAGTGGCATAATCTGGATGGATGACCTAGTGTGTGCAGGTGATGAATGGACATTGTCAGACTGTCGTCACCGAGGCTGGGGAGTACATAACTGCGAACATGGTGAAGATGCTGGAGTTGAATGCGACGGTAAGTGTAAATGGTGAAATGAAACTTTATTACCATTTGGTAATTCTGCTGTCACGACGTAGACTAGCGAGCACGCCTCCTGGCCGTCAGCCCAGAGGGACTGGTCCCTGCCGAATTCACCACGCGTAATTCCCTTTGGGAGTACTCTAAATTGACAAATGAGGGCGCTTCGAATGACTTTCCAGGCGCCAAACAAATCAGGTCGAATACCTCACATTGTATAACTGAAACCCCGCTTTAAATAGCTCGTAAATATGTATTTAAGGTAAGATATCATGTCATTCTTATCAAGATGGACTGCACAGTCATGTAAATGATGTAATTACTCGAAGTCATGCATTATTCCGGGATTTCTGTTGAAATTTTTTTGATAAACGTGATTTTAAAATCCTAGCGAACGATATGGCATGATGTTGTTTGTATTTCCCTCCACTGATTAGGACTGTAGGAGCACCGCGACGTGATAGGTTGCTGCAAATCTTATAACGTCCTCTGCCGCCCAGTCACCCAATCCCATGGATCGGCCATTGTGCACATTGTTCAGTATTTACTTGCTTGATATGTCATATAGAATTAGATATAATTATTAGAATTGTCAATATGGTTCGTTGATAAAATTTAAAGTACGCATACGGCGATGACGTCATTATCTGGGAAAGCCCTTCCCAGCCTAACCAATGAGCTGTTAGCTGTTAGATGTGTGTGAATGTCACAAGCCCCTTATTTCTGCCACGGAGAGGGGTGTGCTTGTGAGTCTATAAACTCCGAGTGGGGGTGGGGGTGGGGTTGGGTGGGGGGGGGGGGGGGTGGCGACAATGGAGGAATTCAGTTTTAGCTATGCCCCGCCTATCTCTAGCTAAGCTTGAGTCACGCTTTCACCGTCAATCGATCCATGCACTCTCTGAAACTCAATTTCCAGAAAACTATACGGGTAAGCTGCTGATATATTTTGAAACTAATTTGACTCGGTGATGTTGCTGCCAATGGAAACAGCTCCCAGTCATATTAATTTCAAAATATTCAACAGAATGTTTATTAAATAGTAACGACATCAATTCTTACAACTTGACCGACTATTAAACGTTTATAACAGACTATATCGCGTCATTCATGACATAAATGATTATGACATCAGTATACATGTGACGTAGTCGGTTATGACGTCACATGATTGACAATGAGACTGGATTCCTCAATTACTGTTATCAATCTAATGTCAATAAATTGTATTTGAGTTGGATACTCACTGTAAATTTGTAACACATATTTACGGCTGTATTACCCAATTCAATTCTTCCTTTAAATATTGCTTATTTTGATGGCTGTTGCCATATAAGAATGTAAATGATCTTATCAACAACATTATCAATGCACTGATAACGCAACTTATTGGTCCGATACTGGATTAATACCCTATCAAAAAAACCGGCCCGGTATTGGCCCAGTAACCGGCCTAATCAGGATTATGAAATTCTAGTCATAATGCAGGAATCTAGTTTTGGCTATGCCCCGCCCATCTCTAGCTCAGCTCCACCCACACTTCGCCCGTGTTGCGATCGATCGATCTCTGCATTCTCTGAATCTCAATCTCCAGAAAACTATACAGGTAAGCTGCTGAATATTTTGAAAACTAATTTGACTTGGTGTTGTTGCTGCCTTTGGCAGCAACAGCCTCTAGTCAAATTAGTTTCAAAATATTCAACATAATGTTTACTAAATAGTATAGACATAGAGACAATTCGTACAACAAATCTTAGTCCGTCATCAATTTAACCGTTCTTTAGCTACGCCATTCATGACGTCATTGATTATGACGTCAGCCTACACGTCACGTAGTTGAGTATGACGGCATATGATTGATAGACAAACAGGAATCCTCAATTACTGTGCGCTACCACTTACAGGTCGGTCCTTCGCCGATGACTTGCGGCTTGTTGGCCCATCAAGTCGGAGTGGACGGTTGGAGGTTAGGTACGCTGGTGTTTGGGGCCCGGTGTGCATTGGCAGATTTGGTACAAACGAGGCACGTGTTGCCTGTAGAACCCTGGGCTTCGAGTAAGTACAGTTACCTTCAGACCAAGAACAGTCGTCATCGTCGTGGTCGTCGTCGTCGTCGTCGTCGTCGTCGTCGTCCACACTCACGTCAAAGTCAGATGGCGTGGGTCCGTCACAACAGGGGCAAAGGTCCGAATTGAATCATCAGAATTGCATGTTTTAAGCCAATTTACAATTTAATAAATAGTTTGCGGAATATTTTGAAACTAATTTAAGATCGGAGCTGTTGTTGCCAGTCAAATTAGTTGCAAAATATTCAACAGCTTTCCTGTATAGTTAATACATTGATCCACGTCTAGGTATACCTGTTTCTAGCTAAGCTCCGCCTGTTTCTAGCTAAGCTCCGCCTGTTTCTAGCTAACCTCATCCTGTTTCTAGCTAAGCTACGCCTGTTTCTAGCTAAGCTCCACCCACTTTATGTAACCATTTGAATCGATTTTAGCGCTTTAAAAAAAATATATTCACTGAATCTCAATGTCAAGGTGAATATACTGGTAAGCTATTGAATATTTTGATTGGGAGGGGTGGCTGCTGCCTATGTTAGCAACAGACCCCCGTCTAATTAGTTTCAAAATACTCAAGGGAATTATATGTCAAAGTCAACTATAGTCGGCCGAGCACCCAAGCCCGGTTCCACGAAATTTGCATAAATTTTAAGATGGCGGACACCCCACGCTCGCCACGAATAAATGCATATAAGCGTAACAATTACACTAATCAACATAAGTTTGATGTAATTATATTTTCCTAGTGTATGTCAATGTTACCAAGACCCATTTCCTTCCCACCTTATCTGATATGGATGTCTTTTTGACGTCTTAGTGGACAAAAATAATCCATTTTCGTAGGCTATCAAAACAGACGACAGAAAGGGTTAATTAAGACTGGTACCCGTCTCCAAATTTTCTGTAATAGTAATTCCGGGAATCGGGTACCAGCGAACCATAGTCTACTAAACAACCGTCGCTTGGGCATGATAACTGCGCATGTTCAGTAAGCTTGATACAAGTTTCATATTTTACTATATAGGCCTATGCAGATGATCGTCTGCGTCAGTCAATCATTGAGTACCCGGTCATGGGCTGTTGAGATTTATTCAACTCACATCACCGGCGGTCGCGGCAAATAGCTCTATATAGTGAGGGTTTGCGCACCAGCTATCTAGCTAGTATTACGATATGTATAGTCTATAGACTTTAGGACGTGTTCTCGCTGGAGAGGTAATAGGGAATACCTCAGTATTGCGCTACGCCGGTGAAGTCTCCAGTGAGAACCCCGCCTAAGACGACTACCTAATGCCAGACCAATTTAATGTTTTGTTTTACGAAAATTCTGACCCAAAACACATGGTGGGAGATGGGGAAAAATTAATGCACAATTTCAAGCTCGGAAGGTTTAAACTATTGCACTATTAATCCTCCCATAAGTGCTAGATTCAAACAGCCCTACATGTACAAGCATGGCGAACACAGCATTAAGAGTTCCTAACCATCTTAACTTTCACTCTTGTCAAATTCTTAGTCTATACCCTGTTTCTCATATTCCCCTTTCCTCTCCTCTCTTTCTGTCTCTTTCACTACTCCCCCCCCCCATCACCCCACAAACGCCCCCAACCCCTCCACACACACGCTTCCCCCCTCTCTCTCCCTCTCGTATCACGCACATACGCACACCAACACGTACGCACACACGCACCTATTCACGTACACATACGCAAGCGTGTGAACTACCTAGTAAAATTGTAATCAGTGGTTGATATAGCTTATCAATTAACTAATTATATATACGTTACTATTTAATTATGTTTTATTATACCCCATCTTGATGTATTTATTATTGTATTGTATTTGTATGTATGGGAGACACGTGTATAAGACTCATGTCTTACTGTGCTCCCATTGAGCAAAATAAAATTCTGTTTAAAACAAGATTATACGTGAAAATTTACCAATGTTAACTTTTCAGAAATAGTCTTGGCCTGCAAATGGATTTTTCTCATGGCGATTGCAAAGCCATTTTGACCGGCTTGGCCATTACAGGGTTAACAAAGCTACGGAGAACAAAAAGAGCTACAGCCAATTCACATTTCAAGAGTATCTATCCATCATCTGACCTCGTATGACGTCAAAATCGGCTCATCGCGTGTATGATGACGTCACAATCATTACGTCGCAAATGGTTCCGTATAGACCGTCATCAAATCTCAAACAGTCCGACACGTTGTATGAATTGTATGTCTTTGTAATTCTTTGCTATTTAATAAACATGCTGTTGAATAGTTTGAAACTAATTGGACTGGGCGCTGTTGCTGCCTTCAAAATATTCAACAGCTTACCTGTGTAGTGTTTTTGGAAATTGATAGTCAGGGTGTTCAGAGATCGATCGATCCCAATACGAGCGAGGTGTGGGTGGAGCTTAGTTAGAGATGGGCGGGGCATAGCTAAAACCGAAGCGGTCCATTGTGAGGTCTTTGGAGTGATCAAGATTTTGCTGCTAAAATTTGTTAGATGGAAATAATGCTGAAAATAAGCCTTAAAATTTCAACATTATTTTTTCTAAACATGGAAAAATTAAGTTTTAGAGGTTTTCTAAAACAAAGCAAAAATTAATTGGTATTGCCTAACCTTCCTATAATATTTTAGTGTAGATCTGGCTGTAATTGGACATGATGAATTTGGAAGGAGCGATAACTCTTTTCGTCTGCGGGCGGTAAGCTGTACGGGAACGGAATCTTCGCTCTCAGAGTGCAGCTTCGAGGGACCTTTTGGAATTGACGTCTGCAATATTAACCTCGGACTAAACTGCATCGGTAAGAAACCAACAAAAATATGACAGTAGTCCTTGGCAGATTACTAGCCAAAGTGTGTTCTGATACTACCGCACACCCCTAGCCATATATTATGACACGCCTGACCAGTGGCGTGGTGAGGGCATTTGAGCCAAGTGCAAAACGGCCTATTGCGTGGGCTCCTCCACTACCTGATCCGGACTCACCGTAGGCGAGGGTCCTGCTAAGGGTTCGATGATTAACACACGGAGAATTTTGAAATCTAGATGTGCTCAGACTTTATATTCTGAACGTCTGAATATAAATAAACGGCCCTATAATCTTGGAGCCAGTATGCAGCTGCCCTCCCCCTACCCCCATATGCACCACACTATGTAATTGGCGTTGACTCATGGGCTGGATGCTGCCCCGTTACAGCTCTTCCGTCATCTTGGTCACAATTCTTTCTTCCTTCTATAGACGCTTGTCACAGATCTAACAGCATGCCACTGGACCAGGGATTCTACGAAGGATTCTTTTGAGGATATATACCACCAAAATACAACTTGGGACCCCCAAAAGTTGTGACAGTGGAAATTGTGTATGGTTATTAAATAATTAATTAATTAGTTTTATAGGCATTTTATAGACAAAATGTCATGAGACACCCAGTAATTCAAAGCTGTGAGTCGATGATACCTTCAAATTTTAGCATGGATAAGGACAACTGCATTGTGACACCAGATTTCAGCCTGGGACCCTCAGATTTCAGGTTGTGAGGGCCCTGTGACTTCCATCATGTAGATGCCATGGGAAATACTGCACGGGACCATGACGATTTGATGTATGTGATTCACTTCGTGTGAATCCTAGAGTAGTGGTCGAACTAATGCCGTATAGCAACATGCTTTTGTATTCTGAGGTGAGGTGGGCATGGTGCGGCGAGTGGGGGAGGTGGGGGGTTGTGGTGGTGGGGGTGGGTGGGAGTGGGTGGGTGGGTGTGTATCCTTTGACGTTACAGTGTTGGAAAGCTCGTCCGCTATTTACTTACTTTTGATGCAATGTTACTGCCGTACTTTTCTCATTCAAAGGATTCATTTCTATCAATGCCCCGCCCATTTCTAACTAAGTTCAGTCCGCTGTGCACGTGTGCTGTAATCAATTTATACACCATGAATCCTGAATTATCCAAATCCCAATTCCAAGGTAACTATGCAGGAAAGCTGTTGAATAATTTGAAACTAACTTGATTGGGGGCTGCTTGGGCAGATGGCAACAACAGCGTCCAGTCAAATTAATTTCAAATTATTTAACAGAATATATATTAAATTGTAAATCGATCAATGGCATACAATTCGTACAATTGGCGGACTTTTCAATAGCCATGACGTGGACAGATACGTCATTATGATTGCGACGCGATCTGACTAAAGACGGACTTGATTATTACGTCAGCTTCTTCAGTAACAGGTTAGATCCTTTCGATTAGGTTTTGAGTTATAGTGACTCCTATGCATTTTCCTGAGGTGGGTTTCTCTATTAAGTGGCAATGGATAATACTGTGTTTTTCCTGACGGTGAGCAACATGCATTCTTGTGGATGGAATTCCTTTTATTTCCCCCAATTTTTTAGGCTCTCAAGATATTTGTATTATCTCACTGTGAGTACTGGTAGCGACTATGCTGTCAACAGCATTGCATCATCGAAGAGTCTAAGGTCTGTTTTGTCGGATTGTGGTATGGCGCCAATTCACCTTTCCAGAGTATCTCTCCATCATCTGACCTCATAGCACATCATAATCAGCTCAGCACGTGTATGATGACGTCACAATCACAAAGCGTTCCATATACACCGTCATCAAATCTCAAATAGTCCGACACGCTGTATGAATTGTGTATGTCTTGGTAATTCTTTGCTATTTAATAAACATGCTGTTAAATATTTTGAAACTAATTTGATCGGGCACCCAGTCAAATTAGTTTCAAAATATTCAACAGCTTACCTGTGTAGTTTTTGAAATTGATAGTCAGGGAGTTCAGAGATCGATCGATCCCAACACGAGCGAGGTGTGGGTGGAGCTTAGCTAGAGATGGGCGGGGCATAGGTAAAACTGGAAAGGTCCACAGATGTAGAATTCCAGATGTTCACTATTCCGTATGGAAATGCTTTTAATCTAATATATTTGTTACAACTCTCTTTGATAAGTTTGACTCGGTGACCACGTGATCATATTGCGTCTAGATTTTAACCAGAGACGGGTGTATGGTCGAGGGGGCTCGTGACTATGGATCACAGATTACCATACACATCTTATAAGCAAGGTCAAGGTCAAGATACCTTTATTCTCTCAGGCTACAACTGTAGCATATGAGATGTGCTTTACATGTATACAGTTGACGGTAAAGATATATGTACATTATACGTGATATAGAGACACATAATAAGTTATAGTTAAATATTATTTTCTCGACAATATATTATTATTATTATTATTATTATTATTATTATTATTATTATTATTATTATTATTATTATTATTATTATTATTACAGGATTGGCAATGATATAAAACATGCAACGTAGTAGTAGTAGTAGTAGTAGTAGTAGTAGTAGTAGTAGTAGTAGTAGTAGTAGTAGTAGTAGTAGTGGTAGTATAGCAATTCAGATGTTGTTGTTGTTATTGTTGTTATTGTTGTTGTTGTTGTTGTTGTTGTTGTTGTTGTTGCGTAGACGGGAAGTACGTATACCTTCACGAGTGGGGCAGTTGCCCGGCCGCCAGTGAAGTCGGTTCAGTAAAATGCAGCTGCGCATGTTAGACTGACTGAACCAGACGATCAGCTACATATATATCCTCCAGAAATTGAACATAAGCGAATTTATATTTTTCTTTTATCAGAAAATAAATTGTATTGGCTCTATTAATCAATCATTTATTGGAATACGTAATAGAATTAATAACAAAAACATACAATTTGGAGACTATACTAAAGTAGCCTACTGACCTAACATCCGACTTGAGCGGGTCATAGCCACTCTACGCTATCTAACTCTATGACGATGACATAATGCTTCGAAGTTGCGGTAGTGGGGGGGGGGGGAATCTAGCTATTCAGCTAGAAATGGGAAGGGCATAGCCAGAAATAGATACCTCGATCGATGATGTTCAAGTGCTAGCATTCGCCGAATAGAAGCAATTTTTGCTCATAATTTCGTATGTACATATAAAATCTATAGATCTATCAACCAATATCTCCTTTAACTGTTATATGGTTCTCAAAATTTCAAGAATTAACCCCTTTTGTGTCAACTGCGCCTCGAAGCGATGGCAATGATACTCATTATATTAACCATTTAATGGTCAAATTCTTTCAAGAAAATTATTATTTTTGCAAGTCAAGAGAAGACAATTTTTGTAAATTTACTTCTGAAATAGCTTTCTGTTGTCCTCCAAATGGACATTCTGCAACGTCACAAAGGATGACATTTTGCCCGGCTTGGCCATCAAAGTGATAATCGTAAAGAAAACAGAGTTTTGACTCGCCAGTTGCAGGCCATGGAAAATTTGCCACTGGTATGATTGGCTCGGTTGCCGAGCCAGTCAATCCAGTGGTAAACTTTCAAAAATAGTATTCTCTTAACCTGCAAGCGGATATTTCTCAAGAGCACAGCTAAAATCGTTTTGGGCGGCCTGTCCATAAAATGGTAAGTTGACGCAACGATGTTTAAAGCTCTGGCAATCACGTGGTCTCGTGGAACACAATTGCGTGCGATGTTACATAATTTTGTGTGCTATGTTTTTTAGATATTCAAAATGGTAATCCTACCAACCTACTCGCACGATTATATGGCGGCTCTCATACATCCGGGCGTCTGGAACTGGCAATCAACAACGTATGGGGGACGGTGTGCAATGATAACTTTACAGACTCCGCTGCTAAAGTCTCGTGCCGAATGCTAGGACTGCCGTACGTATATTGAACCACTCCGCATAACCTCTGTTAAAGGTGCGTATTCACACCAAATACTTGAAGATAAAATTGTTAAATTTTTATGCTTTTAGAGGCTTAAATTGTGTAAATAAATGTAATGAAACGAAATAAATCTTAACGTATGATGGTTTCATTTCATATAAATAAATACAAATTTTTAGTTGTCTCTAATTCAATTTCACAACTTAAAAATTATATTAATTAATACGGCATGAAATCATTATTATGTTAAGATTTATTTCGCTTCCTCACACATAGGCACGCTAATAAAACCTCTAAAAGCATATAATTTAACATTTTTATTTTCACGCATTTGGTGTGTATATGCACCTTTAAAAAGCTAATGTTAACTGGCAGCCTGCTGACTTGCTACAGACTGCATTTTCCATGGATTCCTACTCTGGATAGGGCTTATGCTGATTATTTTGAGAAGAATTTGACTGAAAATTATGTTCACAATGTTCAACAAATTCAGAGTTATTGCCCATTGAAATTATTATCTAGTTGTTTGACGCAGTCAGACGGGTAAAGCGGATTAGATCAGCGCTACAAATACATTTTGAAAATACTCGGTACTTTTTTGTTGACTAACATGACAGTATTGGCATGTAATTTAACATTTTTATTTTCACGCATTTGGTGTGTATATGCACAAAACTGTGCATACAAATTTTATACATAAATCTCGACTGCGCAACCCATATCTGTTATAATTTGTTGTTTTGTTGAAACTAGGATGTGCCTATAAACCAATTGATGAATCCGATCTGTCGATCACGTATATGACGTCATAAACACGTAACATGTAGTCTGAAGCGTAGATATCGTATATACTGGCTAGATCGCTCATGGCCCTCTCAAGAGGCAATTCAGAGTTCAATATTTCCTCCCCGGATGTATAATCTAAAATAAAAATATATTTTTGTTACTAAACCTATTACGTAGTCGAATAAAGGGTCAGATTAATATAGCCAATACAATTTTATTTCCGATACACACATGTAAATTTGCGTCTGCTCAGATTACCAACAGATAAGTCAGTCATTTTTGAAGGCTATATGTTCAGCTGATCGTCTGCGTCTGCCAATCAGTTAATACCAGGTCATGCGCAGTTGCGATTTACTGAACTCGCGTCACCGGCGGTCGCGACAACTAGCCTCATGGTGAGAGTATGAGCATGAGCCATCTAGCCGGTATATACGATATCTCTCGGCTGAGGTATCAATCATATTTGACAGAAATACTCCCTCATGATGTTTGAATAGTCCGTCAAGTTTACGAATGGTGTCGTTGATGGATTTATTACTTAAATTTTGAAACTAATTTGCATAGGCAGCAACAGCATCCAGTCAAATTAGTTTTAAAATATTCACCAGCCTACCTGTATAGCTACCTTGATATTTGGAGTCTGAGAATTCAGAATTCGATCGATCCCAACCCAGGCATAGCGTAGGCGGAGCTTAGTTAGAAATGGGAGGAGAATAGCTAAAAGTGAATTCATCCAATGCTATGTTTGCGAAACTGTACATTGTTAAAATCTAAACAAACTTAAACATATCCGGTTTCCAATGCAATACTAGCGCCATAGCCCACTTTGCAGAAAACAGTAAAGACCACACCACAAAGAATCGAGTGATCCGAAATGTTACTCAGGTATATGCCATCATAACCAATTGCGTCATGGGTATGCTGACGTCACAATCAATTTGCAAATGAATGAGGTATCTAGCTCTGTCATAAACACGTAAACACCCGTCAAGTGTACGAATTGTATTATATCCTTTTGATGGATTTATAATTTACTAAATGTTCTGTTTAATATTTTGAAACTAATTTGACTGGGAGCTGTTGCTGTCATATGCAGCAACACCACCCAATCAAATTAGTTTCAAAATGTTCTTCAGCGAACCTGTATAGTAGCCTTAAAATTGGGATTCCGGTAATTTAGGGTACAGAGTATATACATTTATTTCAACACACGTACAACGCTCGAGGAGCTTAGCTAAGAATAGGTGGGTCATAGGTAATGGTAGTAGTAGTAGTAGTAGTAGTAGTAGTAGCAGTAGCAGTAGCAGTAGCAGTAGCAGTAGCAGTAGTAGTAGTAGTAGTAGTAGTAGTCGTAGTAGTAGTAGTAGTAGTAGTAGTAGTAGTAGTAGTAGTAGTAGTAGTAGTAGTAGTAGTAGTAGTAGTAGTAGTCGTGTACCTCGCGGGGTTTCGGTGTCCGGTTACGGATCTTGATCCATACTGCCATACGGGTAACAAAGACCTGCTCCTAAGGCCGGTGGAACTCAATTGTTCCGGTGGGGCCGTGCGACCATCGCCGCGAACATTAAACACAACAGTCTCATCCCAAGAGTTTGTGTCACCAGTATGCCTGTCCATAGCAATTTCGTGATCTATGGACTTACAGTATTTGATTGGTGACCTAAAAATTAAGTCTATACAATAGCTTTACCTAAACAGACCGTCAAGTATGAAAATACAAGACATAGAGACAGCCTGATGAACTTTTAAATGCGGGACTCCCGGAGGTACCACACAGACTCGCAGGTCCGCAGAGGTATCCCCGCAAGGGAGGCTCCCGTACACGAGATCACTAATTAACGTAATATAAGCTATTATACCTCTAAGCTGAAAGGAAAGCGAATCATCTTTTATAGTGCCGAAAAGCTATTCGCCTCACGCGGGCACTACTGGTGCTCGTTTTGGGTGGGAAGTAGTAGCCTAGCGCGGGCCGTCGTCACTGAATCCTTGCGAGAGGCAAGTGCCTCGCGCGGGCCTCCGTCACAGGAAAATGTCGCCATCGCTTAAAGCGGGAGAAGAGCATTGGCCAAAAGGGCCTACTCTAATATTCAACCAAAATGCTATAAAGAAAAGACCATACCTAGTGAAATTAAGATTTATAAGGGTGCATGCTGTTTTAGGTGAAGACGGGACGAGCGATTCCCGAGGGATTCCCACGCCACCGTCTTATGTAGTTTCAAGTATGCTGAATTAGTAGTTACCGCTTTTATTTATGCGGGCCTTCTTCTATGCCTAACCTAACATTTAATTTTTTAGAGACAAGAACTATTTTAGGCCGCCAATGGCGGGCGCCTACCGAGCTTTAGATACGCTGTCATTGAGAACGGATGTCCTAAGACATCAATACTGGAGACGGCGTGCATACATGTTATTTCGCAAGATCTCCGAGATGCGTGAGAATCCGGACATCTTGCTCCTTAACCACATAAAACGTCACAGGACATTGGTTACTGTTCACAAAAGCAAGTTTTAGGCAACTATCTATCGTTACGGTGGGGGTAAGAGAGACGAATACCCACCATGAATGTCCTTCCCGTGAGGGCGTGGCAGAACCTATCATCATGCCCAGACATTCTTACAGAATTTGGTGGGGATGCGCATCTCGCCCGTCACCAGGTCCTATGGAGCTAACCTTTTAAACCTGATGTTAGGTTTAAACGCAAGTTGCCCAATTATGCACTGCGGTGCGTGGGAATTGTCTAGCAGATGAAAAAGAAAATAATAATTAAAATATGTTTTTCACAGTGCTTCCTACATTGGCAAGGATAACTAACTACTAGGTATCCGAAGATACACGGGAAATGTATGTGACACCACACCCTGGCCATCACCGCTCGGAAAGCCCAATAGTTTCCCAGGGTCGGATCAGTCCATGGTGTGGATAGGGACATCCAAACAATTAAGAAGCCATAAGGGTTAGTGGAACATGAAGAGAGACAATAACTTATAAATATGAGGCCCAATAGGTATGTTGGCCAATTTTACACAACCTTGCCGGAGTGCGGGGCTAAATTATCGCAACTACCGGAAAAGAGGCGTACACTATGTGTCTCTTGACGATGAAATTGTCTCTAATCATATTAAACCTATCCATCGAGCTGAATAGAAAGGCCTTTTAGTCGGTAGCATGCCGGGCTAAACAGAGTTATAGCACGGACAGCGACCTCAGTGAAAAATTGTTGGTGGCGGGAGAACGTGATGTATATATAAATGTTGCTGTATAGCGTTCTTTACGTGCACCGCAGTCATACATTTTCTACAAATAAACAAAACATATGAACGAATGGCTACTCGCCATATATAAGACTAACCGGTACAAATAATACAGTGTGAAATAATTATAAGAACAATATATAATAATAATCTTTATTTAAGGCGGGTATACATCGTCAGTAAACTGATCTTCCCGTGGCCCTCACACAAACACACGCACACGCACACGCACACGCACACACACGCACACGCACACGCACGAACACACACACACACACACACTCACACGCACGCACATATAAATACATACATACATATATACGCGCAAGGTCGTACACGGTCATTCATTCACGCACGCACGCACGCACGCACGCACGCACGCACGCACGCACGCACGCACGCACGCACGCACGCACGCACGCACGCACGCACGCACGCACTATTTACAAATATACAATATTATAACATAAGTAAAATGACTGTTAAATTAGATAATTAACATATTTGTTCATTTTCGATAGATATTACTAAAACGGTATTGCAGAATAATTACCTCGTCGAATGTCGATGTTCGAATCACCGTTCACGCATACATACGCGCAAGGTCATACACATTCATTCACACATACACACATATATAGCTATTTAGAAATAAACAAAATATGCAATATTAGAACACAAGTCAAAAGGTGAAATCACATTGCCCATATATCACTATAATTTAGTAATATATTCATGTATATTTGATTTGAATGTCAGCAGAGTAGAAGACTGAGTAATCGTTTCAGGCAGAGAATTCCACAGTTGCGCTGCAGTGTATTTGAAGCTTTTTCTGCCATATTCCGTTTTAATCCTCGGAAGTTGTAGGTGATTGCCTGTTTTGGAACGTAAATTTCTAGTGTGCGCCACCCCAACGGAAGTGAACATGTCTTTCATGTAACCAGGGGCCAGACCATTTCTAGATTTATATGTCATAATACCCATTTTAATTTGCATTCTTTTAGTTAAATTTGTCCAGTTTAATGTTTCATATAGTTGTACAGATGGTGTTCTGTACGGCATGTCTAATATCACCCTAGCAGCCCGTTTTTGTATTTTTTCTAAACTATCCAATAATGTAGGTGAAGACGGGCAAAATACAAGCCTACAATAGTGAATGTGTGAAAGGATATACGACTTATAGAAAAGATTTCGTTGCTCAATGCTAAGATAATGTTTATTTTTCCGTAGAATATAAATCAGGGACGAAATCTTTTTACAAAGTTTGCCTATATGTTCTTTCCATGCATGCGTATTGTCTATGTATACTCCTAAAAGTTTGTCAGATTCCACAACATTTAAGCTTCCACGATCTGTAGGGATTATACATTATTCTTTACTTCTTTCAATTTATGCTTAGTTCCTAACATCATAAACTTAGTTTTGTCCATATATAACAACATTTGATTATTTACACACCATTCTTCTACCGACTTCATACCGTTAATTAGATTTTCCTGAATTTCAGCGACATTTGAGCTAGCAGCATGCATAGTTGAATCATCAGCATACATATCCATAATATTGTTGAAGCACATGGGTAAATCATTAACTATAAACTGAACAGAAGTGGCCCTAAAACTGAGCCTTGTGGCACTCCTATATCCATGGGCAGTGGTTTAGAATTCTTTCCAGAAATTGAAACGTATTGTTGTCTGCCATTTAAATATGAAGAAAACCACTTTAATGTATTATAGCTGAATTTGTAAATACTTAATCTTTGTAATAGGATGTCATGATTGACAAGATCAAAGGCCTTTTTAAAGTCAATCATAATAGAACCAATAAGGTCTCCATTATCTATCGAAAAGCGCCATCTTTCTACTAGATTTAACAAAGCAGTTTCACATGAATGGTTAGGTCTGAAGCCTGATTGCGACTCCACTAATAAATTATATTTGGTTATAAATTTATAAATATGATCATGTATATGTCGTTCAATAACCTTAGAGATAATGGGTAATATAAACATAGGCCTATAATTGCTAACATTGGTTTTTGGATCAGATTTATGTAGAGGCTTTACTTTTGCACATTTCCACATTTTGGGGAATTCTCCTGTAGCTATGCTTTTGTTTATAATAAGTGTAATTGAGGGTGCAATTATTGATGCGGCTGCTTTGAGGAAGTGTGCGTTCAATTCATCATAACCAGATGACTTATTTGCTTTTAAGTTGCTAAGTTCTCTGGACACATGTTCAACGGTTATATATGGAATTCGAAACTCTATATTTTCTGGAACTTTATTAAAAACATGATTATCAAATGCCATTGGCCTTTGTTTTATCATGGAGCGTGTCAGTTTTTACGCGATTGTACTGAAATATGTATTAAATGTTCAGATTGCATTTGTGGGTTTTGAATTTCTCTTCCATTATCATCACAGATTATTGAAGGTAATTTGTTTTCCTTGGGATTTATGTCTTTTAGAATTTTCCATATATTAGACGGATTATTTTTGCCTGCTTCTAATTTATTTGCAAAATAATCTCGTTTAGATGCTTTAATCAAAAACGCAACTCTTTGCTTTAACATTTTAAAACCCACGTGTCGGTTCCTGCAAACAGGATTCCCATATGCTGTCCAGGACGGGAGCGGATCGAGCTCAGGATGGTAATCATAATATAAGAATGTCTGACGAGCAGTCAGCAAGTGACACAATAACATTACTGCTAAGAAGAAAGTTCCCGTACACCGATGGTACGGATGGAAGTTAAGAACAACCCGTTCATAAGCGGGGGTTGTTGAATACGGATGAAGATACATAACTAAGTTTACGGTGCGGGGTACGTCAATTAGCACTTAAGACGTACCGAGCAAAGTTGACTTGCTGCGGTCAAAAAGTTTAAATAAACCTGCACGACATCAGTGCTTGGAAGGTTGGATAACTACATTTGGGCGTGGCCCGCGGATCCGGCGAGTCATCCACCAAAGAACATTGCTGCCTCTACATCTGTAGAATCACATATTCAGGCCGGGAAAGGCCTCACCGCAAGTTTGTGTTCCGAGTTAGTTCTTGATTTAGTCGTGAACAATATTCAAAAGTTCCAAAAATGCTCCCGGGAGATAGAAAATTGCTTTAGGTGCGGTGGGTTGGGTTGCTGCTGTTGGCTACGGGAGAGAAACTGAGTGAGACAGAAGTGATCTATTTAATACCCGTCTCGCTGATAGTAGCTGTAACAGACCCAACCTATTCGGCCCCTGGCCGAGGATGCTCTCAAGATCTGGATTTCATCTCCTTTTATACTACTTGTGACGTCATAGGCGCAGGCTTCAACCACTCATCGGTCGAGCAATAGCCAATCAGCCGCGTAGCTAATAATGAAGCAGTCGAATGTTCTGGAACATTCTAGAATTTCTGCGTACACATGGTTACGACGTCACGGCAATATTTTGAAGATAATCAAAGAGGTTTTCCGTGGTTAACTCAGCCATCTCTTAACCGATTTTGAAATGGTTTACAAGATTCGGAGAGCCCGTCAAATTCTTGATTGATGCCAGATTCTGCGGGAACAAGCAATTATAAAGAATTATAATGTACCTACTCTGTACATTAAAAGCACCATCCTATCTTGGTCGTGAAATACATGCTCTGTTAAAACAGTGTTAAGCCATGCGCGCATGCGCGCTACGCGCTTTAACGAACTTAGTCGTTTTTACGACGCGATCTCTCCCATAGGCTCATATACGCTTATAGCTCTACGCATGGGGGCGTGTTCAGGGAACGAATCCAGGACGGGCGGCGGGTACCCAGCTTAGCTGGTATGGCCGGCACCTGACCGGTCGATCCGAACTACAGTAGTAGTAGTAGTAGTAGTAGTAGTAGTAGTAGTAGTAGTAGTAGTAGTAGTAGTAGTAGTAGTAGTAGTAGTAGTAGTAGTAGTAGTAGTAGTAGTAGTAGTAGTCGAAGTGAACGCACACGTTTATTTAGCTCTGCAATTGCTGCCCAAATTTGCTAATTTCTAGTGCGATTTTGTAGATAAATTTTATACATATATTTCATATTTGTATTTGCTTTCAAACTTTATGTTTAATTTGTAAATTCTTGTCTTGGTTGGAGTGGATTTTGTGTCTCCATTTTCTAAAGGCACTCCTCTTAGCTGGCGGTTTCCGCCGTTTAATAGGGCTCCTCTTACTGGGTTCAATGCAATACATTTCTCACGGCGCCAGTGTGCTATTTCTATAGTTTGTTGGCTAGCTCATTATATTTGGCAAGACCGCTTGAGTGAGTAGATTTAATTCCTTTGGCATTTGTAAGCGCAAACCTAGTACTTTGATTACATACATCTTTATAGTCAGTTGACTGTCCCCGGTCAACTCGAACAGACTAACAAATATATGACTGTAATATGTTAGTATGCATTAGGAAACCACTTCAATCGGTTAGGTGTTAGTGAACCACTTAATAAGTGGTCCAAAGTAACAAATATACAGCTGTACTCTCTATTCGTATATTTGTTGGTAGACGTCAGGGTTTTAAAAGGGGACAATATTTATGGTCACATAATTTATGGTTATGTTTAGCTCTTTCCCCGACGTCTTGGCGTTATATAATTATATATTTGTATTATATACTCTAATAGTATGGGTTTCCTCCTTTTATAAAACACCATGGCAACCTATAAGCGTACCCTAAGCCTTAAAATAACAACTAAGGGTGGGGTGTCACGGCTATCGACGTGTATCATGGATTAAGGGACGTCGTTGGCGCGGGACCTGCTGCTTTGCAAGGGCTTATCAATGTTACTAAAACTGTGTGGAATGTAACAGTATAAAATGAGGGGGGACAAGGAAAAGCTTCTAGAAGATGTTCTTATTGTAAAAGGCGATGTTTGTAACGTAGAGGAAATCGAGCCAGATAGGTTGCTAGTGAAGATGAAAGTTCCACTAGAAATTCCAGATGACAGAAGCATGAATGAACTCAAGAAGCATGGCAAAGTGCAAAAGATTGAACGGGAAACGTATCCCTTTGACAGAATGCTTGAAAACTGTGTAAGACGCATCTGGTTTGATAAAGTGGATAGCCCTTTACCAAGCAGATTGACGCTTGCTGGCAGCTTTGTCCTGCCATTATGGTACATAGGGCAAATTAAAGAATGTCGGATCTGCCTAAGTACTGACCATTTGGCAACAGATTGTCCCAATCGAAACAAATGTTTGCTCTGTGGTTCAGTTGAGCATTTTAAATTGTGCTGTCCAAAAAATCAAAACAAGCCCTCCGTATCAGGAGATAATCGCTCATTAAAGGATGCAACTAAGTCAAATGATTCTGAAGCAATCGCTACGGAAGCTGTAGTTGTGGTTCATGCCACTGAAAATGACATAAACAAATCATCAAATCTTGTTAAAGTAACTGCATTTGATGAAATTCAAGTATTGGAGTAGGGTATAACCTTAAGTCAAGAAAATAATCAAAATTCAGTGGAGCCAAACGTGGCTGTAAAAGACACTCAGAAAAATGATGATCTTACAGAAGAGCCAGTTTACAATTACTTAGAAGACGAATTAAAATTAGGACAGGATAAGTTTAGGACTCAGAAGACGGAAAGTTCAGTTGATTTTCCGCTAAGCCCACTTGATTTAAGTCAGCTTGAAGATATGGTAAATGACGCTCCTGCCAAATGTAACTTAAGTACCAATAAGCGTCACAAAGAAGACAATAGCTCAGAATCTGAGATTGAAGTAAATGATATGGATGATGATACAATGTCAGTTGCAGGATCAGATGTGTCCATTCAAACACAGATGAAAGATGACATGGTAATGTCCCGATCAGAAGGGGGTGAAGTGTTAATGCCATATGTACCGGCGAGAGGCGTGAAATATCGTCTACTGCTCCATGATTCTGATATTTCCAAATATGAATATTTGTCTGTGGTGGAACTAAGGAACATTGAATTCGCAGGAAAATTAGGTAAATGGTCTGAGAAACGAGCTAAAAAACCAAATCAAGTTAATCTAATGATGGCGGTTGTAAACATCATCTTGCAAATTATGATTATCTGCACCATCAATTGCAGAGGATTAAATACTGAATTCAAGCAGCGCCACTTGCTTGAAGAATTAGCAAATGAGAGAGTTGATATTGCTTTTCTACAAGAGACCAAAATTCAAAAACTGAAGTGTATGAATCTCTCAAAGATATTTCAAAAGGGCAGATTTTTTATTCTTTATCACAAGATAACAGTGTGGGAGTGGCCATTCTTATCCTGCCCCGCTGTCTCAACTATGTTGCTGTTATATCGTCGTCATCAGATACAAATGACCGATGGATTTGTGTATCAATTGATGTACTAAACACAGGTTTATATTTGATGTGCCTTTATGCACCTACCTCTCATCAATTGCGTCATGAATTTCTATATGATGTTTCCACAAAAATTCAAGACAGAACGCCTGAAAACCTAATTATGACTTCAATTGCATAACTTAATAACGAGAAGGCGTTTGACAGACATGAATGGGATTCCTTGTTTAAGTCTTTATACCATATTGGCTTTGGTTCCAGATTTGTTAAATGGGTCAATAATTTTTATACTGATACAACAAGTTGCTATTTAGTAAATAATCATCTATCTGAACCTGTAGTGTTGGAACGGGGTGTCAGACAGGATTGCTCATTGTCTCTGCTTCTATTCGTCATAGCTATGGAATCCTTGGGGGCCACATTGCGGCAACGTAATGATTTTCAAAGAATATGTATACGTGGCGTAGAAAGGCCACTAAGGGTGTCTCAATATGCAGATGATACGGCTGTGTTTGCGGGTAAAAATTCAGATTTTAGAATTTTAAATGGAGTATTATCAGATTTTCAAAAGGCATCCGGGCTTAAAGTCAATAACGACAAATCTAAGGGCTTATTTTTGGGCGCTTGGAAGGACAGAACTGACCATGTTATGGATATTAACTGGTCAAATGATGTCATAAAATTTTTGGGTATTTGCTTTAGTAGAGAACAAACTGTATTACTAAAGTCGGAAGAAAGGCTGTCCAATCTAAAGTGTGCATTACTAAACCGGAAACGACGTCGTCTAATTGTCTTTGACAGGACATTTGTCATTAATAATTTAAGTTTATCTGGACTGTGGTATACCGCTTCTGTAGTTCATATGCCCAAATCAGTAGAGTCAAAGATCAACACGTTACTTTTGTCCTTCTTATGGGAGAACAAAGCCCATTTAGTATCACAGTCAATCCTCACCAATGAAAAGCATGCATGGGGCCTGGATTTGGTTAATGTTTCAGCAAAGTGTGTTTCTTTAAAATTGAAATTCTTGAATAAGTTACTCACTTCAAGCTCATCTTGGTCAAGTGTTCCAAGGGCACTTCTCCAAAGGTACGTAGTCCCATTTCCAGTAGAATGTTTATTTATGTGCAATAAACTGCCACCTAGTCATCTAAAGATACCAAATGTATATAAAGAACAGCTCGAGGCCTTAAAATATTTACACGATCAATGGCACAACCCAATTGTTGGGAAGATGCCTTAGAGCAACGTCTTTGGGGCAACGAGTTGATTCGTGACAATGATGATGTATTATATTTGCCCTCTATGGTCAAAAATGGTATTCAATATTTACGTGACTTGGTAAATCTGAAATCTCGTAAATGGGATTGCGATGCAAGATGTAGCAAGAATAATACCACTGAGATATATTGATGCTCATCGCTTATTTGTTAGAATAAAGAATGCAATACCTGCTGTATGGTTCAAATTGCCGAAAGCACGTGGCAACATTGATATGCTGCAACCAACATTAGTATTTATGTCAGAACATATAAAATACAACATGGCATCTAGAGACAGGTATAGAATTCTAATGCAAAGTCGGAGACAGACTCCTATTGTGGTTAGGCATTGGAACAATTTTGGATGCGCGCCAAAGAACTGGACAAATGCATGGAAAGCAATACATCTGCCTTGTTTACCAGGAAATGCACGGGACCTGGCATGGCGATTACTCCATCGATGGCTATGGGTCGGCCATAAAATAACAAGTACAGACCTGTGTTTATTATGTAATACTGAGGAGGAAACGATAGACCATCTATTTACTCAGTGTCGCATAACTACAGGCTTTTGGGTATATATCAATATGCTCCTTGCTAAATTTGGAACCAAATATGTGAATTTAGTGGCTGAAACAATTTTGTTCAAAGATTGCTCAACTATCGGACGAATCATTAATAGCAAGGAGAAAGAATTGTTAATAATCCTGCTATCTGTAGGAGTGTGGGCCATCTGGAAGCATCGGTGTTCAGAGGCCAGAGATAAAACTGGCAACTGGCGTCAAAGAGCCATACCAGCTATATTTCGATCATTGTTGATAAACTGCATTTATTGTGAATTTTACAGGCTAGTAGAACATGGGAGAGAAAGTAGATTTAAAGATGTATGGTGCAAAACTGGCCTAGTATCAATTGAATACGGATATAAAAAATATCAGAAGCGGAACTTATATCAGCTAGCACACTCGCTGCTTGCTGTATATTGATAAATGCTATTTTAATTTAATTTAATTGACTTTATTTTAAAACTTTAATGCATTAGGAGACTCTAATCTTGACGAATATCCTAACCTTGGGAATCAGTATATTTAAATATCAAATGAGCATTATGTCAATATTCTGAAGGTGATCCGATTTTCAAGTTAACAGAGTGTGATATCTTACAATTAGCTGCCTGTTGTAAATGTTTACTGTAGGTGTATTTGCTCCAGGTTACTTTGCAAAAACTTACAATGAAGTAAATTTAGATTGTGAACCTAAAGGCCTTCTATGTAGTCATAGTTTGTATACTTTTGCTTTGTGCATTATATTGCGTAAAGGCTACTACGTCCGCCGGGCATTTAAGAATCGGCTAACTGGCGTCAATGAGTGACTTTTTGTTACTTATTGACGAGTCACCTCGCCACTTGTTGGTGAGCTGCACTCGCCATTTGGTCCTACTACTATACGGTGTGCTATGTTAAACTACATAGCATCTGCTTAGCCTGCCGGTCATGAATCGGCTCAATGGCGTCAATGAGTAGCAGTAACTTACCGCTAATTATTGATGAGTCGCTTTACCACTTGTTGGTTAGCTATGCTCGCCATTTGGGTCTACTACCACACGGTGTGCAAATAGTAATGGCTTTGTTGAATTATGTTATGTTATCAGCTCCTTATTAATTGCGTTTTCTATGTAGTTATGCCACGGTTGTGGTATATGATAATAGAGTATTTTAGCCTGCACTGTTTTGATATGTTAGGTTTGTATTGTTATTCTATTAATAAAGCCTGCTATTTCATCCGATTTTTATGGGGGGTTGCAAGCCTTTTTTTAAAGGAGTTCCTCCGTGAAGTGTATCCGACTGCGTCAGCGTCGGATTTTCAAAAAAAAGAGAGAAAAAGTAGTGGGAGTAGTAGTAGTAGTAGTAGTAGTAGTAGTAGTAGTAGTAGTAGTAGTAGTAGTAGCTTCGGCGGTCACAGCAGCAGCAAGAACAGTAGGGAAAGCAGCAGCAGCTGCAACAGCCGTAGTTGTAACAGTTGTATTAGTTGCAATTTGTAACTGCTTTATATATTAACTCAAAAAAATTATTTGCTAGAGGCCCTTGCGCTAAGTGGGGGAAGCCGGTTTTAGCTATGCCCCGCCCATCTTTAGGTAAGCTCCACCCACACTTCGGCCGTGTTGAGATCGATCCCTGAACTCCCTGACTACCAATTTTCAGAAAACTATACAGGTAAGCTGTTGAATACTTAGAAAACTAATTTGACTGAGCGCTGTTGCTGGCAGGAACAGCGGCCCGTCAAATTAGTTCAAAATATTCAACAGCATGTTTATGAAATAGTAACGACATACAATTCTTACAACAACACTTCTAAAAGTCCGCTATCAATTAAGCGTTCGCAACGAACTTACCTACGTCATTCATGACCTAATTGATTGTGACATCATCCTTCACGTAGTTGATTATGACGTCAAATGATTGATTGATAAACTGGAATCCTACATTATGATTCCAAAGCCAATAAATACAAGCTAGAAATGTTTTTTTCCAAAATTTCCAAACAGGAGTACATATGCGGTGACATACGATTTCAACGTCACACATTTACCACATTCAACTGGACGTATATGGCTGGATGACGTCCGCTGCAATGGAAACGAGGCTAATCTATTATATTGTGCGCACACTAATTGGGCATTTCATAACTGCAAGCACGCCGAAGATGTCAGCGTCTTCTGCACGGGTAAAAATAACAATACAATTAATAAATAAAAATTAAAGAAATAAGAATGATAAACCCAAATCTAATATACCATTATATTAGAGCTTTAGTTTGGGAATTTTGAAATTTCTGTGCAGAAAAGAAAATGATGATCTTTATGTTGAATATAAATTACATAGTGTCGGCCTACTATAATGTGCCGAGCTAAGAGGGGCAATAAAATTCACATCTATAGTTAGGCTAATAAGTACGTTAACATATTTCCAAACCAACACCCCAAGCCCCTCCCACACCACACCCACACCACACCCACACCATACCCACACCACACCCACACCACACCCACACCATACCCACAACATACCCACACCATACCCACACCACATGCACACCATACCCAGACAAATGTTACTAAGAAATGTACTGCTGGATATTTGGAATACAATTGGATTGGAAGACATTGCTGCCTTAGGCAATGTCATCCAATCAAATTATGTTCCAAATATCCAGCAGTGCATTTTATTTTGTTTTGGAAACATATTACGCAATTTTAGAAAATGTTCTGTATTATCTACAAAAAGGCGTTGCCGAAACCCGTGGCTGTAAGTTTCCATGAGAAACACAACTACTGTTTAAAATGGGATTAATTAATACTGAAAAAACACCCACATATATTATGTATGGCCAGATGACGCCCACGCCACCCACTGCCACCTGGTTCGAATAACTGGCTCTCGCAATCCCAACAGAGGCCTGCCAGTTTTCGTAAAAACACAATTCTCTATCTACTTTTCAAAATCTGATTAATTAACATTGAAAACACATATTTTATTGACAGATGACGCCCACGCGATCCACCACCACCAGATCCGCCTCGCTGGCTCCCGGATTCCCAACAGGGGTCGGGTGGAGGTGGAGTATTTCGGCCTTTGGGGTACGGTTTGCGATGATAGATGGACTGACGCAAATACCAAGGTCGTTTGCCGCTCCCTACATCTTCCGTAAGTGCTGTTGCCAGTAGACCTTAGTATATAGCCCGCTTCTCCCAGGACCTTTGTCCCGACCGCTGGTGGCGACAGTTCGGTAAAGCACAAGTGCGCTTGGCCAGGTATCTCGATTGCATGGACGAGGTAACTAATCTACTCCTGACGACCAAGCGCCACATTTTCATAAGCATAGTCAATGAAATATGTCACTTCAACTTTTGAAAGTAATAATACCAAAATATTACGATGTTGAGGTAGGTTTTTGTGATTTTAGCAAAACCACGAAATTTCTAAATGCCTATGCACAATAAAAACAATATGTTTTGCGACTGATAGGGTGAAAAAGCGTAGTTACCGGTTTTCGTAAATTTCATTAAATTAACTATCATATTTGTTAATGTTACTAAAATTGGGTTCGCTATTTTAATCTGATACTTTATTCCAATAACTAACATAATAATTAGAGAAAATGAGATTTTAGTGGCGTTTTAATATTCTCATCTCAACGAAAAAGGGTGAGAAAATTCTGAACTTTGAAATTCTGCCTTGGAGAGGGTCATGCGCAATCTAGATAGTATTCAAATCTGTCGTTGTTGCACACGTCTATAACGAATAGCTATATGTACAGAACAACTCATAAATAAGTTAGGTTGTTTTCAAAAAAATAATGTGAACGGTATAAGAAATGTTTTGTTGAATATTTTGTCCATGATTGGATTGAAAGACATTGCTGCCTTAGGCAGCAATGTCTTTCAATCCAATTATGGCCAAAATATTTAACAGTACGTTATATTCTGTTTTGGAAACATTTAAAGTTATTTCCGAGCTATACTGTATATTACAAAAACATAGACATTCAATGACGTACACAGGTCGTTATTATCCTTATATATCGAAGCCACATTTTCACGATCAGACGTATTGCGCAATGGACGATTCCAGTCTACCCATTAAACATATGACGTCATAATGGATTACGTCATAAATTACTTAGTCACAAACGCTTACTCGATGACGGACTAAGCGTTGTTGTATGAATTGTTTGTCATTAATGTATAATAAGTAAGCTGTTGATTATTTTGAGACTAATTTAACTGGACGCCGTTACTGCCATAGGCATGTGTTTGTAACAACACCCAGTTAAATTAATTTCAAAATATTCAACAGCTTACCTGTATAGTTTATGAAATTGATAGTCAGGGAGTTCAGGAATCGGTCGATCCCAACACCGGCGAAGTGTGGGTGGAGCTTAGCTAGAGATGGGCGTGGCTTAGCCAAAACAGGATTCATCCATTAGTTATGCGATATTTACGAACGTCTATGGGTCTTGCTATGAAGGTATCCGGTCTGCCACTCAAGTATTTGACGTCACAATCAAATACCCGACGTGTTAGCTGACGTCAGAATAAAATGACATATGTAAGGCTCGTTATGAAAACCAAAAGGCCCTTAACGTGTATAAATTGGTACATTTTTGATGGACTTCATAATTATTAAATATTTTGTCGAATATTTTGAAACTAATTTAACTGTGAGCAGTTGCGGCCATAGGCCACAACATCCCCCAGTTCAATTAGTGTCAACGTATTCAAAGGCTTACCTGTACAGTTATCTTGAAATACAGATTCTGGGAGTTAGAAACGGATCCGTATATGAGTATTATTAGCTGACCTCGATATTAGATGACTAGCTGTCTAATGACCACGGTAGCTATGTCATGTGACATACATTAGGGGATAGGCTTGCGCGATTTCGCGATTTAATCGAAAATCGCGATTTAAAAAGAAAATTCGCGATTTTCTACGATGTAATTGAAAAAAAATCGAAAAATCGTGAAAAAATTGAGCAGACTATAAGATTTTAAAACTCATCATTCAGCAATAAACCAATACAGTTATAATCCATTTGCACATGTATCCATTGCATTTTTTCTTGATCGCTTCACGCATGTGTTCACTAAGTCCTAATCAAAACACAAAGCTCTATGGTAAACCAGTTAACAATAGCGAGGTAACACCTTTGTCATTGAGAAAACCAGCTAGTTACTCCGTCGAATCGACGTATAATTTTCTTTCTCTCGCTGCAGACCCAGAGTCTGTCGTGAAATACCAAGATTCAAGCCTTACGATTCAAGATTATTTATTCAGTAGTAAAATATATATAAATTATGGATTCAACTAGGTTGTCCGCCGAAGGCAATGCCTATTGTATTGGCGGACACATTACACATATATACATACATCTATACAAATAAATTAAACAGGACAGTAGCATACAATCACAAAACGTGGACAAGTTAAATAAAAAATTAATACATTACGTAGTAGTAGTAGTAGTAGTAGTAGTAGTAGTAGTAGTAGTAGTAGTAGTAGTAGTAGTAGTAGTGGTGGTGGTGATGTTACAATACAACACAAACATTTATATTTTTGGTTGACTTTGATTATACAGTACATCTCGGAAATTAACCAGTTCATCTCAATAGTAAAATAAAAACGTTCTGTTGAATGTGTTGAATATAATTGAATTGGAAGCCACTGCCTCCAAAAGGGTTGTCATAGCTGGGTGGAGTGTAGGAACAAGCTCCTACCTCCATGAAAAGCCCCATACAGTATGCGTCTCACATAGCCTCTGACAACAAAGTTCCTATCACTTGCCTTCCCGTGGCGGAGGTGTTTTTTTTACTGAAAGTGGAGGTACGAAAGGCGAGTAGCTGGCGCCTTAAAAACAGCAGCTTCGAGTTGGTAGGATTCGTCAGCCTTGACAGGCAACTTACCTAGGAGAAGGACAACTCTGATTTCACACCCGGGCAGGCTGAGCTCGTAAGTCTTGACAGGCAGTCAGCATAAGAGAGGGACAACTCCGACTCCAAACCCGGGTAGATCTTGCTCGACAGTTTTGGACAACAATAGTTCTAAGAGAAGGAAAACTCTGAAGTAAAACCATCTCCACCGAAGACGGAAGGCATCGGCCCATGCGGCGTGGAAATTGAAAACCGGATGTCTATGCTTTTACCGATAAATATGGCTGTGCAGACTATTCTTGATCGTTGTGGTGTCGTCTTTATGAGTCGTGGCCAGGTAAGGACGGAGCCGGGCCCCCAGCCTGGAAGGGGCCCAACCCGAATGACTGGCGGCTCTGACCCGACCGTTAAGGTCAGGGAAGGGCAGAGTAATGCTACTGACCTCCAAACATCGCAGCTCATCAAATCATGCAGTGGAATGCTGAAGGACCTCGCAACAAAAAAAGTGAATTTCAGCAATTTCTGAGTACCAACAAAATAGATGTTTGCTGCATTCAAGAAACACACTTAAAGGATGCCCTTCGATTTTTCATACGTGGTTATCAAACATACAGACATGACCGAGCAAATCGACCAAAAGGAGGCATCATTACACTGGTGAAGAACAGCATACCATCAGTGGAGCTACAGAATTCAGGTGTTCTTGACACAGAGTACCTCTCAGTTAAGCTGATACTCCCTGACAAACACATGACTCTTGTCAACCTCTACTCTCCACCAGACAAACCAATCCAGTTGGAGAATGTCACGCCCAGGGACAATAATTGGATGATAGTTGGCGACTTCAACAGCCACTCACCTAGTTGGGGTTATGATAAACTCGATGGGAAAGGTGATGAAGTTGAACTCTGGATAATTGATTACAGGCTCATTCTCATCAACTCACCTGATGATCCGCATTCTTGCTACTCAAGAGCGTGGAAAACTACAAGTACGCCTGATTTGGCAATAACATCAGAAGACGTAGAGAAAATCACTACAAGAACAGTATGTGGTCAGCTAGGAGGAAGTGACCACAGGCCTATAGTATTACAAACCAGTACATCTCCCTGTTCTGCAACCTTTACAACTGCACCGAGCTGGAACTAGGCTAAGTGGGAGCGCTTTAAAGAACTAACTAATGCGAATTGTAACCACATTCCCCTTACCAGCAATGTGAATGTTAATGCCAAAATGTTTAATGATGCTATTCTAAATGCTGCATAGAGATCCATACCAAGAGGAAGAAGAAAACACTACAAGCCTTATTGGAGAGACCAACTCCAAAGTCTCAATGATCACCTCTCTAAAGCACGGGATGACATGGAGAATCAACCAACCAATGATAACATCATCACACACAACAAACTAAAGGCTGAATTCACCAGAGAGAACTTAAGGAAATGAGAACCAGCTGGAAAGAGAAAACTTCATCTTTGAACCTAGAGACAGACACCACAAAACTCTGGAACCTCACTAAAACACTTAATGAAGACAACTGCAGCAGAAGCAAAACAGTACTAAAGCTAAAAGTTGAACTAACCACAGGTAAACATGCCGCCAATGCCTTTGCGGACCACTACCTTGATGAAAGCATTGTTAACATGCCAAGAACGAGAATAAAGCAAGTTCGCAAAGAGACAAAAGAAAAGCTGCAAAATCTACTACCAACAGCCATCATGAGCAATGAGTTAACCATAGAAGAACTAAAGGCTTCAATCAAAAATCTCAAGCCAAAGAAAGCTCCAGGAGCTGATGGTGTAACAAATGACATGCTTAGACATATGGGACTCATCGCTCAATCTACTCTTCTCCGAGTTTTCAATCAAAGCTGGACTGCTGGGATTGTCCCATCCATTTGGAAGGAAGCTCAGATCACGCCTATTGCAAAGAAGAATAAAGACAAACTGGAAGCCAAAAGCTACAGACCGATCAGCCTGTTAAGCTGCCCAGGAAAGCTCATGGAAAGAGTGATCAACAGAAGACTACTCTGGTGCTTGGAAAGCAGCTGTCTGCTCACAACTACACAATCTGGTTACCGGTGCCACCGAAGTACAGAAGACCAGCTGTTATATCTGACCCAAGACATCGAGAATGCTTTTCAGGAGAAAAGGAAAGCTCTGGCAGACTTCTTTGATTTTTCCCAGGCTTTTGACAAGGTCTGGAAAGAGGGCCTCCTGCTCAAACTTATCGATGCTGGAATCTCTGGGAAGATGTACGTCTGGATACGAGACTTCCTCTTCAACAGAAGTGCACGTGTCAAGCTAGACGGAACCATCAGCAAACAGGTAAAACTGAGAGAAGGAGTACCACAAGGAGGGGTTATTTCTCCTACACTATTTGTAGTATATATTAATGACATCTCTAACATCATGCCTAATCATGCCAAGAATACGCTACATGCAGATGACCTGGCACTATGGACCAGTTCAGAGCATGCACCAACAGCCTCCTATCGAATCCAAAATGCTGTAGCTAGGATTAACGCGTGGACAGTAGACTGGTGTCTCCAGATCAACAAAGCGAAAACATCAACAACCCTTTATTCTCTGTCACCACCAAAGATGCAGTCAAAATAAAACAGATATTACAACAGAATGATACCCCATCTTTTTTGGAGTAAAACTGGACTCAAGGCTATCTTGGAAACCCCATATTGAGAAGATCATGTTAGGAGCATTCAAGAAACTCTGTTATGAAAAAAACTGTCGGGAACCATGTGGGGAGCCGACAAAAGGATCCTGAAACAGGTTTACACAGGTGCTGTGCGTCCAATTCTAGAATATGCCTCAAGTTCATGGGGTACCGCAGCCAAAACCAACAAGGCAAATCTAGACAAAGTACATAATATTGGAATGAGGATGATCGTTGGAGCAACCAAGAGCACGCCCATTGAAGAAATGGAAAAGATTGCTGATTTTGAGCCACTTGAGGAGAGAAGATGTTTAAAGATTCTTACAGAAAGTGAAAAATCCAAAAGATTAACGAATCATCCACTACATCAGATCCTCCAAGAAAAGACCAAGAATCGGCTCAAAAGGAAAAGTCCGAATCATCTAATTAGAGATCTACAAGAGGCTTATAGCTGTACCACTGGATCTTGTGAAGCAGTTGAACTAATCTCACTGGAAGACTGGCTGCCAGAACAAGCAAATCTTGATGTACACACCAAGGTGCCTGGTAAATTGTCTAAAGAACAAAGCCCTGTTGATATGAAGACTCTGACACTAGAGATGCTTGATGATCAGTACCCAGAAAGTATTTGGACCCAAGTCTCCACTGATGGTTCTTCAGACGAAGCAGTCTGTAATGGAGGAAGTGGTGTCTTCATCAAACACATAGATGGCAACACAGATACAGTGTCTATTCCCACATGCAACAGATGCACTAACTTCCGTGCTTCTCCTCTTCTTCTTTTTCTTCTTTTCGATCGCTGGTATCACACTTGGAGAGCTGTTCTCAAGATGAAATCTGTAGTTTTCTGCAGTTCTTCCACAGGCCCATACAGCGTTTCAAGAAAAGAGGTTGACAAAGGCCAGATCTCTTCTCTTAGCAGCTGATACGTACTGCAACATTGAAGTATGTGCTCTGTGGTCTGTTCTGCTTCTCCACAAGGACAAGCGGACGATATCGTAAGGTGGAACCGCCTGTACATGTGTTGGTTTAGTCTGTTATGTCCAGTTCTGAGACGAAAAATGGTCACTTGCTCTGGCCTCGAGAGATGATGGTAGGCATCTTCTGATTGAGGTGCTCTATAGAGTGACTTGATGATAGTCTTCATCTCTGTATGTGTAACCATGTTTTCTGTCTGATTCTCTTCCGCACCCACCTTTGCCATCTTGTCTGCTTCCTCATTTCCTTGGACTCCACAGTGTGAGGGGATCCACTGCAATGCTATCCGAAAGCATTTGATGGTTTGTAGTGCTTCTTCAAGTTGTGGCAGCTTACCCTTGGTGATAGCCTCAAGGACGGAGCGGGCATCAGATAAAAAGACAATCTGTGCAATAGGGTCTGCTGTTCTGCTGATGGTATTAGCTGCATGGACCAGTGCTTCGACTTCAGCTCTATAGTTTGTGCAGTGTTTGCTTGTCGGTATTGCAGCTGACTCATGTTGTCCGTTTGGATACTGTATGTGCAGTCCGGCACCTCCGCTCCTAATTGCATCTTTGGCTGATCCATCTGTGTAGATCCCTATCCGTGCTGAAGTACGAGCTTTGCTAGCAGCTAGCCAACACCTCAAGTCTATGCAAAGTTGTCCAGCTAATGTTGCGTTGCTGACTGACTCCCTTTCTACTCTTAAATCAATTGACTCTGAAAAGCCAGAAAATATTATCAAAGATCTAAAACATTCTCTATGTACATTGAGCAGCAAAACAAATCTGAAACTTCAATGGATTCCAGCCCACTGCGATGTATCTGGCAATGAACAAGCTGACCTACTTGCCAAGCATGGCAGCAGACTCCCACAGCCAGCCACTGCCACTTCGTATCAGGAAATTAAAACCCTCTTGAAGTCTTCCTTCAAGTCCAAATGGAGACAAAGAAACCAAGGCTATGATCCATTGAAATATTCCATCAACATGCTCGACGGACAACAACAGACGAAGATCTTTAGGCTCAGGTCTGGACACTGTCGCCTCAAAGCACATTTGAAGAGAATCGGAAGAGTCGACTCCGCTCTTTGCTCATGTGGAACAGCAGATCAAACACCAGAACATATCCTGCAACATTGTCCCTGTCTTGCTGCAGCGCGTGAAGATGTGTGGCCCAATGGTGAAAGCATTGAAACCAAACTCTGGGGATCCTGTGACGCCCTGAAGCTGACCAGCCTACATCTAAACACAGCCATGAAACGCAGAACAAGACGAAGAAGAAGGAAGCCACTGATGCCATAGGCAGCAATGTCCTCCAATCCAGCCAAATTCAAAACATACAAGAGAACATTTCTCATACTGATTTTTAAATTATTCTAACAACAAGGTACTGTTTTTGTTTGCAGTATGTGAGGTGCGGAAGGATCAATGTGCTGTACAGTGTTTTAACCGTGTCATGTGTCATATATGGTTTTAATCTTTGGATGACACCTATTCCTCTTGCTGCTTTCGCAGGAACTGTCTCAATTAGTTTGGCCCGTGTCAGATTTTTATCTAAATATACTCTTAAAAACTTTGCGTACGGGACCTCTTCAATGTCTTTTTTGCTGATATAAATTTTTGGAATATCTTTATTTATATGTTCTCTAGATTTGGAAAATAACATATAGTTTGTTTTATCCACATTTAATGACAGCTTATTTGACGAAAACCAGTTAGTAATTTCTTCTATTTCCTCAATCACGTTTTTGTATAAAGTAACTATATCTTCGTCAGAGCAAAAGGCATTGGTGTCATCAGCGAACAGTATTAGTGACATGTGTTTGCATACATTGGGCAGATCATTCATATACAAGAAGAACAGCAAATGGTCAACGATGGATCACTGAGGAACGCCGCAAGTTAGTCTCCTATTTTCAGAGCAGATTGCATTAAATTGCACGCATGGTGTTCTCTCATTTAGGTAGATTTGAAACCAGTTGGGTGCACTTCCTCGGATTCCATAGTAGGCAAGTTTTTCTAGCAAAATAGAGCAGTTGATCGTATCAAAAACTTTCGTAAGGTCCAAGAAAATGCCTATTATGGGGTTTTTCTTTTTAATTGAATCAATTATTTTTTCTGTCATTTCAATTAGTGCTAGCATTGTTGAGTGTTTTTCACGAAACCTGTATTGTGATGTATACAGGATTGACATTTTGTCTAAATAGCTAATAAGCTTATAAATAAGTCGTTCCATTAATTTGTAGAAGAGTGGAAGTATTGAGACAGGTCTATAGCTTGTGAAGTTAGATGAATCCTTTGCTTTGTATATAGGTGTTACTCGTGCAGCCTTTAGCTTTGATGGAAAGATGCCTTGCGTGATAGATAGATTACAAATGTGGTTGAGGGGTATTAGTAGGTCTAAGGTGCAGTGTTTGAAAATACTCCACTTAAATCCATCGAGGCCAGCACTTTTTGCAGGGTTTAGTTTGTTAAGAATGTTAAAAATGTCTTCATTGTTGACTGGGTTAGCGAAAAAAGAGGATTGATAGTTGCCTGTGAGGTAATCACTATATTTGCTACAGGATGATGATTTAATTTTATCTGAAAGTGTTGGACGTATATTAACAAAATAATCATTGAATCCTGTTGCAATTTCAAAGTCATCGGTTATTAATTTGTTGTTATAAAGAAACTGTGTTTGTTGTGCTTTACCATTGTATTTATTCAAAAGTGATTTAATTATTTTCCATGTATCATTTATATCATTCTTACATTGTTCAAATTTGTTGTGGTAATAAGCTTTTTTGTCTGTTCTTATTCTTTGGTCCAACTTGTTTCTATATTTCTTAAATTTCAGTTCATTATGCTTTGTTTGACAACTGATAAATGTCAAATAAAGTTTATGTTTTTTATTACAGATGGCTATTAGTCCATTTGTTAGTCAGGGCTTAGTCGGGTTGTGTTTGAATTTTTTCTTTTCCTTCATGGGAAAGCTGTCTTCGAAAGCTCTGGTGCAAATCTCGTGGAACTTAGTGTAGGCATTCTCACAGCACGGTATGTCTGTAACTGTATGCCAATCTACCTCAGACATGTTTCTTTTAAATTTTTCAATATTGACCTGATTTATTTCTCTGTGCTTAATTTTTTTCATATTTAAATGGTTTTGTGCAGGTCTGCTGTCTTTCAAGAAGATAAATTGGTAGGTGATCCGATGTGTCTGTTACGAGAATTCCTACTTCTGTTTTATTACTGAAATTAATGTTATTGCTGAATATATTATCAATAATTGTGGCCGAAACATCACCTATTCTAGTCGGTTTAGTTATGGTTGGATAGAATGAATGAGCATTAAGTAAGTTTGTAAAATCTTGCGTGTGAAAGCAAGCTTGTCTCATCAGGTCAATATTGTAGTCACCCATGAGGTAGACTGTTTTGTTTTCCTTCTGAATAGTTTCCAAAGTTTTTCCTAGTATTTCAATTAGACGTTCCTTATCGCCTTTGGGTGATTGTTAAATATATATATTTAAGGCATTTCTAGTGTCGTCATGGTTAAGTTTAGGTAGATTTAATTCGAAAGGGTTCAGAACTGGGGATTGGTCGTCGGCAGCCTCAGTGGTAGTAGGGTCATAATCTGGATTTAATACTGCAAGCGTGAAATCTGTATTGTCATTGTAATGATTGTAGGGAAAAAGTGACTTATTGCAGTTGGTGCACCACCAGCAGGTGTCATCAGCTTCGAGGTTGCGATAATCAGATGTTGTTAATTTGGAGCAACTTAGATGAATCCACTTGCTACATAGGTCACATAACAGTGCTCTTTGGTTGTTCTTGACAGGCTTTCTACACGATGAGCAAGGGAACTTAGCAGGCATGGGTCGGGTTAGTGGGAATAGGAAGAGGGAAGGAACAAAGGAATGGAAGTAGTGAGGAGAGGGAGGTTATAGGGGATCATTAGGAGGACTGAATAGGTTTCTGTATTTGGCTGTAACATTGGGATTATTATGACTTAATTATGTATAACCCCATCCATCCTGGGTTTCTAATTACTTTGAATAATATTGCCAAGAGACAAATATGGCAAACATCCATCAGGCTGTAAATTAGCTTTACCTTGAGTACTTTGTTTTTCGAGCTTTACCCACGTGTCCTTGTAGTCCAGCAGGTATTAGTCATCGGTCTGTGGGCACACAGGATGAGATGAGTCAAGTATCAACTAGCAATAAATAAAAGCTTTGGATGAATCATTTGGAGTATTTAGAGGCATTAACCCTCCAATGGATTTGGATTGGTTCACTAGTCATTGTAGATATTGGGATGCAACTATATATGGTGAGACAGGTCAGGCATAAAATAGCAATTATGATGTGCACAGTCATCAAAACTATTGACAAGTTTTAAAAACACAATTCATACAGATTGACAACAAATATTAAAATCAAATATACGACAAAATACGATATTCATTCATGCTTAATCTGCAGAGAGGGACATACCCATTCGCAAATTTTCAAATCCTAGTAAAATTGAGATCTGGCTAATAGGAAGTTGGATTGGCTGAATATCTGGCTAACGATTAAAATCATACTATTCATTCATATGTATATATGTACATACATTCTACATAGAGAATCATTAAAGCTTACTTTGAATAACATATTAAGATAAATATTTTATGTAATTGGTGTTACATGTACATTATTACTTATTGTACCAAGATAAACCCTGAAATCCTAATATCACAGATCATAAAACACCTACACAAATATCACAGATCAAAAAACACCTACACAGCTCAGCTGTTGAATATTTTGAGACTAATTTGATGAATATATTTCGATTCCAACATGCATACAAATCGATTCTAACATGCATACAAAGTAGCCGGAGCCAGCTTGCAGCTAGTGCAGATATTTATTATTTACTCATACATACATATGCACATAAACACACACGCACGCACGCACGCACGCACGCACGCACGCACGCATGCACCCACGCACGCACAGCATATATATATATATATATATAAATATATATATATATATATATATATATATATATATATATATATATATATATATATATATATATATATATAAATATATATATACGCATACATACACATGCATACACACATACATACATACACACGCACACACATAAATACACATATCCACACACATATATACACATGCAGATATTTATTGTGTACCCATATATTATACATACATGCATATGCATACATACACACACTCACGCAATGCATGCATACATATATGTGCACATACATTCTACATAGAGAATCATTAAAACTGACTTTGGATAACATATTAAGATCAATATTTATGTAACTGTCTAACTGGTACTTGCATGTACCTTACTATTTATTGTAGCAAGGTAAACCCTGTAATTCTAATATTTCGGATAAAAAACCCAAAAAAACCCAAAGAAGCCCCTTCCGGCAGGTCAGCTGTTGAATATTTTGGTACTAATTTGATAAATATATTTCTGTTCCAACATGCATACAAATCGATTCTAACATGCATACAAAGTAGCCGGGGCCCGCTTGCATCTAATGCATATATTTATTATATACCTATATATGTTTTTAAATTGTCCGACATATATAAATATCGATTCCAACATGCATACAAATCTATTCCAGCATGAATATAAATCGATTCTAACATGCATACAGAGTAGGCGGGCTAATACCATTACCTATGGATGAGAATATGATCTCAGTTTGATCAGCATAAAGTATCGTAGCTGCTCAAAGCTACCGCCCCATGTATATGGATTGCGCAGTATCTCCCCGGGTACTAATATTAGCGTCTTCGCGCTACTCTGGTAACTACTTAAACTCGTCCTACAAAGGGAGGCTATAAGCGGAAGCGGGATTTGTATTTATACTGGACGACATTCTGTCAAATTTTGATGAAATAAACGATGTTTCAAAGCAAAAATCGCGCAACCCTATTAGAGGATTAGCTATCTAATGTCCACGACAGCTATACATACATTAGAGGACTAGCTGTCTAATGACCCGGTAGCTATGCTATCTTACATATATTAGGGGGCTATCTCTCTATTGACCTACGGTAGCTATGTTAATTGACCTACATTAGAGGACCAGCTGTCTAATTAAACAGGGTAGATATTTTATCCGACGTACATTAGACGAGTAACGCTCCAGGCCAGGGACTACAGTAGCTAGATGTAAGGCATCCTTTAACAGCTTCCTTATAATCATGTTAGCCAGATTATGATGAAAATCTTAAAGATATTTTGATTGAATGCTCGTACTCGTGTTCCTGCTACTACTCTGTTTCTGCGATTGCGTCTCCTGCTGCTGACGCGTCTCCTACTGCTGGCGCGTCTCCTACTCATACTGGTTGTGGTTGTGATGGTGATGGGCGTGGTGGTGGTGGTGGTAGTTGTTGTGGTAGTAGTGGTGGTGGTGTTGGCGGCGTTGGTGGTGGTGGTGGTGGTGGTGGTGGTGAGAATGGCGGCGGCTGTGGTGGTGGTGGTGGTGGTGGTGGCGCTGCTGCTGCTGCTGCTTCTGCAGATGATGATGATGATGATGATGATGATGATGATGGTGGTGGTGGTGATGGTGCTGGGACTGGTGGTGGTGCTGGTGTTGGTGGTGGTAGTGGTGTTGATCGTGGTGCTGGTGTGCTGGTGCTGGTAGTGGTGGTGGTGTTGATCGTGGTGCTGGTAGTGGTGTTGATCGTGGTGCTGGTAGTGGTGGTGGTGTTGATCGTGGTGCTGGTAGTGGTGTTGATTGTGGTGCTGGTGTGCTGGTGCTGGTAGTGGTGGTGGTGTTGATCGTGGTGCTGGTGTGCTGGTGCTGGTAGTGGTGGTGGTGTTGATCGTGGTGCTGGTAGTGGTGTTGATCGTGGTGCTGGTGTGCTGGTGCTGGTAGTGGTGGTGGTGTTGATCGTGGTGCTGGTAGTGGTGTTGATCGTGGTGCTGGTGTGCTGGTGCTGGTAGTGGTGGTGGTGGTGGTGGTGCTGGTAGTGGTGGTGGTGGTGGTGGTGGTGGTGGTGGTGGTGATGGGGGTAGTGCTGCTGCTTATGCTGCTGATGTGGTGGCCGTGATGGTGGTGCTCGTGTTGTGGTGGTGATGATGGTGATGGCGGTGGTGGTGGTGGTGGTGGTGGTGGTGGTGGTGGTGGTGGTGGTGGTGGTGGTGGTGGTGGTGGTGGTGGTGGTGGTAGTGCTGCTGCTGGGTTAGGGCCTACCAGTACTGCTGCTGCGACTTCTATCCCTCCTGTTGTCGCTGCTGCTGTTGGTGCTACTACTACTACTACTACTACTACTACTACTACTACTACTACTACTACTACTACTACTACTACTACTACTACTACTACTACTACTGCATCATACTGGAATTAAAGGCATTCCCTATTTTCAGATATGAGAATGCACGGACTTTGCCAATAGGAACATATAGCGCAGGAAGTGGTCCTAGTTGGTTGGATGACGTCGCGTGCACTGGAGGAGAACTGTCCTTGTTTGATTGTGACCACGTGAGATTTGGTGCTGAAAATTGCGAACACAGTGAGGATGTTGCAGTCAGTTGCGAATGGTAAATATATTTTAATAATGATTTTAACCCCGCGAAGTCTTATACTCGTGAAATGTCAGTGTTTTAATTTCAGGACAATCTTTAATGGAAAGCTGTTGAATATTTTGAAAATAATTCGACTGGAAACTATTGCTGCAATAGGCAGCAATAGTTCCCAGTCAAATTAGTTTAAAAATATTAAATTTAATAATATTCCTGGAATTATTAATAATTCCGCTTTCCCAATCAGTGTGGGCTAATAACTTGATAACGGGTTCCTGACGAAGTCGGCCTCTACAACGGTCTTGTCCATTTGCAGGCTAAAGGAATAATAATAATAATAATAATAATAATAATAATAATAATAATAATAATAATAATAATAAGTACATTTATATAGCGCAATACTCCATGCAATAGCATGCTCTAAGCGCTTGAAATACGGTAACCGAGCCGAGCCAGTAATTCCAATGTTAAATTAAAAAAAATAACCTCTTGGCCTGCAAATGTACAATAAATAAGTAAATGTTTGAATCTTCTTGATTAGGTTTCGACATTAAAGGTGAATATTCACACCAGAATGTTTGCAAATAAAATCGTCAATATTGTATACTTTTCAAGGCTTTGATTGTGGGTACCTATTGCGAAACAAAAAATCTTAGCATATGGTGATTTCATTCCGTATAGATTAATATAATTTTTCAGTCGTGAAATTCGATTATATTAATTTATACGGAATTAAATCATCATATGCTAAGATTTGTTTCGTTTCATTACATTGCGTTACACAATTTAAGCCTCCAAAAGTAAACAATTTAAACAATTTTATTTTCTCGCATTTTGCTGTGAATAAGCACATTTAAATAGCACATTTCTTTATTTTCTTTATCATATCTCGACGTCAATGGACTAAGCACTCAATAGAAGGACCGTTCTAGCTACTTACTAGTCATTCACGACTATTGTCACCTAGTCGATTTGGGCGTCGACTCTAAAGTATACATTTAGTGGCCATAGCGTGATATTTACTTAGAGCTCTCGTATATTGACAAAAGACCCGTGGCATAACTAAATTTCGAACTGTTTGTTACTTTATGGACACTTTAACTAACTAGGATTGTAGCCGCCATTTTATATAGATATTTGCTGACGCCATTATTTCAGACTCTATTGTCTTCGCCAGCGTGCAATTGCTGGTATAAAACCAATCTCGTAATGTTAACATAATATGCTAGTCAGATTGTAGCCGCCATTTTAGATAGATATTAAAAGGAGTATAAATGGGTACCCGTATAAAACTGGGGAAGTTACCAGTAATACACTGAAATATAAACCAGCCTAGATATGGCGTGATTGGGATTTGGAATCAGGGACTCGATAGCCACCAATCAAACCAATAACTTCTTGAGCGGATAGAAAGTGCCTAGCGTAGTTCAATGATAGTTGCGTATGGCCTATGGTGAGCATGAAAACAAATCTATTTATAGCAAGCTTACTGAAGATTTTCGCTGCCTATAGCTTTCCTTGTTGTGAACATGATAATATAATTGTTATTAGGCAAAGATTTGATAACGATTTGGCTGAAAATTGTTGACGCCACAACTTTCAATCAAATTGTTCCCAAAATAATCAGCAGCGCAGTCTCTTGTGCCACGTTAACACTTTAATCATCAAGCTACTACACAGGTTTGAGGAGTATCCATTTGTAGAACAAGATAAGAGTATTTAAAAAAAAAATTTACAATTGGAAGGACTGGCTCGGTAACCGAGCCAGTCATTCCAGTGGTAAATTCTCAGAAATTCTCTTTTTCTTGGCCCGCAAATTAAGACTAGCTAAGTAAAATCTCGAATTTTCTTGACTATCAGTGGTCAAGCCGGTCATAACTGTCGCAGCAGTGGCGGAGAGGAATGGGCCTTTCCATTTTTAGCTATGCCCCGCCCATCTCTATCTAAACTCCACCCACACCTCGCTCGTGTTCGGATCGATCGATCTCTGAACTCCCTGACTACCGATCTCAAGAAAACTATACAGGTAAGCTGTTGAATATTTTGAAACTAATTTGACTGGGTGCTGTTGCTGCCTAAGGCAGCAACAGTACCCAGTGAAATTAGTTTCAAAATATTCAACAGCATGTTTATTAAATAACAAAGCATTACAAAGACATACAATTCATACAACGTGTCGGACTATTTGAGATTTGATGACGGTCTATATGGAACCCTTTGTGACGTAATGATAGTGACGTCATCATACACGCACTGAGATGATTATGACGTCATACGAGGTCAGATGATGGGTGGATACTCTGGAAAGGTGAATTAAATGTCCATTCGCAGGGAACGAGAACGCGATTTGTGTAAATTTCATTGGTAACTTTACAAAAATCGTTTTTTCTTGACCGGAATTTTTAAAATTTTTTTTTGAACAATCTTGATCGTTAAAGGGTTAATTGATATGGCATACGCAGCATTTTGAGCGTGATGGGGTGCCCAAAAGAGGTTAAGGCAAGACATTAGATATGCCATTGAAAGCAAGTGCGTGCCTGGAGGTAGACGCATGGCGGCCACTTCTCGCGCTTTATTTCCAAACTATTATTTCCATTAGTCTCAATAGCCTAGTCTCGAAAACCTTCCAACAAAGTAAAATCGCCGCTGCTCTGTCTCTGAAACATTATTTTTGACACTCTATTGTCTGTTACTAAGTTTCCAATAAAACTAAATGACCGAAGACAAGTTTTTGAAAGACGAAAAATGTATAATGTCTCATTATATCTTATTTTCAGATTCGACGTAGATAGATGATCTCGTATGATTCATTGGGAGAAGCGTCAATCTAAATACTGAACTGTATCACGAAAAATAAAGAAAAGAAACCCCAACATTAGTCTATTCGAATTTGTATTTTCATTCACAGAGTTGAATGCCTGTCTCAATATCGTTGAGATAACCGGGGTTGGGGTTAGTACAACTCGACAATAAATCTAGACACGATTACTACTACTCATTCAATTCGTCACCTACGCGGCACATTGGTTCATGCCAAACACTACCCTTGCAATGCGGGTTACTGGGCTGGTACTAGATCAATAGTAGGTGGACATTTCATTGCATTTGGTGCATGCATGCGAGCGTGAGTGCGTGCGTGTGTGCGTTCCTGCGTGCGTGCGTACGTGCGTCTGTAATAGTGTGATGGCGCGTCCGTGCGTGCGTTCATGTGCGCGTGCGGCCATGTATATTTGTGTATAGTGCGTGCGTGTGTGTGCGAGTATGTGTATAGTGCGTGCGCGCATGCATACATGCGTGCGTGCGTGCGTGCTTGCGTGAGTGAGTGCATGTGTGCGTGCATGCGTGTGTGTATAGTCCGTGCGTGAGTTCATGTGTGTGTGCGTATAGTCCGTGCGTGCGTGCGTGTATGTATGTATGTTCATAGTGCGTGCGTGTGTGCGTGTGTGCGTGAATCTAAAAAATTGCTTATCCGATATTGCTCAAATTTACAGAAGAAAGAAATTTTACGCGGGTGAGAATTTACAAACAAAATAAAAAAAACTCGGATCCGAATCGGATTTAATTCTCGATCTATGGATATCTAGGAAAAGACTGGTCCCATTTAACTCACATTTTTACGGAAGAAAGGTGTGATAATACATTACGATTCCGCCAGGTTGCTCGTGATCCGGAAAATCCGAAAAAACCATTTACAATTAGACAAAAAAAATCAGCTGGCTAAGGCTTGTGATGCGTAGGCCTAATTGTTCATGTTGAATATGCCATCGCATCTTCAAGGTTGCAAACGAGGATTAATTCAGTATTAGCCATTGTTCTAGTTCTCCTATTATCGCATATTATTGGGCCGATACCGGACCAATACCAGAGCATCATTGACCCAGTACCGGCCCAGCACCCTGCGTTATCAGGGTCTGTTGCTGGACTATATATACACCATATGTTGTTTGAGAAATACACGGATGAAGAGTCAAACAGAATTTATATTTAACTTCCATTAACTCGAGATTTCTTTAGGAATTCCAAATGAACGGAGCCACTAGAGTGTAACACAATTGGCATGAGAAATTAAATCTACATTACATCTCTATTCCATAGTGACAGTTATACAGCGTTACTAGAACGACAAATTGGACATACATCTGCCAGTATACCACTAATGAGTGGCAGATACCTAATTCAGATAACGCAGGTTATTGGGCTGTTACTGGGCTAGTACGGGACTGATAGAGCCCGGTATTGGCCCAATACCAGCCCAGTAACCTGCGTTGTAACTTGCGATGTTCCCTGACAGTTCATTACAGGGGCATTGTAATTTTAAAAAATAACGTTTTTAAATATAGGACTGTCATTAGTTAGCACACTATTCGCAATCACATTAATTAGGTCACCTCTCTATTCAAGTTAATTACTTCCATCGACATATACCGTTTGGAGTAGACAAATTTAGCATCTGTATATCTGTGAGGAAACTGGAGGGAAATATGTCAAAACCTATAGATGCGACCACCTGTGTTTTGGCGCCAAGACATGAAGGTTCTTTAATACACGTGGGCATATCCTATAGTTACCAGAATAGAGCCAGATCTTCAGAGCTCGTACGCGAGTAGTAGTCCAAGAGCGACTGGGGTGTTTAATCACCCGAAAGAGGCCAAACAAACTGATGCTGTTTTTAGATATCCCAATATGTGTAATATATGAAATGAATATTCTTAGTTGCTGAACATATTCCGATTTTTTTTCAAGGGGGTCAATGATGGGGGTGTGGGGGACGCACCCGAAATTCCAAGGGAGTTAGCTCTTGAAAATGGGCTCATTCTGCCACCAGCAGGTAGGTAAATAAAAATTGACTGCCCTGCCGGGGGTGGGGGGGGGCACGTGCCCCAGAGTGCCCCGCCCTTGGATCCACCATTGAAGTCCATGGATTAGCTAATCCAGAGGAAGTCCAACCGATCACAAATTTTCGTTTTGCTCGTGTAAGCGTTCGTGCTTGCAAGGGTATAACAAGTCAACGAATATTTGCGCTCGATCGGACTTACTTCGGTCGTACTTCGGATTAGCACTAGTGTGGACACCGCCTAAGTAAGAGTTCAACTGATATTACCACCAGAAATTCAAGAGAAACGCTCAGAACTTCAACTGGAGGACACGTATATGCCCTTTGTGTCCAATACCGAGACATATTCCACTAAGGTTCCAACTAATAGTTCCACCAGAATTGAAGGAGATACGATGTGTGATATTCATAGATAGGTGTAATAATGGGAATGTGTCGATCCTATATACTCTCCTTCAATATACCAACCAAGGACAGCTACAGGTATATCGGAAATCTCATCGCGACGTTTAGTCCGTGTTCGACTCTCTGTTCTATAAAAATTCTGACACGACTCTCCCGTCATCTCAGAATGTATATTGGGCGGAGAGTCGGAGAAATGGAGTGCTAAAAATTCTGCCCTCTTGAGAAAAATATGACTAGGCGGGGAAAGACAACGAGGACGACGTCGGCGGCGGTAGACAGAGGTTAAGAAGACGAAGACCGGGATGATGAAGAGGAAGAAGAAGAAAAAAAGGAGGACGAAGACGAGGAGGAGGAGTACGAGGATGAGTAGGAGGAGGAATACCATAGCGCATCGCCGATAAGTCGTCGTTGAAAAAACTATTTTTGAACCCGCGTTGTTCTTAAGGTCATCTGTGATTATTCACAAATGACCTTGAGAATAATGTGTGTTAAAAAACTATGTTATTTATATAACTCAAGTTCAAGGATATACACACAGCATCCGCTCTAATCTAACACGTTGCTTCAGGACAAGATTTGTGTCAAAACTCCCACACCGCACACCCGCTGTTCTTGACAAGAGAAATGTAACAAACAAATACATTTACAAGGATAACGCCTTTAAATAACATCGAGATAAGTCTTTAGGAAAGGGATTTAGAATCCCACTTAAAGTAAGCAAAAATAGATAGAGTGTAGGCGTCAGGACTCTGTACTGCTTAACCGGTGAACCTGGTTCATGCCTCAGTTGTGGCCTAGCTAGCCGTGATCGTTGGAAACATGGGCCAAGATCATTGACTCCTCGTTGACTTTATCCATCCAGGTGTTTAAATTGGTACCAGTAGCGAACTCTCCGATAGAAATGTTGATCTATCATAAATAGTGAACCGATAAATGACACAAACAAATAACTATCAGACTAAAATAGACATATTTCAACTGATCTACTTATACGATTAATGGGTGCCTCAGCGGAGACGGGTCAAGCGTGTTGGCTGGTTTTTTAGTTGGTTAGATCGGCCGGCTGGTTGGTTGGTCGGTCAGTCAGTCGGTTGTTTGACCTTTGACTTCTACCTTAATGTCCGGTGTTGGGCCAGTACCGGCCAGTAACCTGCGTTATTAGGCTATTGACATGACATAATTATTCAACTGACTTGCATAAAACATATATTAAATTGCTTATCAATAAATCCACACTCTAAATATTGGCGCTGTACCGTAGTGTCTTCTACAATTTAATATATGTTTTATGCAAGTCAGTTGAAAAATTATGTCATGTCAATAGCCTAATAACGCAGGTTACTGGCCCGGTACTGTCCCAATATCGGACATTAAGGTAGAAGTCAAAGGTCAAACAAACGATTAACTGACCGACCAACCAACCAGCCGGCCGAATCTGAAAGGTACTCGACCAGTTTCGGGGGTGTTTCCAAGATATCGTGGGTCAAATCTCAACAAAGGTCAAACTTGGCCAATTATAACAATTTACTATATAACTAATTCAGAATGCTAAAATGCAGTGTTTTATCGGTATTTTATGCATTCATGTGGCTAATCTTTATGAAAAACTGCAAATCTAATCATTTGATTGGCTAACCTTACCTCAAGGGTCAAAGGTCACGAAATAACAGTCAGTGATATAGTGACGATTCGATATGATTTAACACTTTGCTATCTTGCTCAATATATTGATGCTTTTGTATGGAACACTCTTAATATGTTTCAATCAGGTAGAGTCATGTGAATCAATGTTTAATGAACGAGTCCAGTTTTAGCTATGCCCCGCCCATCACTAGCTAAGTTCCACCCACGCCTTGCCTATATTCATATCAATTGTTCCCTGCACTCAAATTAGTTTCAACATATTGGACAGTATGTTTAATAAATAGTAAAGCCATACAACCTTACGGACTATTAAGCATCTAAGACGGACTAAATCGAGACATTCATGACGTAATTGATTATGACGCCAGTCTACACGTGACATTGTTGATTATGGCATCATATGATTGATCGATAAACTGGATTCCTCCATTACATTTATCAAATATAAAGGCAGTGGTAGCAATATACTCATCCACTACACTAATGTTAGTCTGACATTTCATCACTGTCACTGTTTTCATTGTCGTCTGATAATTCACCCTCACTATCTTCATCAGAAGTTCCACAACACTAATATGTTTCTATCAGGTATAGTCAGATGAATCAACATTTAATTACATTTATCAAATACAAAGAGTGTGTCAGTAGAACACACACCACCTACTCTGATGTTAGTCTGACATTTCATCGCCCTCACTGTTTTCACTGTAGTCTGACAATTCGTCCTCGCTATTTTCATCAGAAGTATTACACAGATGTTCCACAACATCTACATGATATGGTATCTCAACCCAGTGGATCGATAAATCATCGGTCCACCCAAGATTTACTGGAGTATCCAAGAATTACATGGGCCTGTGGGCTATACGCCACATCCTGGCTACATAGTTACTTCGAGCTGAATGTAATGCCAGTGCGGCCTCGCATGGTGGAAATGCACACAGATCAGCTACCTTGCCATCATGAAAGCGATTCCAGAAAATAGCAGCTCTGGCTTCATTAATGTGATTGCATCTCCTTTGATTGTAGATTGCACACGCACATTTTTGAAGTCCATCAAACACTGCGCTGGATAGTTGTTGCTCGTTACCTAGTTCTGTGAATACATTCTGCAAATTTTCAGTGTCCACCATGTTTTTTTTACCCTTCCGGAAAAATTAAGAAACGTAGTCGTTTCCTGAGAAGGCATGGATGCCAAGCAGTGTCTGTTTCTGACGTTCAGTGAGTTGATACTGACCCAAATCAAAGAGTCGCCAACGCTTGCCACTTCCATGATCTATAATGATCTTCAGATTTTTGCGTTCGTTGGCTAGCACAATGATTGGAATGTCTGTATCACCAGAACTTGAGCGCACTACACAGACCGTCGGACCACCAGAGTTTTCATGCAGTGCATGGTGGGTGAGGTAACACATCTTTGTATCAGCCTCTATATGGTAAGTTGCCAGGGATGGTACTTCTGAGCAGTATGATGTTATCTTCATGCAGGGATTCGCTCTTGCATAGTACGCAACTCTGTCTCCAAGGAGACTTCCAGTGTTCTCTCTTTGTTCCTTCCATAGTACATACACTCTCCAAATCCAGCCGGAAGTCTAATATCAGGTGTTGATGGAATGTAATCATCCGACTGACCTCTTGCAGTCCGTTCAGCTTGTTTTATGGAATCTGAATTATATGTATCACGCACGAATTTGATCACCTTGTAATGTATGGGTATGTCCGGCCATAATTCTCTTGGTTAATAACGTGAATGTGTCTGGTATATTTACCAATGAACGCAAATAGGCAATAAGGTCAACCACGTAAACTGTTGCATTTGCTGGAACGTTATTAGATTTATTAGCCAGATTCAGTGATGTGAATGCAATATCCATCATCTTGCTTTTTGGTGTCATTCAGCGAGTGCCATATGCTGTCACTAGAGGTATGGAGGTATTGGTACTAAAGGATATTTTAATGCTTTGTCCAAATCGACAAACATGTTTTCTTTACATGACTTTGCAGCCAGTAATCCTAGGATATTTCTCTGTACTGTTACGTCTTTGGTCGTTCCTCCTGCAGACATCACTGTTGCCTTCGTCAAGTTGTCTTGAAAGCTTCTCCACGGTGTTCTTGATATTGGATCAAATAAGCGCGAAGTTTCACCATCCATTTCGGTATTGAGTCGGGAATTGAATGCAGTAGAGAGTTATATTCCTCGTTGATAGGATGACAACAGATGCTTAGCGACATCATCAGATACCGGTTTGCCTGAAACGATGTTGAACAGTTTGCTATGGTCAATGTCAGGTGAGAATGGATTGATGAAATTTGACTTAATAACTTCCATCGTTCTTTTAACACGATCCTCTGATTTCTGGATTTCTCGTTGTCTTAGGCACTTCCTTGGGTTGCGACTTGTGTCATCGAAATTTGTATATTCCAGGAGAGAGGAAACCATAGCAGATATAAATGGACGGTTCAGCACCCATTTTCTGTATGCTGTTTCCTTATGAGTGAAGTTCTTGATACCATGGGGTGTCTTTGAATTTTTCATGAAAGTCTGCCATCCAGCTGCTTCAGTTGACTGTCTGATTCCTGTATTGTTCCTGCAGACAGACATGCCATTCTTCAGAAGCTCATCCGTGGCATAATGATGTGTATCATCAAGTGTCATAAGTTGACGACAATAAAAGGTCCAATATCTAGCGTGGTTCTGTTTGTTCTTAGCAAAACAAAATGGGAAGAAGCCTGTTCAGCATTTCAGTCGAAGGTCGTACTCATTCATGTTTATCGCGGAATGGAGTCAACAGCTTCAATGTAGATTGCCCAGAACTGTGGAGCCTTGGCATAGTTTCCTCGAAGACACTGGGATTTTATCTGCTGGTATTGTTGCTCCAGACTAGGAAAACCAACGTCTTCTGAATGTTCCTGATCAGCATCTGTGGGGTCTTTGTTCTAGACAATGTTCATTGGCCATTCACAAGTCTGGCATATACGCTTCTAAAAATAGACGGTGTAGGGCTTCACTGACGCTTTCCTGAATTATCCATGATCTATTATAATCCTTTCCACTGAGCACAGCTTTGATTGTACCAGACGTGCTTAACCCTGCTAATACACAATTTCTTCAAATCCGCTGCCTGATACGAATTTAGTGCCGAAGAATTCCATGATGGCATATCGACATTGTTGAATTCCTTTGAATTGTTCCATATGATGTAATATAATTTGGCAGCAGCACCTGCATCGGTAGTTCTGCTAGCGTAGCATACGCATATTGGACTGAGCTGCCATCAGCAGAGACTGCTTGATAAATTCCAGTACAGTGGAATACTCTGTGATAGGACTGATGATTGGTAGCAGGAATGTAATCCATGTCGGTTGAGCAATGGATATTCGTTTCCGAGATAGCAGCGGTCAAAGGTCAAGAAAGGAAAAATTTGTCCAATTATAACCGATTGCGAATCTGCTCAATGGAGAACATTATAAAAAATCATAGATTTAAGCACCATTTTTGTGTATTTTATCGGTTTTTGTACCAATTGTTATTCGTTGATCTTTGACCTTTGAGCTAAGGTCAGCCCCTCAAATGATTTCACTTGTTGGTTTTTATAAGAATTAGACATCTGAAAGCATAAAAGAGTAATAAAACACTGTATTTTGACTTTCAGAATTATTTATATAGTAAACGGTTATAACTGGACAAATTTGACCTTTCTTGGCCTTTGCCCCCAATATCTCAGAAACTCCCCCGAACCTGGCCGATCACCTTTCAGATTCATAATCTACATAAAAAACTGATCTAGAAAAGTTGGATGAAATTTTGTCCCTCTTCCGGTGGTGATTCCCCCCTCCTACCACTGGACTAGAAAGGAAATTCAAGAAAAATCGGTGAGTGATTCATTCACCCCTTTAACACGACAGAGCAGGCAAGGCTAATTCACTATCATATATTGTGTTGATTATTTTGAGATAGCCTGGACGATGTCTCTGCAACAACAGTTTCTAGGTAAATTAACTTTATTAAAAAAATATTCCAAATCTTATCCGTACGGTTGCTTTGACATAGTGGTAGTATGTATAAACTGTGGTTTTATTTCATTTTAGGATTCTTTATTGAGTGTGGTTTGAATGTACGCGATAAGCGGCTTACTTAATTCGCCTTTCCAGAGTACCCATCCATCATATGACGTCATAATGAACTGCGTGATGTGTCCAATGACATCATAATGAATGACGTCATGAATGACGTCGATAAGTACGTCACGAACCCATATTTGAAGACGGTCTATGCGTTGTTGTACAAATTGTTTGCTTTTACTATTTAATAAATATTCTGTTGAATATTTTGAAACTAATTTAACTGGACGCTATTGCTGCCATAGGCAGCAACAGCACCCAGCCAAATTAGTTACAAAATATTCAACAGCATCCCTGTATAGTTTTCAGGAAATTAATAGCTAGGGCATTTGGGGACCGATCAATCCCAACTCGGCGAGGTGTGGGTGGAGCTTAGCTAGTGATGGGCGGGGCATAGCTAATACCGGAAAGGGCCATTGAAACTAGATTCTTGCTGGGGTGAAAAAGAAATAGGCCATATTACCTCTCTCTCCTTAACTCGTTGATTCCGAGAAGCCAATTACGAAAAATCACACCAATACAAGACCTATCCGGTTGAATATTTTGAAGCTAATGGACGAATCCAATCTGTCGCTCGACTACATGACTTCATAATAAATTACGTCACAAGTAGGCTGACGTCACAATCCATATGCATAATGAATGGCGTAACTATGTCCGTTATGAACGTTAAATACTCCGTGGATTGTACGAATTGTATGTCGTTGGTATTTAATAAACATTCTGTTGAATATTTTGAAACTAATTTGACTAAGAACTGTCCGTGGTAGTGGCCCATCACGAACATCCCCAGGAAAATTAGTTTAAGAAAATTCAACAGGTTAGCTGGAAAGTTACCATGAAATTGTAAACTTGTGAATTCAGGATTCAAAGTATATAAATCGAACCACCTCACGGTCAAAGTATAGGCGGAGATTAGCTAGAGATGGGAGGGGCATAGTGAAAAGTGGATTCATCCATTCTGCTCGGAAGCTGGTGGCCGGCTGTAGCAGCAACGTGTTCTTGTTAAATTAGTTTTAAAAACCCTCAACACAGTACCTGTACAATTATCTTGAAAAGTGATAGTCTGGGAATTCAGACTTAAAAGGTTAACATTTAAATGTGGACGTGACTATGTCTAAATATATCGGAATCAAATGAGGGGAAATAATCGCATTAATGTAATTTGCTCTAAGTTATTTTATCTTTCCTACTATTTTAGGAACCTGAAACCATTATAGAGCCATTAATCGGCTGTGAGTTTTAAAGCTGTCCCCTGCGTGTTAACACCCTTGTGTTAACAGCGTCTCAAAGCACTCAGAATGCTACTTATATCAATTGACCGTTCCAGTTTATCCATCAAACATATGACGTCATAATCAACTACGTGTCGTGTATGATGACGTCATAATCAATTACGTTATGAATGACGTAGATAAGTTCGTCGCGAACGCTTAATGGATAACGGACTAAGCGTTGTTGTACGAATTGCATGGCTTTACTATTTAATAAACATGCTGTTGAATATTTTGAAACAAATATTTTGAAACTAATTTGTCTGGGCGCTGTTGCCGCCATAGGCAGCAACATCAACCAGCCAAATTAAGAAACTAATAATAGTTTAGACTTTTAAAATGGTCATTTTTTTACTTTTCGCTACCGAGCCAGCCATTCATGTGGTAAATTTTCAAAAAAGTCTACTCTTGTAGTAGGAATGGACATTCCTCAAGATAAATGCAAACACTGTTTTGGCGGGCTTGACCGTTAAAGGGTTACCTTGAAACAGGAGACGTTAAAATAGTCAATGCTAAATCCTACCAGTAACATGAAAGACTGAATCCGAGAGCCATGCACCAGGAATGCTAGACGGGTCTTGTTTAAACATGGACTCATAATGCAGCTACCGAAAACGGACATTGCTTATTGGAAATACGATATTACTGGTAGGAGATTAACATTGCCTATTTTAATACGAAGATACAAAGACCCTAGAGATGGACTATGACGATGTGGACGTCAAAAGAAACCCATTGACGAACTTCTCCCAATAGCTGCAAGCAAACTACAAATTGAGAATCTCTTTATGAATGAATCCAAAAACAGAGTTCACCCACATATATGGTATCTACAGAAAATCATCTAAAGAAAATGTCGATCCAATTCGTGGCGGTGAACCATCGAGGAAAAGTAAAATCATAAGCTCACTGCTTTATAGTACTGCTGGTATTGCTGCACACTGCGTCATGGGGAACATAGCTTTCCAGTCCTTCTGGAAGCCATGGATTCGTAGATCAAAGATGCCCTTGACAAAGAGACTACGTTTATGCAATGCAACCTGCGTGTCCTTGATGATGTATAACTATAACAGCTGGGCAACTCCAAAGGCAACTGTAGACAAACGTTATGCATGCCACATCAAATACTTACGCACCATCACTGGGCACCGATGGCCAGACAGCATAATTTCCAAGAATGCACTATACAAGATGTTGAATACATAGGCCCTGCCCGTTAATGTCGCTCAGCAAGGATAGCCAATGTTTGGCCAGGTGTTAAGGAGGTCAGGGGACACACCAGCACAGAAAGCCTTGGAATTCGCCCTCCTCGGAGACGGCAAATACAAAGCCAGGAAAGGACGCCGTTGCATAAATCTGGTAAGCATTTTACGAGGTGACTTCAAGAAAGCGAGTACAGTTAAATCAAGAATGGGCATATGGAAGCTAAAGATATTGGCTGAGGACAAGACACAGTGGGCAAAATAGTCCATCAGCACTATTCTGTATGGGGGCTTATATTTTGACCTTGTACACCTAGTTTGGTATAACATTTTTAATGGCTGTATGACGTAATATCGACCCTAAGCGTACTCATGAGGGTGGATATAGAGTTTACAATTATTGCAGTCGGAAATATTTAATATTTATTATACAATTCCTCGGAAATCACTAAATCGTCCTTGAAATCTGATTTGTAGATGGAAATAAACGATTAGCGTGTAAACAATTAAGTTGGGCTCACAGCACTTGTATTAACTCTTGAAGTAGAGGTTTCACCGCCATCTGATCTTAGTCTTATTTATCTGCACTTATGGTTGGTAGATTATGTTTACATATCAGATATATCTTAACCGCTATATTCTTGTGGCAGAAAATTCAGTATTTGGCAGTGGGAAAACTGGTGAGGATATTTATAGCTATCTTGTTGGCGGTTTTCTCAAAATATGCCACATAATCTTTCAATAATACCATTCACAGCATTAAATAAGATCTGTGCCTCAATGTGAATGCGGAATTGCATAAACTGAATCGTGGTTCTCGGCTAAAACGTCGTTTCTTACACATACTTGTTCTGAGATACATGCCATTAATATCAAGTACACATATCAAACGAGAACAAAGCATATCAACATCAGTGTCAATACTCCATATCATTACTCTGCTTGGTCTATGTAGATCTATTGTATGCTTCACCTGCAATACAATTCTGAAATCTTCCTCTTCGTGGTCTTATTCCAGTTCTTCCACATTAAAGTGATTAGTGTGTGTTACTGAGGTAGGTTCAAGAGGATAAAAAATTGAGCATTTTTTAGATTCTGCATGGCACTGCCAATCCAGTTTGTAATAATAAGGATTCGCATGTTTACCTTGTTTTTCACATTTGACAACATATTATGCCTCTGTTTTGGGATTGGTGTGTTCAGGTTTGGTTTGCCATTTTCCTGCATATGAACTATACCTCTACTAGTGCGTTCACACGAGTCGATAGATTCCGCTTGCGAAAAGCTGTCACCAGCCACTACATGATTAACTAATGTTAAGAAGCTTTCTGAGTGTTGGTGAAATGTAGTACAAGAATGTGTATCAGTACACATCATGCGTAGCAACATCATGAAATCAACTAGCATGAGAGACAAATCATTATCCTTATCTTGTTACTGAGGCAGACTACATACTTGTCCTATCAATGAACGCGTATCGTTTTTATTGGTTTCTCTTACAGAACTATCCAAATTAAGCTGGAGCGGATTTCTAACATATAAGATATAGCGTCATATCACATAGTCTGCATTTTTTACTGGGATTTGTGAGAATCTTCAATTTGAACGTGCTTGAATCATCCATTTTTCTCAAATGCAAAAAATGATGAATAATAATATGTAGACAACCCATACAAACCGAAGAGATGTAATATAGACAAATTTGGAACTTCAATTAAAACTGCCTATAAAGGCCACCCGCTTTTCGACCAAAATGTGACCGTTCCTAAGCCCACTTGGTTCAAGTTAACCCTATAAAGGTGAAATTGATCAAAATGATCTCTGCAGTGATCTTGAGAAATTCCATTTGTAGGCTAAGAGAATATTCTTTTTGAAAATTTACCACAGGAATGACTGGCTCGGTAACCGAGCCAGTCATTCCAGTGGTAAGTTTTAAAAAATAATTTTCTCTTAGTCTGCAAATGGACACTGGCTAAGCAAAACATGTCTATTTTCTTGATTATAACACATCTGATGAATGCCCATTTACAGGACAACAAAAATCTTATTTTTCCAAATTACCATGGTAAACTGGAGACAATACTCATTTACTCAAATTGTTCTTGACCTTTAATGGGTTAATCGGTATAACTAGTATTTTGAGCGCTTTAAGGCGCTGTTGACACAGGAAGGGATAAAGACAGGTGGGCAGAAGACTACCCACCTTATAGAAGGACGATTTAGGTCTGCCCCCATAAGCTGTTTAGCACAGAAAAGGGGCTGTTTTAAGCGACCACCTGTCCTTAGTGACACTTCCTGATGGCACATCTTATGTCCATTAGGAGGATTTTGCTGTACATAGGCCCATGCACTAACTTAAAAAGCTTCTCCAGAAAAATTTCAGTACATTTAAAGTCTATACACCCCGGCCCCCGAAGTAGGACTGATTGCAGCTGTAGCGTGTTTCTACTACGCCAGCCGCAGAATACACTACTGATCATACATCATAGAATTTAATACGTCATGACAGCTATAATATACAGACAGCTTAGTGTATGTCTTGGAGTGACAATTTGACCTTAGACTGTACAGCGACTTATGTGATCAGAGCTTACAAAGTAAAAAATTTAACCAATCAGAGATCACAGACCCACACCCTCCCGTTTTTGTGACATTGTAAAAAGGTTCTGTACTTTCCGGATTTTTTATGATTATCTGAATTTCTTCAAATTTTCTGCAAATTATGACGGCATAAACATCTACGTGACGTGGAGGATAACGCCATAATCAGTTACGTCATGAATGACGCAGCTAAGTTCGTCAGGAACGCTTAATTAATGAGGGACTTAGCAATGCTGTACGAATTGTATCTCTACTATTTAATAAACATACTGTTGGCAGCAACATCACCCAGTCAAAGTAGTTTCAAAATATTCAACAGCTTGTCTGTATAGTTTTCTGGAAATTAATTGCCAGGGAGTACAGGGATCGATCGATCTCAACATGGGTGACGTGTGGGTGGAGCTTAGCTAAAGATAGGAGTGGCATAGCTAAAACTGAATTCATCGATTGCGTCACTATTTAGCAGACGTCACAATCATAATGGCGTATATAGCCCGGTGATGAACACCAGAAAGACCTTCAAGTGTACCGAGTGTATGTCTTTTATGAAGTTACAACTTAATACACATTCTGGTGAATATTTTGAAACTTATTTGACTGGGAGGCTTCTAGTTTACTTACCTTGAAATTTGTATACTGGTAATTTAGGATTCGAACTGAACAAATTAATTCTAACGCACGTACAAAGTGGGCGGAGCTTGGCTAGAAATGGGCTGGGCATAGCTAGAAATGCATCCCTGTATGTACGTGGGGAGAGGGCGAACCTTTAAAATCATGGGGGATTGGTAACAATAATTTAACGAAGGACGGCACATATTATTCTAGGCTAATCATGTCTCTTGCTTAATTGAAATGTGATGTAATCAATTCAGCAGTTTTATCTACTAATAAATATGCTTTTAATAGACACAGTAATAGTTTCTCAATAAATGCCAACCAAACATAATTAGCAACGACAACACCGTAATATTGAACTTTGCCTTGAACTGTACGCACTGCGCCTAGTAACAGGATCTTCGGTCAAGAATGACATGTCAAACATGTATAGCTGGTTCGGAGGAATCGATGTGCAAAATAATAAGATAATTGATTTTGAAGTGGAGATATATGAATATCCTATACGCATGATCTCATTCGGAAAATGGTAATGGTAATCCTTCTGGAAAATGATTGGTATTAATAATTAAATTAAATGTTTGAAATAAAGCAATGTTGGAGTCTTGTGTCTATTTTTAACAGTGACACATTCTCCGTGAGGTTGCCCACTCAGTATGCATCTTATGCACCAGATTGGCATAGACGCCCTATATATACGAACTATGGTCGCACGAATCCTTTATATTAATATATTGTAACAACAACCAGGGGTTTGAGTCAGACATGACATCTACCTCCCGTCTGGGCTGGGCGGGTGGGTGGGTGGGTGGGTGGGTGAGGTGATAGTGAGACTGGGACAGCTTGACAACTCATATCCGAGTCTATACTAAGTGTGTCCATGACCTCTCTTGAATGACAGTAACTGGAAATGTCCTAACAAGCCCTGTCTTTGATGCCAGTTAACTGTAAAATAAGAATGGACCAAATAGAAACGGCTGGATATATGTTTCAGAACATCGCCAGTCCTTGATAACGCAGATGGCTGGGTCTGGTACTGGATCAATACTGGCCGTATATGTTACCTAGCGACGACGACAAATGTAAACAAGACAGGATATGCTCTGTTAAATTTTCTAATACGTATATTCTACCTATTTATGACAGATGTTTGTAAATTTGTATGACTCCGAAATTTTAAAAGTTGGAATTATTTTCAAATCCCAAATAACGATCTTTTGTTTGCCATATTTTGTGGCGCTTTTGTCAGAACTCTTAGCACATGACGCGTCACAGCAACGAACACGAACACGGCAAAATGGGGCAGCTTAAACGGCTTTCGGAGACCGACCTTATGGAAAATCGGTCAAACTATCAGTTTATATGATAAATAGAATCTCAAACTTGGTCCCATTTCATATCGCTATTATCACCTCGTCGAAAATTATCACATTGAACTCGGTAATCTCGTGCAATGTGATAATCTTCGTCTCCGCTGTTAATAATGATCTGAAAGGGAGCCGAGTTCCAGATCCTCTATATATTACAATTTATCATATCAGGTTTTATGGAGACGGATTATATTCTTGCATTTGCATTTGATGAGCGGTTTGTTCATGGTGATACTTAGTGAGTTGCGTACCTTCGTTGCGTATATGTCAACGTTGTCATGTTCCTAATCACTAATTATATGAGAATGAAGGACCACCTTTTCTTTAAAAGAATGATAATCGCATCTCAAATGTTGTACTACACTGATAGATTATGGTTCGTAGATTCAATATTATTCATATCCTGTCAAATTCCCGTATCTGTATCACAATTATCGGCTTCATAATATCAGATAAATGTTGAACAGTGATCGCCGCCATTTTGTCTCCTCAAGCGATGGCGTGTGATGTCATGTGAGTGCCAGTGCATTGAAATCTTTATTATGTAATACTCATCTTGTTGAAAGTTTTGGAACTAATTTGACTGGAAGTTGTTGCTGCCTAAGGCAGCAACAACCTCCAGTCAAATTAGTTTCAAAATATTCAACAGCTTACCTGAACCCATTGTTAAACTATAGATGGTACCTCTATGACTGAGCGCGTATATCGAGGCATACAGACTAGGTTTTTCATTATTGGTTGAAAAGTAAATCATGACAACCATCGTACGCTGTAGAAATGTATCAACATTTAGCTACTAAAGCCTGAATATCTGTCTTTCGCGGCATGATAAAAAGCCTAAAATTAACTCCATAGTTTTTGAGTAGTATATTACATCACGTGCATAGCTATCAATAGATGAGGTTAGTTATCCTTTAATATGATTACAGTAAGACTAGATGGCGTTAATTAGTTGGTTCATGACATTAATGTGCATGTCTTTCTTGTAGTGATCTAATTCATTAGGACAATATTCGCAGAAAACTTCTTAATTTACACCGTACAAGCAGCATCGAGTAACACAGAGGCGTAGAGGGATATCGCTAATGCGGATAAAAAAGAATTGGACCGTAATTTGAGGTGAGTTGATAATTCATAACTTTTTCTGCCACATGCTTGTTGTTGGATATAAATTATGGGATACATTTTTCAATGAATGTTCGAAGGTTGTACATGCAGAGAAATACGCTGTTGTTAATTCATAGTATACCATTACGTTGAAAGTTCTCTAAAATTGCATTACACTTTGACACTTGAAATCTTAGGTTTCGAGTTTATCCAGTGTACTGGAAACAAAAGGAAATATACCTTTCCTCTTCCCGACCACCAAAAACAGACCCCATCCGCATCAGGGGTTTATTCAGAACATTTTTGCAAAAATGCATAGTGTAGGCAGTAATAGCAGTCGCGAACAACATGACTTATTTTGAAGCAATCAGATACCACAGATTGCTGGCATCTTGAACACGGATATAATGTAATGTTTCAGACTGGAATATCATGTTTATTTTTAAAGCTATTTTGAAATCACACGCACTCTGTGAAATCCAGCGACTAAAAAATTATCTATAAAATTTGATGTGTTGCGACAGCACAAAAATGTATTAGTTAAATAAGAACATACACAGAGGCTTGACTAATGGACTGTTCCATTTTTAGCTATGCCCCGCCCATCTCTAACTAAGCTCCACCCACACCTCGCTCGTGTTCGGATCGATCGATCTCTGAACTCCCCGACTATCTATTTCTAGAAAACTATACAGGTAAGCTGTTGAATATTTTGAAACTAATTTGACTGGGCGCTGTTGCTGCCTAAGGCAGCAACAGCACCCAGTCAAATAAGGTTCAAAATATTCAACATCCTGTTTATTAAATAGCAAAGAATTACAATGATATACAATTCATATAACGTGCCGGACCATTTGAGATTTGGTGACGTCTATAAGGAAGCATTTGTGACGTAATAATTATGACGTCATCATACACGCTGAGCTGATAATTACGTCATACGTGGTCTGATGAAGAATGGATATTCTGGAAAGGTGATTTGCAGCCAAATATCAATGTGATCAGGAGTTACATGAGAGGCATGACGTAGCGTATTAAAGCCGCACATTAAAAGTGGAAAGTTCTGGCGCGAATATGTAACCAGTTTTTTGTTTTTGTTTCACTCCATTTTTCATGCATGCCAATGCTGAGGTCCCTGCAGATAATAAACGTTGTCATTAGTATAATCTTATTCCCATGCATTGGATTTTTACTTAACAGAGACATAAGCAAGAAAGTGCCCGCAGTTCTTTCCTGTTAACAATTTCAAATTTTTGGTCAACATATATAGAGAACCTGGAACGCGGTCACTTTTCATATCACTATTATGGACCGAGTTGAAAATTATCAATCTATCAAAATTGATAATTTTCAACGAGGTTCATAATAGTGATATGAAAAGTGACCGAGTTTGAGATTTTATTTATCATATAAACTGTAATTTTGAAATATTTGCCAATAGTTGCTGATGTGACTTTTATCTGATTTCCCATTGTTGAATTTCGTGAAATCGATACCGCCGCTGAGACGCACCACTACTTGAAAACAGATACTGCATGCGCAGCAAAATATAGTGACAAACACAAAATCTGGTGATGTCAGCCGTAAACTACACTTTTCTTCTAAGACTATCACAGAGCCACGGCCATCAATCGTTACTCGCTGCCGACTGATAAACTGTCAAACGATGACATTTTGCGATGAAGTTTCATGAATGACAAATCGTAGTAAACAAATCGTAGTAAAACAGTAACGCGTAGTAATCCCTACGCATCCCTACGCGTCACACTCCCTTCAATCGATGTTTTAATTGGTCGATTTAAATGGGTTGCGCACCCAACAGCCAATGAAAATAATGCGTTGAATATGGCACGTGTGCTCATATCGAAAAATATGGAACAGGCTAGAAGGCTTGTTTATATGATAAATGCATGTTTAGGTCGGAGTGTTTTAGCTACTTTCTGTCGATGCATCCGTTGCGTTTACATATTTACCTAAATTTTAGCAAACAAGTGCGATGCACACGTGGGTCCAACCAACAAATTTAACAAAGCTGTCTCATATCATACAATAGAAGCTATATGTGCTATATCTAATGATGAACACAGACAAACAAATACACGGACAGACAGACTAAGGTCATGCCAGACCCTAGCATTACTTGGATGTGCTAGTCCGACGCGTTGAACGAATTGTATGTCTCTGCTGTTTAATAAACATGCTGTTGAATATTTTGAAACTAATTTGACTTGACGCTTGTTGCCTGTATAATTTTCTGGAAATTGATAGTCCGAGAGTACAGAAATCTATCGATCACAACAGGAGCGAGGCGTGGGCGGAGCTTAGCTAGAGATGGGCGGGAAATAGCTAAACATGGAAAGGTCCATTATCATCTCATCTCAAATTGTCCGCCAATTTTTTTATCCGTGTTACTGATTTCACTCGATGTCTCTGTGTTACTCGTTGCCGGTTGTACGGTGCGTAATTAATGCAAGGTACAATGTGCCACGGTGCCACGCCATTATCAGTTGCAAAAGCGATATGTTTTTATAATGGATATTTCTCCAGAGATAATTTAATAATAAATACTTAGCAAGTCAGAAAGAGGGAATAATGTACACGGTATAAATCTTTTTATCATGATAGTGACCTGCGGCTATTAGCAAAAACACCTTCTAAGGTCCACTCCATTCAGAGGACGTTGCGAATTAATGTATCCGAGCTGTCACTCAAGCAGCTGTGGTCACAACCAAATACGTCACTTGTTTGCTGGCATCACAATAAAAGACATGTAGCTCTGTTACGAAAATCGAAACGTCCGTCGCTAAAATATAAGAATTGTATATCCTTGATGAATTTACAATTCAATACACATTCTGCTGAACATTTTGAAACATATTTTACTGGGAGCTGCTGCTGTAGCTGCGATAGGACACCTCAAAACACCCACTTTTTATGCGTGTAGGAATTGATTTGAAATTTTGAAACCAGCATTCCCAGAATCTAACTTTGGCAGCAACAGTTCCCAGTAAAATTGGTTTAAAGTATTTAACATCGTGTTCAGTAAATTACAAATACATCAAGTTCGTGACGGACGTTTCGATTTTTGTGACGGAGCTATACGTTATTCTGATTATGACGTCAGTTAACATGTGACGTATTTGATTATGACGTCAGATACCTAAGCGACATATTGGATCTCTGAATGGAGGATTCCAATTTATCCATCAATCACATGCCATCTTGATCAACTACGCGACGTGTAGAATGCCGTCATAACCAATTTCGCCATGAAGGACGTAACTATGTTCGCCACGAACATTTAATTGATGACATACTAAACATTGTTGTACGAATTGCATGTACTTACTAATTATAAGCATGCCGTTGAATATTTTGAAACAAATTAGTTTCAAAATACTAAACAGCTTACCTGTATAGTATTCTGGAAATTGATATTCAGAGAGTATAGGGATCTATTGATCCCAGCACAAGCAACGCGTGCGTGGAGCTTAGCTAGAGATGGGCGGGTCACAGCTAAAGCTGGATTCCTCTATTGGTGTCCACTCATCAACAGTCATCTGAAATACTCCGAAGGTAAATCCTAAACACACATGGCCCCAGGTATCTAGATTCGTAACATTCAATGGCGTGACCTCGCTATGCATTTAACCATTGGACGGCTTGAGGCCCAGTATCACAATTTCAATGCAAATATACTTGTAAGCTGTTGAATCCTTTGAAATTTGCCAGCGCCCAGCCAAAATTAGTTTCTAAAGGGATTCGATTTAAGCGGGCACATAACACATACCACACACATATTTCCTCAGTTTTCCAGTAAGGTTCTCGATGGTAAAATAATCTGTATTACTGGAGCATACGTGATACATATGACAAGATAATTGCATCCATATATAATCACAACGGAGAAACCCGTAGACGAATTGACATTGAAAGGCTACACTTAAAAAGAGCTAGATATTAGCCGAGTTTTAAAGACAAGTTCATTATACTTGTCCCATTTAATGTATCAACTGTAGCCATAGGTTGTAGCTCCTCACATGACACTGGACGAAGGACAGGCACAACGGGATGCGGGGCAAACAGGGAAAGCTCCACTCACACACAGCGGGTTCGCAATGCCACCTACCAAATCATCTTGGGAATGCATTATCTCCCATTATTTTATAAACAATATTGTTTTCATTGTTGGCTACGATAAGTGTGATAAGTGTGATTCTGTATCCTATTTTGAACTTTGCGCATTTTGATATAAGGATCTATGTTAATCAATGTATTTCTTCAGACTTATCTCAAAAGAAACTTGTAAATGAAGATGGTTGCTAAGTACTAGATTTATTAAAGAAAATAATATGTCACAAATAAATTATGCATATGCAATATAAAATAGTGTTAAATGTTAAAAATGAAGTAAATGCTATTGGGGCACAACGGGTCACTCCTTTTGCGGTAGGGCGGGACAGTGTCCCATTGTGCCACGAAATTGTTAAATATAGCCAATGTATGCGCCGCCGCCACCGCCGCCGCCGCTGCTGCTTCTGCTTTTGCTGCCAGAGCTGCTGCTGCTGCTGCTGCTGTTGCTGCTACTATGGCAGTGACGGTGACGACTACGCCTGTGATGAATAGATGGTGAGGGCTATTTCACGAAACCAATTTCCCAGGGTCATCACATGGAATTTCCTTTTTGCCTTAATTAGATTGACAATATTGGGCCACAGTTTGTCTCCGTGGTAGCCTGTGGGTGGCAATATACACATATTCATCGCCATTGTTTAAGAGCAAATGTGATTATCGAGTCCTTGAGGCAGATATACTTACTTTTGATTTCTAAAGCAGAAACAAAATAGAGGAATCCACTCCTTTTATCTATGCGCAACAGCGCCCAGTCAAATCTGTTTCAAAATATTCAACATAATTTGTAGTAAAATACCGTAGTAAAAATATCAAAGACATACTATTCGCATACTTGGCGGACTATTTCAGCGTCATGATGCAGAATATATGTCAATAAATAAGCATTATGATTGTAAGGTCAATCTATATGTGTGATCATGACGTCAATACTTGAGCGACAGGTTGGATTCATCTATTCGAACTCGAGGTTAATCGACTCAAATATATTGTGCATGTGTATTGCTCAAGTAGCCAAAACATGCTGCCACAAAATATTGAATTACTGCACAAATAATCCTTAATTCAACTCAAGCACCCTTTGTGTTCTGCGGATTGCTTCGGATATCAAAAATATGTCAGAAACGCAAAATATGGAAACGTCACAACATTGGGAAGACTGACAATGCAAGTGTCTATAGATAAAAACAACTTTGATTTAAGCCATATTCAAATAAACACATTTCTACAAAGCCAATAAAGAATCTTTAAAAATATAAACTGTATACTTTAAATAATGATATCCATTTTCATCAAGCTACTCACGATTGTCTTGGATGCTGCGACATTTCCATTACAAGTAGATTGATATAACAAGGCAGCAAATTGCTCATCTCATCTTATGATGTTGTCAATATATTTTGACTGGGTCTGAGCTTCACTTGTAACGATTCAGGTAAGGAGTGTATGTTTCTTCCACCTGTATGCAGGTCTTGGTTCTTAAAGATAAAATGCTGTCAGTCTTCCATACACATAAGATAGAAGATTTATTTACACTTATAAATCAACATAAAACAAAATAAACAAAAACAGTATTGCTTACAAAATGTACTTGTATATGTTGTACATTTTATTAACTCTAAATAAGCACGTTTAATGGACCTTTCCAGTTTATCCATCCATCATATGATGTCATAATCAACTACGTGACGTGTAGGATGACGTCATAATCAATGACGTCATGAATGGCATCAAAAGAACATTCTGGTGGAGTGCTATATCAATGGAGGCATCCAGTTTTATCCATACCCGCCCATTTTTATCTAAGCTCCACACACCTACAGGGGTGGGGGGGGCAGATGGCTTCTTGGGCATAGGTAGCGCGATAAGAGTTCCTCGGCCTACAGCATCGATGGGAACGTGGTGCATAACAGCTGAATTGATTAGGTGCATGATCGGTTTTGAAATAATGTCACTTGCGTATTTGAATAGTTCTTTGCTCATGCCACTTTTCAGCTCTTCGAGTGCCTTCTCATCATCTGCTGTTTTAATTGATGTTAGTAATTGTCTGCGGCCGTCTGGGAACGGAATCAAGAGCTCATCATCATGGTCAGTGAACTGTTCCTTGATCCATTCTCATATTCACTAATATAATTCATGACATATATCTATATGAAAACTGATCTACGTGACCAGTCTCATATACAAATGTCTTTGGTAGTTCTGTCTTAATAAATAATTTGAATAATTTGAAAAAAGATTTGACTGGGCGCTGTTGCTGCCATTCATCCATTTAATATAAATTTTTGACCATCTCGAACTTATAAATCTGTGTAGGTCTTAAAGGAAAGGTGAAGGGAGCTATAAAAGCCATTGAGTAGACGCCGTATATAAAAATAAAGTGCTTGCAGAGTCGACCGAAGACACAAACACGACGACGCTATCATTTCGATCTTTTAAACATTGTAAAAAATAAAATTCGGGGATTTTTGGGATCGCGGCCATTTTCCTCTTCTTCGGAAAGCATTGGAGAGCTTCGACCAATCAGAAAAGATTTGGGATGCTGCTTGGCTGAATAAAACCACAGCATTTTCCATAGTATTTATGTAGTATATTAGTGCCATTTTAAACGACAATCTAGCGGCTCCGTGGATGTATCCTCCGCCTCCTCCTCCTCCTCCTCCTCCTCCTCCTCCTCCTCATCCTCCTCATTCTACTCCTCCTCCTTCTCCTCCTTCTCCTCCTCCTCCTACTACTAATCATCCCCCTTCCTCTGCTGCCGCCACCGCCTACTCCTCCTCCCCCTCCTCCTCCTCCTCCGCCTCCTCCTCCTCCTCCTCCTCCTCATCATCATCATCATCATCATCATCATCATCATCATCATCATCATCACCTATGTTCGTGTCATCATCATCATCCTCATCATTATCCCCACCATTATCCTCATTCTCACCGCCGCCGCCACCGCTGCCGCCGCCACAACCATCATCGTTAACCGGCACAAAATAAGCATAACAAGTGCTGTATATAGGGGATCTAGAACGAGATCCCATTTCATATCACGATTATCAACAAAATGTATCGGAAATGATATAATGATATGAAATCTGACTGAGCTTGAAATTCTATGTATCATATAAACTGAGGATTTGACAAATTTTACAATAAATAATCACTGAAACCCGTTTGAATGCACCATTTCGCGCTGTTCTTTTCATCGTTGTGACGCATCACTCGCTAAGAGTTATGACCAATAATGACAAACAAAGCGTCGTTGTTTCGCATATGAAAATACTTTTAATCTAACTCTTAAAATTTCTGCGTATTATTTATATCACAAAATTTAAATCAATAACATAACGTATCATGTCTTGTTTACATTTTCGTCGTCGTCGTGACTGCGTAACATTTGTTGCGGCATGGGACAAGTGTGATTATTACACGTTATCTATCCAATGAAAATCTTTCGTTGAATGTGTGTTCATATCAAGAAATATTAAATTGGCTGAAAGGCTTATTTATATGATAAATTGATATAGAATATCTGGAAATGCGTGAGAAATCTTGATGGGCGGAGTGGCATGTGTCAGGTCTAAACACTTGTCCAAGGCAGCAACAGCTTCCATCCTAATTAATTTCGAAATTTCATCGAGTTTTCTTCTTAACCCCTTTACAGACAAGTTAGCCAAAAGCGGTTTCTGCAACGGTACTGAGAAATGTCCATTTATTGAGTAGTAGAAGACAATATTTGACAATTTGCAATTGGCATGGCCGGAATAGGTCATAATAAAGCAGCCACGTATTCCAATGATAAATTGTCTCTTTTTGCAAAACCTCTATACAAATATTGACGTAATTTGATTTTCTCAAAGGTCGTATATAGAGAATCTGGAACGAGGTCACTTTTCATATCACGATTATGGACCGAGTTGAAAATTATCAATTTGCATGAGTTTTAGCGAGTGTAAAATTGATAATTTTCAACGAGGTTCATAATAGTGATATGAAAGGTAACCGAATTTGAGATTTTATTTACATATAAACTGTAATTTTGAAATATTTGTCAATAGTTGCTGATGTGACTTTTATGTGACTTCTCATTGTTGATTTTCGTGAAATCGATACCGCCGCTGTGACGCGCTACTACTTGATAACAGATACTGAATGCGCAGCAAAATATAGTGACAAACGCAAAATCTGGCGATATCAACCGTTAAATAGTATTTTAACTGGTCATTGAAAATTATAGCCACGGCCATCAATCGTTACTTCGCTGCCGACTGATAAACTGTCAAACGATGACATTTTGCGATGACGTTTCATGAATGACAAATCGTAGTAAACAAATCGTAGTAAAACAGTCCCCACGCGTCACGCTCACATCAATCGATGTTTTAATTGGTAGATTTAAAAGGTTAATGAAAATACTCCATTAAATATGGCATGTGTTCTCATATCGAAAAATATGGAACGGGCTAGAAGGCTTGTTTATATGATAAAATCCAGTACTAAACGGACATAATTCAGTTCTTTTAAAATAGGTTTTCGACCTATGATCCATAATATTCAACAACTACGTGCGTGTCTGACTAACACCAACCATGACAAAACAAGATATCTCTTTAATTCCGCTCCATAAATCAATTAATGATGCGCCTCAGCTCACGACTAATACAGAGTGATTCTATGATTTAATAGTTCTTTTCCCTTCCGAAATGTCAATTCGTAGTTTGTGTGATTCTTCATTTGTACAGTCTATTTATTGGATATAGTCAAAGATTAGAGATCAAATACTTAAAACACATTCCCTTACAGAGGCACACATATATGCATACACGGACATATGCATAGGCATGGGCAGGTTAACACGCATATGTGATGCTCAATTTGTATGACATAAAGTCTGAAATATGAAGTTGTTAGTAGAAGCCTGTGAAAAACATAGAATCAGACATTGAAGAAAAAAAGAACATACCAATATGATATCAGAGAATGTGCATTGGCATTCCATTTTTACATCTGTCAATCTGTCAATTGATTCATAGATCTATATTAATATATTTCGAACTCGCTCGACAATACGCAACATATATAGTGTATAGGTATACTAGTCATACCTTTCTTTCATTGGAACCTAAAAAGAGTTGCTTCTTGAAATGGGCGTGGGGGGGGGGGCGGGGTGGGGGTCAGTCATAGGTTTATTACACCTCTGAAACAACGTATGGTGAGCCACGCCATGTCGGTTATTGATAGGACTGACTGGGACTCAGTTCAGTAACTTCCCTGAAATGGATGTTCTGTCTATTTATAATGTTTCTTTAGGAATGAAGTTGTCAATTTGATCCTGAGAGGTCATGAATGGAAGGATCCGATCTGTCGATGTAGTATCTGACGTCACAATCAATCACGTCACTAGTTAGCTGATGTCACATTTGTAATGACATATAGCTCTGACATGAATATCATGAAAGTCTGTCACTAGAGTACGAATTGCATTTCTTTGATAAATGTAATATTTAATAAAATATTTACTAAACATTCAGTTGAATATTTTGAAAGGAATTCTGAATTCTAAATCCATTCTAACACACGTGAAATATGGGCGGAGATAGGCTAATAATGCTGGATCGAATCTATGGTAATGCAACAAGTACATTTGCACAGGATCCACAAATTTTCAGGGCCCCCAAAATGTGGCACACAAAATTTCTTGTCTTAATCGTTGGGGTTCCTGCACAGCTTCAAGTTACACTCATAGGCGCCACACCCATAGCACAATTTTGAACACTATGTAAAAATGTTCTGTTGAATATTTTGAACATAATTGAATTGGTAGACATTCCTGCCGTAGGCAGAAATGTCTTCCAATCCAATTATGTTAAAAATATTCAACATAATCTTTTTACTTTGTGTTTGAAACATATTAATGTCCCCAGCAACATTGCAGTTGAAACCAGACCATAGCGTTTTCTTGACCTAACGGCAGTTCAGTTGGCCCAAGTATGAATTTTGGAAATTTTCCACATGGCCCTGTACAAATTGGCGATGCATGGTTAGAAATGGATACCCTCGATTAACAGGGAACGTGTTCTATGGACGAACCATTTGAGAAAGAAGGCTCACATTATTGTACTATGTGCAACTCCTCAGTCCCTGATCAATGGACTATCAACAATGACGATGATTATATTAAACTAATGTTATAATGGCCCTATGTGTGCTTCTCATACATTTGGGAATGAAAACAAAATAATGTGTTGAGATCATTGTTAGATATTCATGAAGATAGTAACATTAACAGAAAGTCTAATCTAACACCTATTTGGAGTTAATGAACTCATTTGGATATTGTTTCTGGGAGTCAATGGTTCTTGTACATGTATTTGATGATGAGATGTGACGATGGCTGTAAAGATACTGTGTGAGTTGTGTACAAGATATTGTAATACAATTATCTTACATTAAAATTTAGAGAAATTGACCCCTTTTGTGTTAACTTAACCCTTTAATGGTCAAATTGAACAAAAACAACTTTGCAGTGGTCTTTCAGACATGGCTATTTGAAAGGCCTAGAGCAGAGTATTTTTGAATATTTACCACTAGAATGACTACTTTGGTAAATTAAAAAAACCACTTTTCTCTCGGCCTGCAGATAGACATTGGCTAAGTAAAAACTAATGTTCTTTACCATTGGCCCTTTAATGGTCAAGCTGGCGAAAGAAAATTCGATGATACATTTACAAAAATAGTCTTCTAAAATTAAAATATCTTGAAAAATATTGACCATCAACATGTTTAATTGATATATCAAGTAGTATTTTGAGCCCTTTGAGGCGCTGTTTACACAAGAGGGGTTAAGCAATTGAGAGACCACATTTAAACAGTACTAGATAATAAATGGTTTATTAAGATAATTTCGTGATCCATGTCTCATTTAACCATTTAATGGCTAGATTTGGTGACGAAAATACAGAGATTTCCTTATTGAATGTCCATTTACAGGTCAAGACACGACTATATTTTGAAAATTTACAACTGTAATGACTGGCTCGGTTATCGAGCCAGTCATTTCAGTGGTAAATTTTCAAAAAACCGTTTTCTCTTGGCCTGTAATGAACATTCATCAAGACCACTGCAGAGGCCAGTTTTGGTAGGCTTTGACATGAAAAGGCTAATGGATCAAAAGCAAACATAGGTGGCAGATATTCGCATGCCACACATATGATAATTGCCTCATTCGCGCCTGCGTCAAATGCATCGACAATGGGTGCTAAGACCACACGGTCCCACACCGTGCGTGGTACTCGGAGTAGAATGTGCGCTAACAGGCTTCCGTAATACCCGCAGGACATTTCTGAATAAAAAGGCTGAACACCAGTTATATTATGAGTTCTGTCTGATAGACTAAGAACTCATTATTAGATTTTCAATAGAGGTAAATATCCATTATAAAACCCAGACGGCTTTTGCATCTGATAGTGATAGAATACGATGACACATTGTGCCAAGAATTAATTAAGATGAATTCTCAGAATATTGGTCTACTAAAGTACATACAGGGGATATGGCACGAGGTCCCGTTTCATATCACTATCATCACCCGGGTAGTAAATTATCACATTGCATGAGCTTTTTTAGCGAGTACAATGTGCTAATTTTCGACGAGGTTGATAATAGTGATACGAATGAGATGAGTTTTAGAGTCTAGTTACTATATAAACTGATATTCTAACAAAATTTCCAATACAGTAGATCCCTGAAACGCGTTTGAATGCACCATTTAGCGCTGTTCGTCTTAGTCACTGTGCCGCATCACGTGCTGAGAGTTCTGACCAATGTACCACAACAAATAATGAAAACAAACCATCATTATTTCGGATTTGAAACTTCTTTTAATACACATTTAAAGACTATCATGTACATTTACAAACGAATTTCATAACTATCTATATTTGAAAATCATTTGAAACCAACAACATAACGTATCCTGTCTTTTTACCTGTTTGCCGTTGTCGTCGTTAGGAAATATATGCAGTGTCACGTGGCATGTGGGATTACTACACGGTATCTAACCAATGAAAATAATTCGTTGAATATTACACGTGTGTTGACCACGAGACATAAGGAACTGGCTGAAATCCTTGTTTATATGATAAATATGTATCCTGAATGGTGAAACATGTGTAATATCAGCTATAATTTTATAAAAATAATCAAATGTTTGTATTTTATGCTGTGTATAGCTTATATCATTATCAATTTAACCCTCTCGTGTCAAGAGTGACTCACAGTTTTCAAAACGCTATGTATATAAAATAACCATTCACGATTTTTCAAGAAAGTTATAACCTTTGCAGGCCACGTTTTGCTTTGTAAATTTACCAGTGCAAAACTGCAAATTACAAAACAGCTTTCTGTTGTCCTGTACGTTTGTGCAGATGCCGTTTTTGTCTGGCTTGACCACTACAAATTTAATGGTCAAGAAAAATCAGCCTTTTACTTAGCAAGTGCCCCTTTGTAAACGAAGAATATTTTTGATAATTTATCACTGGGATAACTGGCTCTGTTACCTAGACAGTCATTCGAGTGGCAAATTATCAGAAATAATCTGCTTTGGGTCTGTAAATGGACATTCAAATCCTGATACTGTTTAAAACAAGTTCGACTCCTTGGCAGGTAGGGAGCTATCCAATCTGTCACTTAAGTTCATGTTGTCATAATCAATTACGTCACATGTAAGCTGACGTCATAATCAGTATGATGCATTATAATTCAGCCATGAAGCAGGAAATGTTCCGTCAAGTGTATGAATAATGTATATCTTTGTCTTTACTCTTTAATAATCATTCTGACAGCACCCAGGTAAATTAATTTAAAAACATTCAACAGCTTACCTGTATAGTTTTCTGGAAATTGATAGTCAGGAAGTGAAGGGATCGATCGATCCCAGCACGGGTGGGGTGTCGGTGGAGCTTAGCTAGCACTGAACTGGGCATAGCTAAGACTGGAAACGTCTATATCAAAGCACACCTCACACATGACCGGTTTAACACTTTAAAGCCGATATGCCGAATAGGAAATATCATCTACAATTCACGAACTATCCTGTTTACTATTTTGAAGCTAATTTAACTGGCAGCAAACAGGTTCCAGTCGAATTCGTGGAAACAATTTGCAGCAGCTTCCCACTATAGTTGTCTTGAAATTAATGACAAAATTCAAAAACTTACCGGTGCAGCTATCTAGAAATTGGAATTTGGGGGTTAAAGCCAAATAACATTAATACATTGCGCCAATGTGGGTGATTTGTTGGCACAGTCAAGTTTCAAGCTTCAAGTTTATTGAAGTACTCCCAGATCACAATGTGACATATGGGGATTACAAAACAATAATTAATTTTTACAGGTCTGAGTGAGATTTACTATTAAAAGATATTATTATTATTATTATTATTATTATTATTATTATTTTTATTATTATTATTATTCATACCAATCTTATTGTTATCATCAGTGCTATAATATGAACATTATTGGTGTAGACAATTCGTGTTATCAACATCGGTGACAGCATTATAGACAAAGACAATATAACCATATTACACATTATTAATATAAACATTATTACACAATATTACAATAACCAATTTTAAAGTTAACCAAATTTGTCAAGCATTTTATAGAAATTAATTGTGGCATTATTGATCTAAACATTGTATATAACCATTATTGGTAGCGACGTTATTGATTAGCCAGTAGTAGTAGTAGTAGTAGTAGTAGTAGTAGCAGTAGTAGTAGTAGTAGTAGCAAAAGCAGTAGTGGTAGTAGTAGTAGTAGTAGTAGTAGTAGTAGTAGTAGTTGTGTTTGAAATAATTACAATATGATAATAAAATAATAATCTCCGTTATGCAAATTGTTTGAAGATTTTCCATATAAAGGCGCACAATTTTGTTAGGACCGACAAGTTTGTATTCGAGAGCAGTTGTCCGAATTTGTAGTGATTTGGGCGGTTATAATAATATTTTGGAAGAAATATTTTTCTGTCATCACAGAAAAAGTCGCATAAGAATAGGTAATGATTCTCATCCCCAATATTGTGTTTGTCGCATAGGCTACAAATTCTTTCTTCCGTGTCTAAGCCCTCCCACCTTCCCTTTTCTATAGGTAGCTTATGATTACTAGTTCGAAATTTGACTAAAGTTTTTCTGTTTAATTTATTTAGCTTTCTGAGATAAGGCTCTAATTTTAGTTCAGTTTTGAATATACTATATATTTTGGCTTTAGGCAAGGTGGTAATTTGTCCTGACCAAGTTTGTATGTACTGGTCTTTAAGTACTTGTTTCAAATATCGTATATTAGAATGTGTTATGGTCTGCGTTTCCCAGAGGTGAGTTATTCCCACATTTTCAAGTCAGCCATTTGTATTCTGTATTGTTTTTTGTAAGGCCATTGTAGATATACTTGTATAATAAAGATGATAGCGTTGTTGCTTTGCCATTTAGGAGTTTTTCCCAAAAATTAATTAATTTATATTTTATAGTAATTTCTAATGGAATTTGTCCTAGATCTCCATATACCTGTCCGCAATAAAGAGTTGGGCCAACGTTGGCATAGTAATGACAAATCACAACTGGGTTACATCTGTTGGATCAACGCAGGCCCAAGAAGTTATAGCCAATGTATTTATTAATGATATACATATACTAGGGTCAATGTTGGCATAACAGTTTCCGAATTTCGATATATTGATCAGTTACTCACACGTGTCATCACAAAATGACAAATTAATTGTTACCTAAGCGATGCTTCACCTCATGGAAATGATTCCCCTTTTAGACATGTTCTCTTAATATGTGCGAAAAATCACTAAACTATGTCAGAAATGGGAAATATGCCAGAAATTTCAAGTTTACAGTCTATTGTGCTGAAGACCATTATCAAATGTAAGTTGCGCACGAAAATATGAATTGGGAAAATGCTCTTCACCTAGATATATTCATCACCAAATATGGCTAATGCGCAAATGTAATAAAACCTCAGCAATTGGTGCTTCACCTCGAGCATTGCTCTAAATTGATATTTACCACGTTGCGGTAGGGAGCCAACATTTACTGTCACCCACCACAGTCTACCCCCAATACACACGCACATCCATGCTCACACATACAATCTCTCTCACACTCTCAGCGTATTTCTCCCTCCCACCCCCCCCCCCCCCCCCCCCCCAACCCCATCCCTCCGTCCCTCCCTTCTCTCACTCCCTTTCTCTCTCTCTCTCTTTCTCTCTCTCTCGCTCTCTCTCTCTCTCTTTCACGTGCGCGCGTGCGTGCGTGAGTGCGAGCGTGCGTGCGTGCGTGCGTGCGTGCGTGCGTGCGTGTGTGCGTTCATTCATTCATTCATTCATTCGTTCATTTGTCCGTCCGCGTGTGCCTTCCTACCTGCTACTACAGCAATGTATTTTGTCCGCAGCCCAAATCTTTATCATATTATATCAGTCTCCACTTCAAACAATGCTTAACTATGATAAGCCTGATAGCGCGCATTACTGAACCAGTACTGGATCAACACCGGACATCCATTACAGGGCCAATACGTTATCAGCGAAAACTTCTATCTACAAGTAGACCGTCCCTAAACCAGATTGATGTGTATCCGGCGTACCTCGAAGATAGATAAGTGACCTAACTGTCTGTCACAGCGAACTTTGTTGGAATCCAAATAACTAACATCAATCAGTATTATGCCATTCCAGTGTCAAAGAGAAACCCGACAGTGGTATGAAAGGTGATTAGAAACATTATCTCGTTAATGGCTTACATCCCTGGCACCAGTACTGTTACACACTAATCATGCTGCGTTATCAGAACAACAGCCATTTTCTCACATCTTCCATGAGCCCGTGTCACCTTTCTTGCTTCAATAGGCATACTAATTGTTTGTCAGTGGGATGGTTCTCCGTAGGATGCGATTTCGGTTGTAAGACCTATACCGCGTGGTGATAGCGATGCCATACCATTGGCGCATGAGCCTACATATATATATGCTGAGAGAATTGTTTGGCCCTGGTTGTCTTGGTTCAATGGAAGAATCCAGTTTATCAATCAATGACAGCGTAGGCTGACGTCATAATCAATTACTACATAAATGTACCGATAGAGTCCGTCTTAACCGCTTAATACTCCGTCAGGTTGTACGAATTGTACGAATTGTATGTCTTTACTATTTAATAAACATGCTCACGCGAATTGAGTTTAAAACTAATTTGACTGGGAGATGTTGCTGCCATAGGAAACAGCAGCATACTTACAAATTAGTTTCAAAATATTCAACAGCTTACCTGCATAGTTTTCTGGAAATTGAGATTCAGGGAGTGCAGCTATCGATCGATCCAAACACGGGCAAAGCGTCGGTGGAGCTTAGATAGAGATGGGCGGGGCATAGCTAAAGCTGGACTCCTCCATTCCAGTCGAGTCCTTTATGCAATTCAGGCTGTTGTCGGCTAAGAAAACGTGACGAGTATATTTACATAGCCAAAGGCATAATAGATTCTTAGTAGGAGATTGTCCATAATATGTTTAATCATAATATCTATATGCACGTATATGACTACACGAGTGAATGCGTGCGTGCATACACACATGCGTACGCGCCTGAACGTGCGTGGGCCCCTATGTCTGCCTCCAAATTAGATTGTGGAAATGTCGTATCAGACAGACAGCCTTAGTCCCATTGATGTCATCTTTATCAAGGAGACAATGTGCACGTGGACACTACTGGACATTGAGATGTCTGCCCGTCTTCTTAGGATGTAACAACCTATTAGGCAACTCTATTAGCATCGTGACATTGACAAATAAGATTGCTGGGCTTGATTTCAAGTCAGTCAGTTCTCCTCGGGGAAAAATCTTCTTTCCTAAAAAGGTATGTGAATACAGACATTACCCGAAAGAATAGTTAGCATTTGTAAGACTGCGTATGGGCGTAATTATATATTTATAATGTAAACATATGCTTCTGCTTGGGGATATAGATCTGAGGTTTTACCATTAATATTCTACACCAGAAATTAGCTTCTATGCTTCCGGAAACAGCATAGAAGATGACTAAATAGCAGTCTATTATTCTTCCCATAAGAGCGAGCGTGTGCGTGCGTGCGTGTGCGCGTGTGTGTGCATGTGCGTTTGGCTGTACATGCACATGCGTGTGTGGACGCACATGTGAGTGTACATGCGCATGCATCCACATGTGCGCGTGTGTGAATATATTCTTGTGCGTGTGCGTGTACGTATACGTTTGCGTCTGCGAGCATGCGTGTATACATGATCCTTCATTATCACAGGACGTGAGACAGACATTGGTACCTCGCTTCCCTATTATCCGCTCAGCATGGCCGCGTAATTGTGATGGTACCACAACAAATTGTTAAAGAGGAAATTAAATACCTCTTTGTATTTTCCTTGCTGACGTATGCATATACCGACATATCTATTGACTGCGACATAGTTATATTGATTCAGAAATAGCAAATTGCGGGAATGTCATCTTGCGACTATAGCGGGACAGCCATTGATATTGTTGCAGGATGCCTCCCTCATAATAACAGTCAAACTACCCACCGTTATTGTACTGAGAACGCAGGCTGATGTAGAACGGATGGCCACCACTGGCTCGATCCTGCTCCCTTCAGTTGAGTGCGGGAGGACGGGGGTTCGTCGCCCCTCGGGTGGCGGCACATACTCGGCCTTGTGGGAGCCACCTGACCTTTTTTCAAACGTTTGCTGATCGGACCGATCATCCGGAAACATGAGGGAAACGGGTAAGTCCATGTATTACAGAGAATCAAGAGGGCCATTCTGTCTGCATGGGTTGAATACCACTGTCGAGGCTGACTCATTCAGGTGAGACAAGGCACAGTCAGGAGTTACTAGTTAGATCCTTTCTTCTCTAGTGGATTCCTACTAGGTTCCTACCCTGGATGGATCCTTATCCAACTGCAGTGGGGAGCATGGATGTTGAGTCATAAATGTTCACGGCTAAGCTTCTCTCGAATGCTCTTCAATGGATCTGTTTATTCTGTGGATATCCAGCATATTCCAGTTAACTTATATTGTCGGAGACCAGGCAGCGGAGTCAAGATCAACACACTCTGCCAGCGGTCCAGCTCAACACGCCTTGTGTCAACAGCGCATTAAAGTGCTTAAAATACTATTTATTTCAATAAGCCATTTAATTGCCAATACGTTTCAAGGAAACTTTGATTTTTCCAGACAAAAACAGTATTTTTGTAAATTTAGAACGAAAATTTACAAAAAATTGATTTCTGTTATCCTTCAAATGGACATTCATCAATAGGGTAGTGGTCAAGAAAATTCAAATATCTGGTTAGCCAGTTTCCAATTGCAGACCAAGGAGACTATTTTTGAAAATTTACGACTGGAATGACGAATGACTGGCTCGGTTACCGAGCCAGTCATACCAGTGGTAAATTAAAAAAAAAAATTCTTCTCTTAGCCTGCAACTGAAAATTTCTCAAGAACAGTGCAGAGGTTGTTTTTGACCAACTTGACCATTAAAGGGTTAAGTTGCCACAAGAGGGGTTAAAGACATTCAATTTATTGTTGTTATGAAGGATGCTATATACCAGTAGCATAAGCAGGCGTACCCCGCTTATTTGTAGTTGCCACTTACTGGGCCAAGTTCTAATGTATGTTAAAGCCAGTTAGAGCGGCTTTGTAGAGTTGGTAAACTGTCCATGTTTGTGCCCTGCTCGTACCCATTGTGCAACACCTATGCGGGTGGATGTGCGTGCATACACGTTCATGTGCATATTCAATGGGTCGCAGATTGGCTGGGGAGCCAGGTGGCTTCTTGGGCTTGGGTAGTGCGATAAGGGTGCCTTGGCCTACAGCATCGATGGGAAGGTGGTGCATAAAAGCTGAATTAATTAGGTTCGTTATCGGTTTTGAGATAATGTCACTTGCATATTTGAATCGTTCATTGCTCATGCTATCAGGTTCAGTTGCACGTCCATTTTCAGGGCTTTAAGTGCCTTCTCAAATTAAGTTGTTTTAATTGGTGTTAGTAATGGCCTGGAGTCTCTTGAGAATGGGTGCAAGGGCTCATCATCGTGGTCAGTGAACTGTTTCTGGAACCATTCTCGAATCGCATCGGCTTTGGCCTGGCCAGTCCCGATAAAGTGTCCTTCAGAGTTATATATAATGAGTGGTGGTATGTAGTCACTAACTCTCAGGTCGAGGGCCCCAAACATTTTGTGACAGTCATCCGTGGCAGTGATTTCATCTCCTAGGAAGTTTGCTTGTTGAATAGCAAGATTGTTTAAGCATTCGCTAATGTTATTGCACTACTTGCGTAGTTTGGTGCAGTTTTCACTTTGGCCACTTTGATAGATGCGCAGACGTAACGCTTTCTGCTCTGCTGACGGTTTTACTACTAGAGGGTCATCAGTATACCTAGTCCGGTGGTTTATAAGAACACATATAGTGCTGGCAGCTGATGATTCCATAGATTTCAGTATTTTGGGTAGGTCGTCGTATAGATATGAGCTGACGTCGATGTTAGCTTTTTGCTCACCAAGGGCCTTTTTGTATGCCATTTGAGTGTCAGTGTCGCTGATGAGCTTGGCTAGGTTGTAGGTGACTCTACCCTCTTGCCTGGTATAGGGAGTATGCATTAGGTAGAGATCGTTCATCTGAAGGTGTGTAATGACTGGCTTATGGTCAGAATTGATGTCTGTGCCTCCGTACGAAGGGGCATTCCGAAGTATGGGTTTTGCTTTTGTCTTGCATAGTATGAAGTCTATTTGGTTGAAGACAGCTGTTATAGCCTTAGAAACTTTTGGGGCTTTGCAATCAGCAATGTGTCCAGTCCATGTTGTCCGGTGACGGCATGGATGTTTAAAAGCCATATTTGTGGCAAATAGGCTATTGGAACTAAGGAATGCAACCAGTGCATCTCCATTGCTGTTGCGTGCCCCCTCTGCATAAGATCCCATTCATAAGCCAAGCCCTGAACTTTTGTCTGTAATTGTGAGCTTACCCAGTTTGGAGTTGAAATCTCCACACACGAACAGTTGCCATCTGGCTTTTTTCAGGCCATGTGCGAAGGAATCTAATAATGATGGATTCTCTTTGGCTTTTTCGGTAGTTGGGCCATGTGCGTTTGCAATGCAACACTTAGTCGTGGTGTGTTTTCGCATAGGTATAGCCAGGTCGATGAATGCAACGTGACCACTGACGTATCCAAACTAATGACATGGTCCAGGATCCGTAGTCCGATTATGAAGCCTAAACCTCACACATTCCACGTAGCTATGGTAAGCTCCTGGGAAGATCGCATCGATATATAAGGGTTGCTCTGACGACGATTTGACGTTCCCTCTGCAAGTGTCATGTGAATGGATGATAGCTCTTGCTATTCTTATGTATTACAGGGAGTGAGGGAGATTGCCTATGCTTCCACCGAATTCTCGTTAGCCATCAGCCGAGCAGGATTTGAAACCACCCCGCTTGATTACCAGACGACCGCGCAAACACCATGGCCTCTTGTCCACCTGTGTTGACTGCTTCCAGAGTAGGCTTATATAGGAGGTTATGTGGCCTCTTCCTTTTTTAGAGCGAACAGTTTGCGAGCTGACTTTAAAGATATGCCATTCCTCAGTGTGCCAGTTCCTTGCCGGAGGCTATAATATATGCTTCCGGCAACCTGATTACACTGTGTTGGTAATGGGTCGATAGTGAACCAGTATCCAGCGTTACCATGGGTTGACCTGGTTGTTCTCCGTTAGATATTTGAATATAAGAATATTAAGCTAGGTTTTGCTTAACGAAGGGCTCTGACCTTTCACTTTATCTGATAAAGTATCTGATGTCATAATCAATTGCGCCACCAGTTAGCTGCAGTCACTGACAATCAAAATAATGTAGCTTCGTCACGAACCTCTAAAGGTCTGTCTGTCATGAAAGTGTACACAAATGTAATTTCTTTGATGGTGAATCGTCAATTTAATAAACATTTTGTTGACAAATTTGAAACTCATCTGACTGGGAGCACTAATTTTAGTGCTTGTGACTGACAGATTATTACGAACACATATCTGGTCCTACTACCGGACTCGCATATATGTGGGTGGCCACCATGGAGAGATCATTTCTACCTATGTCCGCTCATTTCTATCTTAGCTCTGCCCACTTATTACGAGTGCCGGAACAGATTTACAACGTTGAAACCTGAATTCACAGATTTCGAAAATAATTTGACTTGGGATTGTTGCTGCTATATCAAATATGTTTCAACATGCTCAACATAATTCTGTTTAACTTCAAATTTCATCAATTCTTTTTTTCGTGACGGTCTTGTTTTATTTCCATCCAGTTTTTATGTAAATGATAAAGATATTTTATGGATCTCCCAATTTTAATCCAAGATGACGTCCTTGTTATCAGTTGTTACTACAGGACTCTTGTCTTTCCAAGACGTTTTGCAAGAAATATGACCATGGTATTGGTTCTCTTGTCTGGCAAATATATCTTGTATTAATGTTGTAAAAGTTCAGAGGACGAAAATGAGACGTGGTTAGGACTGGAATATGAAAGATGACCTATAGAATAAATAGGAATGACCATTTTAGAAAAGAAACGAACTGAGAGAGAGAGAGAGAGAGAGAGAGAGAGAGAGAGGGGAGAGGAAGAGAGAGAGAGAGGGAGAGAGAGGGTGGGAGAGAGAGGGAGAGGGAGGGAGAGGGAGGGAGAGGGAGAGAGAGGGAGAGAGAGAGAGACAGAGAGAGAGGGAGAGGGGGGAGGGAGAGAGAGAGAGAGAGGGAGAGAGAGGGAGAGAGAGAGGGAGCGAGGGAGGGAGGGAGGGAGAGAGAGAGAGAGAGAGGGAGAGGGGGAGAGGGAGAGAGAGAGAGGAAGAGAGAGAGAGAGAGGGAGAAAGAGAGAGAGAGAGAGAGAGAGCGAGTGAGAGAGAGAGAGAGAGAGGAGGGAACGAGGTAGGGAGGGAGGGAGGGAGAGAGAGAGAGGGAGAGGGAGAGAGGGAGAGAGAGAGAGGAAGAGAGATGGAGGGAGAGAGAGAGAGGGAGAGAGAGGGAACGAAAGAGAGAGAGAGAGAGAGAGAGAGAGAGAGAGAGAGGAGGGAGCGAGGGAGGGAGGGAGGGAGGGAGTGAGTGAGGAAGGGGGAGAGAGAGAGAGAGAGAGAGAGAGAGAGAAAATACTTTGATTATACAGTGGATAAATTGAATGTGCGGTGTGAGGAAATCAACCACATTCTACAAAGAAATTAAACAAAGCCTGTAAGATAAAAAGCACTTTGAAAAGCTATCATTCAGTGAAGAGATTTTTCTTCTCCAGTTCAGAACCCTAAACCCTGATCCACAATATTATACCCATACGTACACACCCAAATAAAACTAAACAATTACTGTCAATGTGCAATGTGTCAGTGCTTCAAAAATTAGGTGCGTTCTTACTATTTGCTAAAAAGCAAAGACTGTAAACCACACAACATGGGCATGTTTAAGTACATAGCAATGTACAGCTTAATATATGCAAATACATCCATTACTGTATAATACTAGCTATACATAGGCTATTGTAAATATTTTGCACATAAAACTGCTATGCTATTGTAATAGCCCGGGAGAATAAAGTGAACCTGTATTTGGTCACAGCTCTTAGCAAGTAATGCGTCACAGCGACGAAAACTAACAGCCCAAAATGGTGCTTTCGATCGGGTTTCAGGGATCAACTTTATCAGAAATTGTGTCAACGTATCAGTTTATATAATAAATAGAATCTTAATCTCAGCCCCATTTCATATCACTGTTATCAACCTCATTGAAAATTATCACACACGACTCTTTTGATAATAGTGATATTAGATAGGATCTCGTTTCAGATCCTCTTTAACTCAATACAACGACCCTATGAACAAAGCATGCTTCGTGACAATCCCGTGGTCTATCATTGACTCATGTCCATTTCCATCGATTGCATTACGTAGCACCAAGAGTAGTAAAGGGGTATCATAGATGCACATTTGAATTGGGCCTAACACGTCACGTGGTTTCGAGTGGACGTGGCTGGGATCGGGGCTTAATTGGCCACATGTGAAGTTAACAAAATGAAAGTGGGCGTATTCTGGTGGGCGTCCGTGTACAAACAGGTCATTGCACAAACAGTCCCACCAGCATACACCCTTTTTAGGCAATCTATATATGAGCAAGCAAACCCCACCCCAGCAACACCCCTACAACAGGTGATTTGCGAAGCCCAATGAAAAAGCGCATCTATCACACCTGATGGTTTTGAAAAATTGATGGGTAAGACATCTTATACTACCTTTTCAAAAATATTAGAAAATATACTTAAAATACCTATTTTACTTGTTTCCTCTTACGAATCCGGAAAACATGATCGTAAATGCATAAGGTAAGGTCTTGCTACATTGGCACAGTCCTACTAATAACAGCACTATAATTATAACATCAATTACTACTAGTGCTAGTTTTAACAATGCCATAATTATAATGAAACTATCCATTATTGTTAGAACAGAGGGATGTTCACTCTAGCTTGATCTCCGTCAGAATGATCAGCAGAAACAGAATCTGGCATTTATGTCAGCTTTAACTCTCAATCAAAAGAACTATTATCGGTAACGGAATATAGCGGCGAAGGAACAATATGATTGATTTATTGAGAGATGCACAATTATCGATTATGCGCTATAGCGATAGATACGCACAAATTAAAAAAAAGCTGTCAATCAAAATCGATTGTGCCGTATAGTGATGGATGCACAATTTGATTGTCCGAGCTATAGATGTACAATTTATGATTATGGGCTAATATCAATAGAGGCACATTGGTGAAATTATAGACAGATTTATTGATCATGTTTTATAATGATAGATGCTTATTGGTGAAATTAGAGATTAGTTATCTAATTTTCCTTGTACAAATAGATGTGCATTAATTATAGCCACCTGCTGACAACATTGGTTACTGCCCAAATGGCCACGTTTGGCCATCGACATTACTCTATGAGGCAAAAGTGACATGCACACAAATTGACAGACTGAAATAATACAAAATCAATTATTGAAAATTGACACAAATTGTGACAGTGCCACTTTTTAATCTATCGTATCAATTATCGATTATTAGAACATGCAAACGTCACAGACATATGTTCATGTTGAGTAATTAATAATAACATTATATATTACGTTTCTCCCGACAAACTTGTATAGATTTGGCTACATATATAAAAATAGGCTTTGTTTCAGATTGTAATAATTTTGCCATGGATACCAACAGTGCAAGTCTGATACCATAGTCGAATGCACCATGTAGTAAACACTAAAATACTAAACATCCGTCTTTCTATTAGAAAGGCTTAATGAAATATTAACACAATTACATAGACTAGTTACAGGCATAACATACAAAAGATGTCGAAAAACCTGCGAAAATATACTATGTATTAAGCACAACTTCACTATGGGTGCTGGACCTGCTGTCGCACCCAGCCATATGACTCGAGCACAAGAGTAATGTGATCGAGACCGGGTGGTTACTGCTCTGACATCCATGAGACGAGTAGGTCAATGAGTGAGAGTCCAGGGACGGATTTATTACTGTGGGGCTAGCAATTGGGGAATGGCATGTATATGGGGATAACACCATCAGATACATGAGATGGGCGGGTCCTCAGATGGAGAAAACTGAAAATTAGATGTTCTGAGAAGCCATTTAATGGCTTTGCAGTCATCTACTTCTCAATTCTCCCCAGAGGAGTGTGTACACCTCCCCCTTCCACTATGACATGCTGACATTTTCTCCATTCTGAGTGATAAATAACATCCATATTTTGCTTCGACAGAGAGTTAACAGTCATCATATCACACTAATTCTCACTGATCACTCTTGCTTATGCATTATAATTTTGTAATTCATAACACAACCAAACTGCTTGCTGGAGTCCCCATATAAATTTTAAAATTCGATTTTGGTGGATGGCCCTGGGCAACTGTCCACGCTGTTCAGTCCTAAATCAGGCCTGGGCTAAGTGTGGCAAGGCGTGCACACATTTTAACATGTTCAAACCAAAATGACAACTTCCTTATGATGTATGTAATAAGATTAGGTTGAATATTGTGAAACTCATTTGACTGAGAGCTGTCAAATTAGTTTCAGAATATACAGCAGTTGACCGGTATAATCTTGTAATTTGAGCACAGATATTTTCTCTGTGACACTCCATTTATGCTAACCACTACTGCAGATCTTACTTGGATTTTCTCCTCAGTAACACACTTACTGGGAACTGTAATCAATCACAATATATGTCAATGCTAAGCAACTTAATAATATCATTACAGATTATGACAGCCTGGAGACAAATCTGTCACAGCGAGTATTTTGCATTGATAAAGATGAACACCAGACTTGGCGACACTAACAGGATTTATGAATCTGCACAGCACGAAACATATATGGTCAGGCGTCAGCAGGCCCAGCGGCCAACTCACACATACTGAGCAGGCATAGATAGTCTTACAAAATTAGTTTATACGCACCTTAAGTCTATTTATGTATACATCCAGACAGCTACAATATTTCGATTTTCGATCTGACTTATCAACCATTTAGAGAGGTTAGAGCTTTCAAGATTTAGGGCATTGAATTATTTTATGATATTCTGCACCTCCATCACAGGCCATCCCCGCCACCTCTACCACTTCCACTTCGACTGCCACCACCTCCTACGTCACCGCTGCTGCGGCCACCACTATCGTCTCCGTTGCCACTTCTACCACTTCCACCTCTACTGGCACCACCGCCAACGTCACCGCTGCTGCGGCTACCACTATCGTCGCCGTTGCCACCACCACCACCACCACCACCACCACCACCACCACCACCACCACCACAACCACCACCTCCACCTCCGCCGCAGCCGCCGCACCGCCGCCAGCGCCGCCACCGCCGCCAGCGCCGCCACCGCCGCCGCCGCCACCACCACACCACCACCACCACGATCACCACCACCACACCACCACCACCACGATCACCACCACCACACCACCACCACCATCACCACCAGCGCCGCCACCGCCGCCGCTGCCGCCGCCGCCGCCACCACCACGACCACAACCACCACCACCGCACCACCACCATCACCACCACACCACCACCACTACCACCACCACCACCACCACCACCACCACAATCATCACCACCACGATCACCACCACCACCAGCCGCAAAGATCTTGTCTTTGTACAACTGCCACTGACGATTCATTGTGGTGCGTGTAAACTGATGCAAACATACGAGCCATGACGTCTGCAGCAACAGCGCCCAGTCAAATTAGTTTCAAAATAATCAACATAATATTTATTAGATAGTAAAAGCAAACAATTTGTACGACAACGCATAGACCGTCATCACATATGCGTTCGTGACGTACTTATCGACATCATTCATGACGTCATTCATTATGATGTCATTGTATACATTACGCAGTTCATTATGACGTCATATGATGGGTGGGTACTCTGGAAATGTGAATTCCGGCCCAATATCTGGCGTTAAACAGCGTAATGACAAGACGAAGTTACTGGTGTGATTGGCATCTATCGAGTCCCTGATTCCAAGTTCCATTCACGCCATATCTAGGCTGGTTTTTATTTCAGTCTATTATTCTCCCGGTTTTTACACTGGTAACCATTTATACTCCTGGGTGTTTCTAAAGACAGCGAGATAGTCCACACTTCATGCACGAACCGGGTGCTCTGATTAAGTAGTCCTGATTGCTAGCCACTACATCAAGCCACCGCCTCCTCAGGTGTAATGACACTGGCTATTATAGATTTATTATGAGACCCACCCCACGGGCCGCGGCAGTATCAATACTTGGCACGATATGGTCGCAAAATGACATAACAATATAAACATATCTCAGATATCGATTATGCTGATATATGTATACGTCAGCGAGGAAAACATGGAACAAATATTTTGGTCGTTTGGTTGTGTAAAGAACCAAGCAAAGATACATTTAATTTCCGCCCGGAATTATCCATTAATGATTGTATTGATAGCTTCACATAATGCAGGAATCCAGTTTTAGCTACGCCACGCCCATCTCTATCTAAGCTCCACCCACGATTTGTCCGTGTTGGGATCAATTGATCGCTGTACTCTCTGAATCTCAATATCCAGAAAACTATACAGGTGAACGGTTGAATATTTTGAAACTAATTTGACTGGGTGCTGTTGCTGCCTTTGGCATGTTTATTAAACAGTAAAGACATACACTTTTTTACAACGTGTCGGACTATTAGCGTTTAAGACAAACTAAATCGAGTCCTTCATGATGTAATTCATTATGACGCCGCATACACGTCGCATAGTTGATTATGACGTCATATGATTGGCTGAGAAATTGAATTCATAAGTTACCCAGTCATGCTGAGCTGATAATATTGAAGCAAAGCTACACTTCTAATGTCTGCTAATCTAATGTCCTGTGAAAGTGAAGGTTAAACGCACGCACGCACGCACGCACGCACGCACGCACGCACGCACGCACGCACGCACGTACGCACGCACGCACGCACGCACGCACGCACGCATATCCCTCTACCCCGCTCATATCACCTTATGGCTCTTTGTTAGCATAAGCGTATTTATATAATGGATCTATTATTGATTAGCTATATGTCTGCAAAGGCAATAATAATTGCTTGTGAAATTGGAGAGAAAACTGTTTTTATACGTGAAAGCTCTTGCTGAGCTTGAAGCGCTTGCGGCATATGTCTCTAGAAATTTCCAATAGAAATATAATGCTGTATAATTATCCTATAAATACGTTTTCAGGAAAAATAATAGATCGCTAGTTAGTCATCTTCTATACTGTTTCGGGAAGCATAGAAGCTAATTTCCGGTGTAAAATATTAATGATAAAGTCTCAGATCTGTGTCTCCAAGCAGAAGATCATGTTTACATTATAAATATGTAATTACACCACAAATCTGTCAGCTTGTCTTTATTATTAGCTAGTTTAGATAACACGGATATATACGATAACATACTGTTTAACCTGTCTATTAGGGGCACTGAATGGAAGATTAAAATGTCGTCACTAAACAGGAGTGGTCGCTTTGGTGAACTCAATTGATGAATCCTATCTATCGATCAATCAATCATATGACGTCATAAACAACTACCTCACATATTGGCTGAAGTTATAGTCAAATACGTCATGAATGATGTAACTAAGACCGTCATAGACAGTTTATAGTCCTGTCAAGTTGTACGAATTGTATGTCTTTACTATTTAATAAATATTTTGTTAAATATTTTGAAACTAATTTTACTAGGTGCTGTTGCTGCCATAGGCTGCAATAGCACCCAGTCAAATTAGTTTCAAAATATTAAACAGGAAACACGAGCAAAGCAGGGGCGGATCTTAGTTAGAGGTGGGCGGGGTATTGCTAAAAGTGGATTCCTCCATTGCTATGATAATACCATTTGCTACTCAAGCATTATGACGTCAAGAAAATTGAAAATTCCGCCAGGAAAGGAAACGAAAAGCATATCTTTGATGAATTTACAATTTAATTAACATTATGTTGATCAGATAGCAACAACCCCAGTGCCAGATTAGTTTCACAACTATCATCAGTTACCTTGAAATTTTGAAATTTAGATTCTGGGAATTCATGTTTAAATGTTTTAAATCGATTCAAACGCATATAAAAAGTTGTCGGAGATTAGCTCGAAATGGGCGGGGCATTGGGTGGAAATGAATCCCCCTATTAGCGTTAGAGGTCAAGGCCAGTACAAGTCTTAAACAACCAGCATCCAACCAGTATCTCACCCAAACTAATTATCAGTCAGAGACTCGTTGTTCTTTTTATTTGAACCGCAAAGCGGTAAATAACGGACACTCTTGTTTCGGAGAGTCTCAAGCAGTTATGGTGACGTAAACTGCCCTCTCCATATCATGTTGCTAACTTGCAAGATTATTTTCTGTGTGGTCACTGTGTGGTATAGATTCGTTAAGTTCGAGGGAGGGAGGAGGGGCGACGGAGGGAGGGAAGGAAGGAGAGACTGAGGTAGTGGGGAGTGAGGGATGGAGGAAGGGAGGGGTAGGTAGGGATGATCCAGATTAGTGAACGTATCTGTATGAGCATTTCCAAATTTTCTCCTTGTGATTATACATTTTTGGATTCACTGCTTAATATAAATTCCCTATTTTACAATTCTACCTAAAATGGGTTCTTTACCAAAAACCTCTTTGTGAGATTATATTAGAGCAGGTCACAGTATGATCCATGTAATGACTAGGGCTGAGGTTCGTGAGGATTTTCACGAACCGAACCGGTTCACGGTACAGATGTCCGAACCACGAACTGGTTCACGGACCTTAATATGCTATTGTACGTAGGAAATTACTCCTAACAGAAAATAACATTTAAAGACAGGTGGCTTTCCTGGCTAAATTATAGAAAAACGCAAGTGACAAGTTCTGACAACAAATGTTAGAAAATAATATAATATTCAAAGTTCCGTTGATGGTCATATTCGTAAATCACATTTAGAGGACATTCAGAGATTGCGTGTCTATTAATTAGCCCTTTCACCGACAAATACCTGAAAAAGTAAATTCTTTATGATATAAAACTTACTGTGTTGAATATTTTGAAATTAATTTGACTAGAAACTGTTTCTGCCTTAGGCAGCAACAGCTTCTAGTCAAATTAATTTCAAAATATTCAACAGCTTTCCTGTATGATTTTCCTAAAACTAGATATGAGAATTCATCGATGAAAGGGTTAGCTTATATGTATGGTTCACGAACCGCACGAATCCCATGTAAGCGAACCGAACCATGATTCGTCATCCATTGGTTTGCGATTCTCCCTCTTAGTCTGAATTTCGACAGCTAACTCCATGCCTAACTAATACCTTGCCCTATTTGTTCTACAGATATTCATATGATTATATTTGGTGCCACTCCAAAATATCCAGACAGCGTCTCTTACAAATACTACACACTATATAGGGCATCTTGCTTCTATCAACCACTGTTTTACATTAATACCACACAACATTCACGGGCTCATAAACGCTAAATTAATTATACAAGTAGTCGTTGTATTACGACATATTAGCATTGGTAGGGAATCGAACCCGCAACCCGCGAAGGTACCGAGCATCATAGCCAACACACCGCTTCCATCATACCAACGCCGCGTCTCGCGGCGTTGGTGTGGTTTAAGCTTATGTGGGCAATGGATCGCACGTATGAATGTTTGTACGTGCACACGTATTCATACGTGCCGTCATATACATGTATAAAATGTTATAATTAAACATAAAGATTAGAGATTGACCACTAAAAGTCTGCCATACCGTTGCCAATATAAATATACTTGTAACTTGTACGTGATTTAAGCCTTTAATGACTAAATTTGTTCAAAAAACTAAAATATTTACTTATGGCCAAGAGAAGACTATTTACTGGAATGACATTTCAGTGGTAAACTTTCAAAAATACTCTTCTCTTGACCTGCAAATTGGACATTTCTCAAGAGCCCTGCAGAGGCCGGTCTTGGCCGGCTTCGTCTTGAACGCCTTAAGGCTAGCTTAAGCCATATCCAGTATGTGCGACCATATAGATCAACAAAGGATGTGAATGAGCTGAATCTGATGGAGGAATCCAGCTTATCGATCAATCGTATGACGTCATAATCAAGTACGCGTCGTGTAGGCTGACGTCATAATCAATTACGTCATGAATGAAGTAATTTACGCCTTTCAAATGTTTAATTGTTTGCCAAATATGTGTTTATTGGATGTCTATTTGTATGCCAGGAGAAGACTGCTTTTAAAGATTTACCACTGGAATGACTGGCTCGCTAAACGTCCTCTTTTGGCCTGCATATGAACATTCCTAAAGACTACTGCAGAGGAAGGTAAAGATTTTGGCTGAGGACAAGACACGGTGGCCAAAAAGGAAGGACTGAATGCAGCTGTAGGATGTTTCTACTACTACAGCCACATAATACAATCAGTATTGCCCACAACATCTGATTTTTGGGGGTCCCAATGACCCCACACTCAGATTTGGGGGGTCCCACTGTAAAATCTGGGGGTCCCATGCGGTCCTCATCTGAAATATGGGGGTCCCATGTTTTTTTCTTAAAATAAACACAACACATTGATCTAATTATAAAGCACTTTATTAAACATGTTGAAAACAGTGCCAGTCATTCCAGTGGTAAATTTCCAGAAATATGTATTCTGTGATCTACAATGGTGGCTAAAATTGATCTATTGAAATGGCCCTTGTATATTTAACTAATAACATTTGAACTGCATGTCAATAAACATTAACTTACCAAACTACCTACTTTGGCAACCTTGTATGATTAATATTTCCAAAGACCACTACATTATTAATTAGCAAAGACCACTGCATTAGTTTTTCTATTAAACCCTAACTTGTCTTTGGACGAATTGAAAAATTACGAGTATCTGGGGCGAGTTTGCTCAAGGACGACTTGACCTACTTAGATATAATGCGCGCGTATTTTTTATAATGTAACTGGAATGACTAAATATGGTGGAATACATAGGTTAAGATCAGACAAAGCAATACTTTATCAAAAATAATCTGTATAAATCAGATTAAACTGCGTAATTAGTGAAAATGTATCAGCCAATAACCGGATATGTCTAATTCATAGGCAGTAACTATGTAACACGATTGCTGATTGGTTGAAGCATAGATAACGCATTAGCGTGTATCCAATAAGGACGCTTGTATCGGGGAGCTTTAAGCTATACGCTGTTTGGAAAAAATCAATATTTTAACGTAGATCGACGATATCGTTGAACATCGCTGAGCTTTTTAGTTGAGAAATTGGGAACACCTAGCGATCGAGTATTGTTAAACATTATAAACACTAATCCATCAGTCAATCAATCAGCCGCTATTGATAAATAAAAGACGGCTTATAGCGCGTATTGATACCGTTATTCAAACAGCAATACAAAGACACCGCCGCTAATCCGTCAAATGACCATTCAAATGTAAAAGATATCACAATATCCTCCATATAGAAAAAGTGAATAGAAAAATATTTTGCCTGTAAGTCGTTGCTGCTTTAGGCAAGTAGGCATGCGCAAATTAATTTCAAAATATTCAGCAGATTAGTGATAACAACGTTGTGATCTGTCCAATGTTCTGAGCTGTGAAAGGGTTAAGACGCCGAGACACGTTTGTATATGCTTGATCGGTTGTATTGGATTTCTCAAGCGTGAGTTCCTATAGAGGGAGATTCCGCTGTTATCCAATCAAATACTGACACGTCACACTGACGTTTAGCACAACAGACAGAAACATGGCGGGTATTTTTGCAATTTGTAGGCCAAACAAGGTGGCTAACATCGGGCTTGTAAACTCATTATTTATAAAAATTAGATGAAATGGAATACTAAGGATGATTTGGGGATTGTGTTTACAATTAAATGTGGTGGTTGAATCTGATTTATGGGCATTAACAACTTTGAGTTGTGCAAGAAAACATACAACAAATCATAGTCTTAAACAACGCAGTAAGTTCGTTTTTATTGAACACAATACATTAGGTATATATTTTAAAGTAAAAACATGCACAAATAAATATACACACACGATAATATAATCGAGAAAACAATTATCCTACCTACTGTAAAGGTTCGACCGGCTTCATCATGGAACTTTTAAATAACAAAAAAGATCAATGAACATGATAGCACGTTGTTTACAATTCCCTCTGGTTACCAATTACGATAGCACTAATTGCGAACAGCTGAAACTTACTCACTGAAATGGTTGAGTGTGTTTATATCAGAAAGCAATAATAGAAGCAATGTATTCGTTGAATTAAGCCATTTCTGACGAATCGCGCAAGATAGGGCTGTAATAAAATGTATTTGTATCATGGAATCAGTCAATTAACGAATGCCACTTTGGTTGGCGTACTCGATGTTCTTCGCATTTATGCTATGCTATGTTATGGAAGCAGTGTCGGATTACCCATTGGGCCCATTAGGCACAGGCATAGGACCTGGAAATTTTAGGGAGCCGGGCGCTAAAGATTGAATATTTTCTCGATTTCCGTCTTTAGCATCTTCCTACACTTGTCCTTACATCTACGGACAGAATAAAACAGTAACAAATCCTGTGACAATGACATGGTGACGCCACGAGGGTGGGATCATGCCAGTTAATGGACCCGCCCATCTCTAGCTAAGATCCACCCACACCTCGCGTGTGTTCGGATCGATCGATATACAAATCATACAGCGTGTCATACTATTAGGCGTTTAAGACGAACTAAATCAAGACATTCATGAAGTCATCCTAAACGTCACGATGACGTCATATGATGGATGGATAAAATGGAAAGACCCATTATATTGTCATAGAACTCTGAATAGATGAATCACGATGTGCAGAGCAAAGTGCAGTGCAAACGCATTTATGGTCTAACATAAAATGTACAAAGATGCAGACATAGTAAACAGCAAGCTATATGATGATCTGGAAATACAGGCAAACTGTTGAATATTTTGACACTAATTTGACTGGGTGCAGTAGATGACTATGACAGCAAAAGCACCCAGTCAAATTAGTTTCAAAATATTCAACAGCATGTTTATTAAATGGTAAAGACATACTGCAACAGCTAGTCCGTCATCAATTAAGCGTTCGTGACTACCCTATCTACGTCATTCATGATTTAATTGATTATTACATCATTCTACAAAATCTGACCATCTTAGTGCATTCAATTCATTTGGAATGATCTTATGATAATATTGCTCCCCACATTTACGATACCTTGCATCAATGTGTACGTGGAGCTAAGGCTGCGCGGTATGGAATAATGTCAAACCAGTGACGATATTAATTTTCAAACCGGTTTGAACCGTAAATCGGTTTCATGGGGCAGGTGGAGCCAAGGATGAGTGGGTACAATTACTGTAAGTAATAATTTCCGATAGGTATGTAGTATTGTCTGGAACTCTTGACCCGAAATAGATGCTCAGGACTTTCTTTCTTTATAAGCATCAGGTATTTATAAGCATCAGGAATAAGGCATATGACATTGATTTCTGATTACGCCGGTAATTGTTAAAATCTAGCTTCTTACGGATTACTAACAATAATTTACGTTCCATTTACAATCGATTAATTTTAATGCGCTAGATCTGTTTAATAATCACGCGTGGAACAACGGGATATACTATACCTTAATCTTTGTTGATCAATTATATGTGCTATTACTTTTAGACTGCTTGTTGAAAATTGTTGGTATCACGAGCAGCAAAACTTTCAATCAGTGACTCTCATTTTAACATTCTGATGACAAGCGGTCGTCGAGTCATATCGTTTACATTGGTTAGACATATCGGTAATGATGATTTTGTGGGGCCCCGCAGTGGGTGATTGGGTGTGGGGTGTGGTTGAATGATTAGAGTAAACGCCTATTGAATTAAAACTATTCCAGATATATAACGTAAACCGACATCACTGGCCAAGGTGGTCGTTAACTTGTGATCTTAGCTTTAAAGAGTTATCTAAACTTGAGGTAGGTTACTCAGCTTTGTTGTAATAACTCAGAAATATGGTGCGAACAAACATGTTTATTTTGTATCTGAATTGCGCCAATTTAAAAATCCCTCGGTCCTCGTGATGTGGACTACCTGTTTAGATTGGCAGAGGGCTTGAACAATTATTCTTAAATATAGGTAATCATGTGATTTTAACGGAGTTGTGATAATGGATTATTCATGCAGCATGAGGCTCATCCATTGTAGTGTAGCATGTATTGACCTTGAACGTGACTAGGGACGCATCTTGCAGTACTATCAATTGTAAACTTAACACCAGATTCTGATGTGTTACATGTTGGAGTAGCACTACGAATATGTGAAAATGAGGTGTAATAATTACTGTTAATCTATATTTCGTCATCAATACTTGACAATTATTGTACTCCGGCATTTCTCTTCCATTCCCTAGTGGTGCATAATACTGAAATTAATTTAATAAAATATAGGAACCTAGGGAGGGGTATCGACTATCGAATACCTAACAGCATAAATGCCATCACGCATTACGCACACGCAGGGGTGAAGATGCTCTATTGATTCACTCAGAAAATGATAATAAATATAGAGACACATGATGTTTGTATAATATCACATAGAATGGCAACAAATCTACAGAATCAGACACCACTTCCCCACGAGAGTTTGGTCATCTACATCATGTCACCATGCCTCCATTCTCCTACCGAAAGCGACAGCCATATAATCTATTCTATTCTCCATATTATCTATTAATAAGTAATACTAGCTGATAAATTAATACGGTCAAGAGGCCACACTGTTAAAATGTTCGGAAAGGTAAATATCAATAGAATAGATGGTTAGATCTATGATAGGAAACTTTTGAGTCACAGGCAATTTTCTGGAATGTCCCATTTTTTTGATGGCTCATAAGTCGAAATGCTTGAAGAGATGGGTTGGAACAAAATAGTCCTAGCAGCTTAAAATGTGGCAAGGTCAGAATCACTAATTTAAGTTAGTTTAGGCCCATATCGTGACTTGAAAATTATGGTGATTTTACTACACCGAGCGACCTTTCTCCGTTTCAGGCAGTGCAGTCAGTCCGAACCCCCTTTTTTTATTATAGAAAAATCTAATGGCGTTTTGAAACCGCGTGAATGGGACATGTTTAACAGAGACTCGAACTATATGCGATGCAAATCAATCAAACAATCATCGTCAAACGTTTGCACGAATTGGGCTATGTGATTGGTCAAACGTTTGCATGCGGTGTGCTATGTGATTGGTCAAACGTTTGAGCGCATTGTGCTATGTGATTAGTCAAACATATTATGCCGTGTGCTATGTGATTGGTCAAACGTTTGCATGCAGTGTGGTATCTGATTGGTCAAACGTTTGCACGCAGTACCCGATACTTGAAATAGGCTGTACGCCTCTAGTAACTGTTGTAAACCACTCAATTGTAACCTGTCCATTTCTGGAGATTTATCAACTACCCATCACAGAGATTGGAAACAGAATGATGTTGTATTCTGCCAATTCTGTTAATTGTACATGTATCTTACAGCGTCAATAGAGTTATTGCCATTGTGTTAAATAGTTCTTTGTCATGCATATGAGAATGATTTATGTACAGTACTTATTTGAAGATGGATGTATTCCGCGTAATTCCTGTATATGGTGTTTGTAAGTCTTGCAGCTGCTGCTTTAAGAGCTTCTCTGTCGGCTTAATTTGATTGGTGAAAGGTGATCATATTGATAATTCGTTTCCTTCATTGTTTTTCACAGCATAAATATAGAACAGTTACATTTTCTGGGTATTTCGCAATCGCTGCTTTTTTCTAACTTCTTCACTATGCCCATATACGCCGGCATAAATGTGTTAGCAGTGTCGTGATGCTGAACATACTACTGAGTACACGAATTGATGATCTCTCGAGATCAGAATGAGGTTCAGGTTTTGCTGAGCTAAAATGATTTCGTTTAATTCAGGAAAGGCCTTTTCGTTTCCATAATTTAACCCTTCTTCTTAACTTTAATGGTCAAGCCGGTCAAGAAACTCCCACTGCAATGCTCTTAAGAATGTCCAGTTGAAGGACAAGAGAATAGTATTTTTGAAAATTTACCACTGGAATGACTGGCTCGGTAACCTTTCAAAACTACGATTCTCTTGGCCTACAAATTGAGAAGTCAGGAACTCGGATTCGGAACTAAAAGTTAAGATATAACTGATACTGGTTTGATTATGTAGACGTGTCGGGCTTATATCTGACTGCAGAAGATTTTCTGGGGTCGAAAAAGATGAAGTGTCTTTCTCTAATCACAGATTGAACTTAACACTTAATCATAGATTTAACGAATATATTTTATTAACTGATATAAAAGAATAAAGCAAATAAGTCGTATTGCAGACTCTAAATCAATCTAAACTTTATCTATACAAATTTGGTTCTCAATTATCAATCGATAAACACAAGAATTGCAGAAACTAACTAATTTAAATACTGAGCAGACGTTTACAAAGACGTACACTGACTTCAGGATCATCGGATGACGGAGTGATGTCGAAGCACTGTTGACAGCGTCTTATATAAGACAAAAGGGTGTTCATGACTATCGTCACACAACAGGAGAAAAGGAGATAGTCCGGATTCTGATTGGTCAAGGCTCATTGCTTACCCCATAGAATCCCCACAAACTCTCTTGAAGATGCGTGTGTTCGACTAGTTCTTACTAGTTCTCGCTGGAACGGTTCTGAAGGGTATACCACAACATCTTTTTGATATTGCACCAAACTGACGTCACGATGTTGGGATTCCAAGCATTGTTTCGCGTTGTTGTTCAGCTTGACATCTCGGCTACGGATTTCTATGTGAATCCTTAGCATTCGCTCATACATGGTTTGTCTATTTAGGCTTTGGTAACATGACGGCCACAGCACCACAGAACCTCATCCTTCGGTGATCTCTGACTTAGCACGTACTGCGGATCTGGTCAGTTCGATCGTACTATTCAAGAAATTTCCAGTCATAAAGTTCTTAAAATAATCATTTCCTGCTGTACGTTACCGAGCATTGACTGTTTATATAGCTACGACTGTTCCTAAAACAGCCCCGTATTGAAATAGTCAATCCTCAGCCGCATTTTATATACAACCGCTAATATGCATATCATCAAAATTCATTCAGTAATAACAAAACCAGTATTTCATACAGGCCTAACTAACCATGCTTGGATTTCGGATAAATTCTATAACACCATCATGATATGCGCTTGACCTTTAGAAATACAATAGTTTGCAGTCGTTGTTACGAACTAACAAATAGTTTGCGTTTGTTGTTACGCAAGTTTGCATTTGTTGTTACGAATTGTATTCAAAATGGTTTGCATTTGTTGCTGTCCAAAGGTAAGTAATTCTTTAATCCATTTCATTCCATTCACGCTGCATTTAATAACAATGACACTTGCTGTCTTCACTATAGACCCGCGCCATTGCTAAAGTAAATCTTCATTCTTCCTTCTACTGTTCTATCCTTCCTTGTTGTATGTTCGTCCGTCATTTATTCATAACTTAAACGTGTATCGTATTCCAGCACGCAGCGTGAAATAGGTTACCACATTACGCGCTCCTGACTAGGTCATCCTGATCGTCTATCTATATACATGATATTTGTTACATAAATAAAAACAAGTGCGTACATGTTCAAACGCACACATACACACGCACACACGCACACATATTACATAAACGGTTTCTCATAAACACTATATATAAATCACGATGACGCTGTCGTGACGTAGAAGATATTTATAACTGAGATGAATCATTGAAACCGACTAACAGAAGATTTGGGCTTCAGGCTCGTCAGGTCAATAGGTCATATGCAAATAATGCTTAGGACAGAACCGACAATCTTGAGGCTAGCTACGTCCGCAAAATCCCCAGATCCGAATCCAGATATCTACAAAATGGACGCCGGCTAATAAAAAAAATAATCGAATTTTCTTAACAATTTCCCCTTTGCCAGTCAACGTGGTCAAACACGTTCTCTATAGTTGTCTTGAGGGCAGAAAGCTATTTTTGCAATTTTCAGTGGTAAATTTACAAAAACAGATCCATTGGCCTGCAAACATTATAATTTTATTGACAAATCTTGGCGATTAAATGGTTAAATGATATGAGTTGCATCCTGGGCGCTTTAAGGCGCTGATGACATAAGAGGGCTTAATAAGCTGTGTTACAGCCAATGTCGTCTGTAAGTATCGATCAGTTATCGTTGTATCTTAATTCTGAATTCTTAGTGAACCATAATCTGTTAGTCTCAGAAGCAAGATGTACAGACTAACAATTTGAACACTGAATCTCGAAAGCATCATTCTCGAGGTAACTATACAGGCCCCATGTTCCCGAACGTGTCGTTATGCTGACTTCATCTAACGATGACAAATGTACACGGTATTTGTACTATTCTATCTTATGGTAACGCAATAGACCTTTCCAGTTTAACAACCCATCATATTAACTATGTGACGTGTGTGATGACGTCATAATCAATTAGAGCATGCATGACTCGATTTAGTCCGTCTTAAACGCTTAATAGTCCGACACGTTGTACGAATTGTATGTCTTTGCTATTTAAAAAATATGCTGATGACTATTTTAAAACTAATTTGACTGGACGCTGTTGCTGCCAACCATGTTGAATATTTTGAAACTAATTTGACTGGGTGCTGTTACTGCCATAGGCAGCAACAGCACCCAGTCAAATTAGGCTCAACAGCTAACCTGTATAGTTTGGAAATTGGGATTCAGAGAGTGCAGCGATCAATTGAACACAACACGAGAAAGGTGTGTTGTGGAGCTTAGATAGAGATGGGCGGGGAATAGCTAAAACTGGAAATGTCCATTCCCTCCACAACACCATAGATTATATGACACATTTATGGACACAACCCAGTGTCATTGGGTACTCGCTGTATACATATCCAGTAAGGTGGCATAGAACATGCTACGTGATGTCGTTATAAGGATAGATAACGACTCTTTCGGGAACATAGGCACTGGTAAGCTATATGACTATGTTGACACTAATTAGTCAGGCAGCAGTTGCTGTCATAGCCAACAGCAGTTATCAGTTAAATCAACTTCAACATATTGGACAGAATGTGTATTAAAGATGCATTACCTCTGAGATACAAATACATTTGTACATTTTCAGTATTTGTGCTGAAATATAATAGTCCCGCTGTATTATTAGTACATACTAATTTTTATAAATAAATTCCGACCCTGTCACACATATGTGTTATTCTTTGTTGTTTTTCTGGAAACTCGTGTGCACGTATGATTTCTCAATTTATATTTATATTTACGAAACAATCCAATTGGAAAGAAATCTTGAATATCTGTTTTCTTTTATTCACCCAGGCCATTACAAAATGGCATGTGAGGCAAATAAAGTATGGTACATTTGTGGCGATAGAAACATACATATTATTATTATTATTATTATTATTATTATTATTATTATTATTATTATTATTATTATTATCATCATCATCATTATTGTAATGCTGTTGTTTTTACTGTTGTTGTTGTTGTTGTTATTGTTGTTGTTGTTGTTGTTGTTGTTGTTGTTGTTGTTGCCTGCTTGTTTCCTAATTTGTTTAATTTTGTTTGTGTCTATTTTTCTTCTTTGAGTATGGTATTAGTTTACATAATTTATACAAAACAGGTTTCTTGCCTATCTGGAACGTTGTTCGACAAACAAAGACATTTTAGAGATCAAATTTATAGACAATTGGGGAAATTTTGTCGTCTGTATAATTTCTTGTATAATAATCGGGAATAAATTTCTGTTGTTCGGTTTCAAATTGTGGGCATTCGAAAAGGAAATGAATTTCATCTTCTAAGACATTGCCGAGTTCGCAGACTCGCTCGCTTCTCTCAATTCCCACCCATCGCTTGGCCTCTATTGCTAAATAATGATTTAGTGTTCGAAAATGGCAGAGTATTTGGGCTTCTCTGTTCTGTAGATTTTTTTATGTATGGTTCGAATTTAAAGTCTTGTTTTATCAGTGTATAAAATGTTAACCTGTTCGAGCTGTTGCTATCGTTTCTCCGGTTGTCTATAAATTTGTTCTCTAAAGATGTTTTTGTTTGTCGAACAACATGTTTTTGGTTTATATGGTCTAGATTAAACAGGTTACCTTGTCCAGTTGTGTTGAGGATTGTCTTGACATTATTAATCCATTTGACATTTACATTATATTTTTCTATATATTCCAACGCGCAAAAATATAGAAGTGATGACAGCTTGTTATAACCGGAATTCACTAAACTGGCCCAATATCGGATTATATCACATTGAATTATAATTTTCAGGGAGAATTTGCCAAGCTCACCGTGAATCATTGAATTTGGCGTGCCTTGCTTTAATTTTAACAAAACCTTATAATATTCGGTTTGACACTTTTCAAACAGGTCTACATTTTCGAAACCCCATACTTCTGATGCATACAGTAATACAGGGTTGGATAACTGAGTCAAACAATATACACTGTAGGTCGATGGGGATATTAAACTGTTTAATCTTTTATATTAATGCAAACAAAGCTTTTGTTTCCTGTTTTACATTACGTTTGCTGCATGCAAAGAAGTTTCCATTGTACTTCAAGAAAACGGCAAGAAAAATATATTCCTTTGCTATTCCTATTTCCTGTGCCTCTAGTTGAAAGCGTGGCTAATCTTGTTCTTACATTTTGAAAAGATTATTATTTTAGTTTTGTTACGGTTCACCTGTATTCTCTTAATTTGGCAATAGTAGAAGAAAGTATTTAAAGCTTTCTGCAAATATTCCGGTGAATCTGCCATAAGGAGGGTGTCGTCGACATAAAGCAAAACTAGTAAGTATAAATACATATGGAGGTCATCAGCCAATGGGGCGCACCGCTGCAACAGCCGCCAGGCGGCGCTGGTGTATTGTGAGGCATCGGTCGTATTTGACAGTACGTTATTTCATGCACTTTAGTATTGTTATTGTCTCGTTATTATTCGTGTATACGCTAACTGTAGCTGATATCCAAGGTGTTATATAAATTTTACCTATTGTGAGGCGCGTTTCTGTAAATTTACGTGTATTTATTAATTATTTATATAAGTGGAGTTATCATTTTATGAAGCGATGTCTGATTACGGGAGTTGGACAACATCCCGATTACGTGCCAAATTATTAACCATAGGAGCATCATCATCAGGACGGAAAACCGATCTCGTTGAAAGGCATGTACTTTAATAAACTGTAAAATATGTATTATCGTATAATTAACGGGAATATATATTTAATAATAACTAATGGTGTCCACAAGGGACATTTTCACACATCGTTCTACATTTCCGGGATTTAAAGCAACACTGGGACTGCGTTTGAATAACATAAACGTCGCCACTGTCAAGTAATCACTAATCAGACATCGATGCATTATTTAATCCACTTGTAAATAATTAGATAGTAAATTTACAAGACCACTAGGATGGAAAATTAGAGGGTGGGAACCGTGGGTTTGGCGTGGACATAACCAACGCACTGGGAATGGAGGTAGGTATGTCGGTGTTTGGGGGGGGGGGGCGTGGTTGTATTTGACAGCCCCACCCCTCCCAGCCTAGTAAGACCATCGTTGAAAAATATCCCAAAATATCTAGGTGAAATGAACTACATCTAGCCCGACATAGTGACATTGACATAAATCGTTGTATTTTAATGTTAAATATTTTCAGCAAACGCATGGTAATGATAGTAACAGTTTTAATATGAGACAGATATCCTGTAAAGCAGTGATGCAACTTAGTGCATGCCCTCATAAATTGCCACGGCGATCTTTTCTGTGTCTGCAATAGCATAATAATTTGGGCATACTAATTTCAAAGAGGGCACTTGTTTTAATTATTAGCATGGCCTGATAGCATTCACCTCATAATGTTAAGTTACAGCACTGTACAATCCATTATACCTTGCAACAAGTGTATATAATGGTACAGGTTCTGAACTGAGCTATATATTCAGGGCTATAGGGTATCAACTAACCCTTGGGAGAGTCCAGTGTCAACTTTCATTATCAATGAAGCAAGCAAGGTGTGCCATGAGAAATACTCAGAACAGTATTTTTGAAACCCTGGTTAACAGCCCCCCCCCACACACACACCACCCCAGTACCTGATCTTACTTTCACTGGAACTGTTCCGAACAGTCGTCGACGTCGTAGTAGCGATCATTTACATGAAAATACGTCCTATTAGCAGTCATTTATGTCGTGGTGTGGTCAGTGTCTTTGCGCACTTGCGAATGAAAACTGGACTGTGGCGCTGATGTTGCTCGAGGCATCAATGTTATTTTCCCATTTATTACTGCATCATACACCAGGCTGGAACCATGTCCTCGTTGAAAGGTATGTATTATTTTCTTCTTCCTTTTTAGAATTTTAATACCATCCACCATGTAATGCATAATCATCCTTGTGATTTTAATAGATTTAATACCACAGAATAATTACAGAACATGATGCGGACTGTTAACCTGTAAAGTGCTTTGTATCATCTCAGAATAATTGCTGCAGGACTGCATAAATTTCAGTTAGAAACCAGAATGAAGAAAAATCTTAGAATATACATTTAATGAATGAGTGACATTAAAAACTTCAATGTATTCTTATGCTTCATTTCTATAAATGGTTAATATTAAAATAGTAAATTTGTATGTTTCTTCTTCACCTCAGGTTAGAAGCATATGACCGTAATAACAACTTTGCGAGTGGAACGGTTAATCTTCCAGCACCAGTGCTACTTCCACGCTGGCCTGCTTCAGGATTTAAACAGCTGTTATCTAAGGATAGAGATGATTTTCCAACCACTACGCTGAGCCAGATCAAAGGTTATTTTGCATATAGAATGGTAAATGATGGGCAGTCTGCAGGTGATATAAAGGCCTTAGAGAAAGGAAACGCTCTCCTAGAATCTGGGCGCATAACTGCATGCAGCTTCTACAAAACAGCAGATGATACATTCTTAACTGGAATTATTAGAGCTGCAATGAAGAAAAAGGTATCCATTCATCCATGCATCCACCAACACCTGTTGTCTGTCTGTCTGCCAGATTTTCTGGATTTCTTCTGATCCTGCCCAAAGTTGTCGAAGCCTTAGTATATAACACCCGTTCTTGTGTTGACATATGAGCCAAATCAGATCAGTATAATTTTAGATACAGCTCCGGACACACTCGCGCACACACGCACGCGCACACGCACGCGCACACATTTCCCCGTATGGTGCGCGTGGTTAGAGTGAAAATTATTCCATCTCATTGGCGTGGTGGTGGGTTGATGTCAAAGGTCAAGAAATTGATTAATCAAATTTGGTTGTAATATGAGTTATCAATATGACTGCGACGTGCAAGGAGATTTACAGCTGGTTCTGCCCCGTGGGGGGGGGGGGGGGCGGAGGGGAGGAGGGGGGGGCATGGAGTGATTTATACATGTGCAAATTTACGATCCATCCTGTAACTTGTTATCTGCATCGTTAAGTTAGTCATTTCAGTGATAAACTTTCAAAAAATGTTTTCTTGGCCTAGAATTGAGCATACACTTTTAGATTTTCTTGACCAATCAAGGGTTGATTATATAAAGCTTATTTCTTTACATTGGGTTTGGTTTTTTTTTTTTTTTACAGATTTCGTACAATGTGCGGCTAAGGCTTTCAACCAGAGTTGGAGAAGTCTTCAATACTCATTGCGAATGCCCCAGTGGCAAAGGGCCACATGGAACGTGTAAACACATGGCAGCAGTGCTACTAATGCTCCAAATCTTTAAAGAGAATGGTGACCTGTCCGTGGAAAAATCTTGCACAGAGCAACTACAGACCTTCCATGCACCAAAAACAAAATATGAAGGTGATTTATCAATTTTTGTTAGTTTAGCAAAACCTCTCGTCTAATATCTAATATTTAATGACTGAGTAAACCATTGGATGTAAATTTGCTTGGATACATGGTTGGCTAGGCTGTTAGAATTCAGCTTGTTGACTTTGAACAAGGTCAAAGGTCAATGACACTGAGCCTGAGGGCTCTGGTGCTTTAATATAAGCAATGAGCATAGATGAGGCATTTAATTCCATAGAATTATTGTTTTTAAGTCTCACATGCTAATTCAAGAGTTTGTTTATGCTGCTCTATGAGTGGATTAAATGACAATAAATGTCAGTATTTGGTGGAAGAAATGACATGGGAAGCTTTGTCAGAAATGTCAATGATTTGACAGACAGACAGACAGACAGATAGACTTGCACTACACGTACTTGCCAGTTACAACTAACAGTTTTCTTTATCTAATGTATGACACACTGATTGTTGAAATAATTTAACAACTAAGATTAAAGTGTAAATTAAATATTTTCTTTGTTAATACTGTAATAGTCAATGATAATAACAAGAGGCCCAATGGCATCATTCACAAGTCATAATTCACCGTTACCACTCTGAACTGTCAATACTCACAAGTCACAATTGAGCAAATTTCTTCACTCATAGGTCACAACAGAATAAAATATCATCATTCACAAGTCACAATTGAGCAAATTTCTTCAATCATAAGTCACCATTGAGCAAATTTCTTCAGTCATAGGACAAAACAGAATAAATATCATCAGTCACAATTGAGCAAATTTCTTCAGTCATAAGTCACAAGTGAGCAAATTTCTTCAATCATAAGTCACAATTGAGCAAATTCCTTCACTCATAAGTCACAATGGACAGTTCCAGTTTTAGCTATGCCCCGTCCATATCTAGATAAGCTCCACCCACACCTCGCTCGTATAGGATTCGATCGATCCCTGAACTCCATGACTATCAATTTCCAGAAAGCTGTACAGGTAAGCTGTTGAATATTTTGAAATGAATTTGACTGGGTGTTGTTAATGTTCAATAGCATATTTATTAAATAGTAAAGACCATACAACCTGATGGCCTATTAAGTGTTTAAGATGGACTAAATCAAGTCATTCATGATGAAATGATTGTGACGTCAGCCTACATGTCGCTTAGGTGACTATGACATCATATGATTGACTGAGAAACTGGATTCATGAATTGAGCAAATTTCATCAAATTATAATATGGCTCTTTCTTATTTACAGTATAATCCATACTAATCATACTATTTCAGGTTCACCAATCAAAGCTATTGATTTGCCACGTAAGCGCGTAGTTGATATGAGTGATCCACGGCCAGTCAAGTACAGAAACAATCCTGGATACAACAGCCATGTTAGGAATAGAGTACTAAACTATTGTTCATTGACTGGCAAGAATTTGACTGCTCGTCAGCTGTATGAAAAGGCAGACAGACAGCCACAAAAGACCATGACTGAATATTGGGTAGAAAGGGCAGTAGTGGTTAACATCGATAAGGCTGATGTAATTGAGAAGGCCACACGTAAACAAAGCGCTACCTTACTGTGGTTTGATGAGCGTGAGTGGCGAATTACAGCATCCACATTTGGTGACATATGTAAGATGACTGATAGACGGGACAAAGCTAAACTATGTCAATCCTTGTTATCATCCAATCAGGTGACTGTACCATCTGTTGTTCATGGCAAACAATATGAATCTATTGCCATTAATAAATTTGAAATCCAGACAGGTATGACCGTAACACCAGCTGGTCTTCATATTAGCATCGATCATCCATTTTTAGCGGCAACACCAGATGGCATTATTGATAGTGACCACATTGTGGAAGTTAAATGTCCATTCTCTGGCAGGTATTGCGAGATTTTACCAGGCAATTTATTTCCATTTCTTGAATATGACATTAACAAAGAAAAACATTTAAAGCAGACACATAACTATTACATTCAGGTACAAGGACAACTGTATATAACCAAGCGAAGGTTCTGTTATTTTGTGGTCTTTACATTTGAAGATCTGTTTGTTGAGAAAATTGAGATTGACACAATGTATTGTGAGACATGTATCATTCCAAAGTTAGAGTAATTTTATAGTAAATATTTCAGGAAATACATCGCAGAAAGGCTATGAACATAACTCGAACATAACCCTTTAGTGGCCAAGCCAGTCTACCTCAGTGATCTTGAGGAATCTCCATTCGCAAGTCAAGAAGACTTTCACCCTTTAATGGTCAAATTTGGTCAAGAAAATTTAAATATTTTCTTATTGAATGTCCATATAGAGGCGAGAGAAGACAATTTTTAAGCATTAAAGGATTCAATAAGCTCTTAAGCTCTATCATGCGAAGTTTCCACTATTTCCGTTGTATATCAATATATTGAACCACGTGGCTATGGGGAGAATACATGTATATAAATTATAATCCTATAGTTCAGCCATTAGTCTCTTAACCTTTTAATGGTCAGATTTACTCAAGAAAATTTTTCAATCATCTCGTAGTCTGCAAATGGACATTTTCTATGAGAAAATGAAAATTTTCTTGACCAAATTTGACCATTAATCGTAAGGGGTTAAGTGTCTGCCTGCTGAGTTTTTCCAGACGACATATTCTAGGGGTTATATCTCTGAAGCTGCTAAATATTTTGAAAACAATTTGACTGAAAGTTGTTGGCTAAGCCACCCAGCAATTTTCAGTCAAATTGTTTGCAAAATATTTATCAGGTACAGAGTTATTGCTCATTGAAATTATAGTCTGGTGGCTTGCAGCAGCGAGACAGTTACGGGTCTATTACAGCTATATGGATATGCCTAGTTGGTACTTTCGCATACTCTATGAATTTCTATTCCGTGATATTATGTACCAGGTTCATGAGGATTAGAGAACCCAGGAAATGATCCAATTCTGGATCCGGATATGTTGGAAACTACTGGCTCAAATTTTAAAGGATTCCACAATTTTGCGTCTGATCCGGGAAAAACCTTGAATATCTGAAAAACTCTGGTAATTTGATAAAATCCGGACAATCTGAAAACTCTACAATGTGACAAACACCGGAGGGTGAGTGTCAAATATAAAAGAAGAGCAATCTAAATCAGAGAGTGCAGACTCACCATCCGGTTTTAGACACATTGTAAAAAAAAATATTATGCTAATCTGTTGACGATAGAGTTCCGGAAATTACTGATCATGAAACACATAAAAAAGATTATTCTTTTTTCCCAACGGTACTTTGCTTTGTGCTAAATCTTGTTTAAGGATCAAAAAAGTCTTACTAAGGCCTATAACACGCTCAATGTGGATTCTTTGTGATGCAATCCTCCGATCGCGAACTACTTTCTCTGGTTCAAGTTGAGATTGTCCTTTCAGCATGGTTGGTGTGTTTACAAACACATCCATATTTGCAAACAGATCCTGCACCATAATTCCTCTGTCTGCCATAATGTGGTCAAAAGGCTCAAAATGACTATTACAATCTTTACAAAGTTCAGACCGTTCAATAATCTGTCGGTCACTAGTTGAGCCACCATAACTATCACTAACATATGATACGAAACCACCTGGGGTACAACCAATCATAGTTTTTAAAGTGTTCTTATGTTTATATGTAGAGAATGTACTTGACTGAGACTCAACATTACTCGGTTTTTGAATTGGTACTTCTGTGGCATCTAGAATTATTCTAGTAGAGCCAAATTTCTTTTTGAAGTCCACTGGCATGTGTGTTTGTACAATTTCTTTTGATGGCCAAATGTCAATTTCATTCAACTGAAAGTACATAAAATTTATCCAAATAACAACAAGTTTTGATACAGTTGTTGAACTTAAACCAAACATTATGCCAAGTTCAGTGTCCTCTTTAGCTCTCCTTAATTTAATTAAAGTAAGAAACAGCTGATTCTTCGGCTCTATCAGTCTGCACTGGTAACTTAACTCATTAACAGCTGGTCCTAGAATTTGATAAAATAGCATAAAATGGTCATAATTGTCAAATCCTGTATAAAATTTGATAGTATCCGGGCTCTCCTGAAATCTCTCTATTGAATATAAACACAATCTCTCTGAAAGAAGGTCACATTGGACAGCTACACAGGACGTGCGTGTGTCATTGGTATATGGAGTGCCTTCACCTTCCTCTGTTGTATTCACAACGACTTCGTTCCCAACATCTAGACAGGCAGCCATCTCATCTGGAACTAGGTCCCTCTTTCGTTGTGCCCTTTCCTGTCTTCGATTCGCAGATGGTGTCAATGGAATGTCAAATTTGAATACATTTGGAACGGTCCCTGGTTTCAGCCGCTTACAGGTACCTGTAAAATAATTTAAAAAACACATCACATACATTATCTCAACTGGCCCCAGGGGGAAATTGAGCGTATGCCATGGCCACTCCATCTGTCAACCTTTTCTTTTAACCCTTTAACCATTGCATCATTGATTTCCTCAAGACGCAATTTCAAGACATTAATACAGGAAAACTATTGAACATTTAGAAATCAATATGATGGGAAGCTGTTGCTGCATTAGACAGCAGCAGCTTCCAATCATATTAACCCATTAGTGATCAAATATGGTGGCTAAATATCAATGTTCTCATACCAAATGTCCATTTGCAGACCATGAGAAGACTATGTTTGAAAGTTGTCAACTGGAATGACTACAACGATTATCGACCCAGTCATTACAGTGGTAAATTTCCATAACAAGTCTTCTCTTGTTCGTTAAATGGACATTGCTCAAGACCACCATAGATGCTGGTATGGCTGCCTTGACAAGTAAAGGGTTAACTTCTAAATATCCAACTGAAGGAAGCAATAGCATACAATCAACTTAGTTTCAAAATATTGAACAATGCATTCCATACATCACATATAAAACATCTCAGGTTTTTTTGGCATATAGTGTTTGGTTAAAGCGTTAAATGACTACTCATTAACTGCCTGGTCAATTTTAATCAAAAACACAAGACAGCAATGAGGTAAGTTTATGGTCATTTTAAAACTAATTTGATTGGAACCTACTGGGCAGCAGTAGATAGTAGGGCTAGAAATTAAACACTGATTCTGTGATCTGAAGGCCTCTCACATACAGATCACTGTTTTAAGCCCACAATTTAAGCCTCTAAATGTATGCAATTTTGACAAATTTATTATGCTGTGAATAAGCACCTTTAATAATTAAATTTGATCAGGAAAATGTAAATATTTGCTTATTGAATGTCCATTTTCAGGCCAAGAGAACACTGCTTTTGAAAAATTTAAACTTGAATGACTGGCTCTGTAAAGAAGACAGTCATTCCAGTGGAAATCTTTTTAAATAGTCTTCTCTTGACCTGCAAATGGACATTGACTATGCAAACATTTAGCTTTTTATAGCAAATTGTTGAAATACAATTGTTTTCATATCACTTCATTTCCTTAAGGTGTTGACGTATTTGCTAAATTGTTTGTATATAATAATTAACTGGTCTTTGTTAGCTCACCTGTCCCGAGGGGCCAAGTGAGCTTATGCCATGGCGGCTGCCCGTCCTCTGTCCATCAATCAAATTGCCTATCCTCCTTAATGGTTTGACCAATTTCAACCAAATTTGCCTGGAATGATATGGTGGTGGGCTCTAGAACATCAATTCAAAATTTTGATTGGTCAAATTTTCCGGAGACCATTTTGAATTTTCCAAAAATTATCTGAAAATCTGTGCTATGCTTCAAGACATCTTACGAAAATTTAGATTTGTCAAATTTTTGGGTAGCCATCTTGGATTTTCCGAAAATGATCCATCATGTCTATTTAACCGCAAATGGTTCAAATGCTAATGATCCAGGTGAGCATCACAGGCCCCTGGGCCTCTTGGTCTGCATCACGGCTCCATAGTATATGATTAATTTTGTGACGAGATTCAGCTTCAGCATCAGATAAATATGTTTTAGGCCACTTCAATGCTACTCTCCTAAAACATATTTATCTCATGCTTTCTAAAGATGAATCAACTGAATATTTTGAAAATTGTCTGACCAATATATTGCATCGTTGCACAGCGCTACTCAACATTCAGGTGCTGCCAGATTGCATTTAAAATAGACATTAGATATGTTTTTTAATGTATGAAGATATTGTAACCTGTTACTACCAGCCTGAAAGGGTTAATAAAGAAATATCTGTGTACATTTATTTATTTGCCAGTTACATGTATATTCACACGGAGTCACAAACAGAAATAACAATTTTCCTCCTACACAGTAATACAATATTATTATGAATTTGTAAATTATCAGATAAATTATTGACACTCTTGTATAATAATTAGACATTTAAATTTTAAATGAGGACTTATTTGATAATGATGATGATTGTTTACTAATAATTAATATTAACAATACAATTAGATCTGTAATGGGTCTCTAAAGTTTGCTCATGTTGTTGTTGTTTTTCTGGCCACTTTGTTTCTTTAAATACTTTTTAATTATCGACATCATAACTTGTGATGTGTTTTATAAGTTCATCCCACCATTAAGACAGTAAAGAAGACCTTTTCCTCTTGTTTGGTGTAATTAAACAAGTACAAACAACCTATAATTAGTGTTACGACATTGCTAAAAATGTAAAAAAAATGTGAGAGAGACAGAGAGACTTGCCTGGATTATATACTAAGTCGGTCTAACCTATACTAGTTGATATTCTAAACAAATTTTTTTTGTTCATATGTACCGTACCGATAGTGTGGGAATGATTAGATATATCTCATCTAACCCATGTGACAGATACTCTGATATACCTAGCTGTCGCAAGGTCAGTGAGTGTCAGGGCTTTATCTAACTTACTAGCGCCAGTCAAACCTGTCCATGGCTGAATGCAGTGCGTGGGTAACCCTTTCATCGATGAATTCCCATGTCTCATTTTCAAGCCAACCATACACGAAAACTGTTGAAGTATTTTTAACTTAATTTGACTGGAAGCAGTTGCTGCCTAAGGCAGCAACAGCTTCCAGTAAAAATTAAGTTAAAAATATTCGACAGAATAAGTTTTATATCATAAAGAATATATATATTTTCAGGCATTTGTCAGTGAAAGGATTTAGACAAATTGATATGGTCAGATGTTCATATTTCTTTGATGAAGGGGTGTGAATGGGTACATTTGATAATACACCCTGTCGATAAAATACTAGCCTGGTGAACAGAAAATGGGGTCTTTATAGAGAGGTAACATGTCTATGTATCTAGCCAAATGTACATGTATTAGTTTCTTAAAAAAATGGCCGTTTATATAACGGTGACCCACCAATCCAAAATACAGTAATCTCAGTATCTGGCTGGACCATATTGCTATCAGGTTTCTTCCCAACCAGCCATATAGTTCTCAAGATATTGAAAAATCCACCTTTTGCACTATTGATCTTGAACAATGTTTAAGCCAAGACAGATGACATCAGTGCTAACAACAGTAATTGATGACATGCAATCAAACCTGCATTAAGAGACCACCCAAACGAGAAGTAAAAGGTGATCTCTTAAGGCAAGTGGTCGCTTAATAGAGATTCAATTACTTAATTGGATTTAGGAATTGAAGATAGTGGTCTAAAGTCAGTTGGTCCCTTAGCACAGGTGGTCAAAAAGGCCTTTACGTGTGTCTTGAAACAGTACATCTGCAGAACTTCGATACTAAAATCAACAGATTAAGGTAACCCGTGTCAGGTCCCCTAAAATAAATTAAGGCAACGTCATGGAGAACGTTTTCAACAGGTTACCACAACAGAACAGGCCTGTGACTTGTCTTAAGGGACCACCTTTTAATGACTACAACCTGGTAATGATACCTGGTAAATCCAGAAAACGTAAACAATATAGATAGGATTTGTTCCTGTATCTGACAATGTGGAGAAATAAAACACCACAATATATATTTATTTAAACATACCTGTTAGAGTTTCTTTGAAACAATCCGGTGTAAAATTATCGCTGCAGACGATGTCATTCATACTCAGCATCCACAATTTACGCGTCGTCGGATCTATTCTTTTAATGGCTACTCTCCACTTGTACAGCAGATCTGCTTCCTTCGGGAATCTATGTCCCCCTCGTTTAATTTTACACCCAGGAACGCAACAATAGAACGGCATTTTGTTTACAAACCGCCTTCGTGTTACACAACGATACGGTATTTTAACGTTGTTACTATAGACGCCATTGACAAACGCGAAAGTATTATGCCTCACAACGCACGCACGCCCTCTGGGGAGATAACTCTTCGCGGCGCCCCCCATTGGCTTAACGATGTTAGCTATGCCGTTCTCTGGGGAACCTTATCTGGTTTCAGAAAAAGCAAGCCACCATTTTCTACGTTATCCAAAGCGAAATGAGCCAGAGTAAAATTATCATATTCGTCAAAATCCTGTTCTATTCCTGTTTTCGAATTAAAGTCACCCAACAAGCAAATTAATTCAAATCTTTCTTTAAGAGTTATAATATATTTTTCAATTTCATTAAAAACTTCATTTGAGTGGTATCTTGATGACTCACATGGGGCATAGACCACTCCAAATAAAAGATGTTCATCATCATTAGTTAAGCCCTTCTGGACGTGTAGCCACAGAGCGAATTCGTTTTCTGTTTGAATTACTTTACAAAACTTTGAAATATCTTTTCTAATTAAAATTGAAATCCCTCCCGAGGCTGTCCCCCCTTTCCCTTTTTTGTTTATGGACTCATAAATATCGATAGGGACCTGTTCATATTCGTTTAGATTTGTTTCAGTAAGGCATATTATATGGAATCTGTCCAGAAATTATTTTAATTCAGGAAAGTTTGATTTTGATTTTAGTCCGCATATGTTTAATGAGGCAATATGCAACAAACCTGCTTGTATATTTATGCCGTTGCTGGTGTTGTTGTTGTCGTCGTCGTCGTCGTCGTCATCGTCGTCGTCGTCATAGTCGTCGTCAGCGTCGTTGTTGCTGTTCCTGTCACTACCGCTGCCGCCGCAATTGTTGAGTTGTTGTTGTTGTTGTTGTTGTCGTCGTTGTCGTCGTGGTCGTCGTCGTCGTCGTTGTTGTCGTTCTTGTCGTTGTTGTCGTTGTTGTTGTTGTTCCTTGTTGTGTGTTGTTGTTGTTCCTTGTTGTTGTTGTTGTTGTTGGTTGTGGTGGTGGTGGTGGTGGTGGTGGTGGTGGTGGTGGTGGTGGTGGTGGTGGTGGTGGTGGTTTTTGTTGTTATTGCCTTGTTGTTGTTGGTGGTGGTGGCTGTTATTGTTACTGTGTTGTTGATGTTGTTGTTGCCGCAGTTGTTGCTGTCGCGATTGTCGTTGTTGTTGTTGTTGTTGTTATTATTGCTGTTGTTGTTGTTGGTCGCAATGGTGGTAGTGTTTATCATTGACGCAATCGTGGATTTCGATACTATATTCATTTTCATCTTCGTTACTGCTTTGTACATTTAGAATACCATATCGATTGCTAATATTGACATTAAATATATATTTATCCAACATATTTACATTATGTACACAACTCTTAATATAGTTTTCATAGGAGATATGAGAAATAGTGTCAAAACAGTTTTAAAATGTTGATCATCTGCTGTAGTAGATGTAGTACAAGTATGTATGATCTTAGTGTTGGTATCAATGCCATTAACCAAATCTGTAGTGAAACAGTAGCACCAGCAGTAACATTATTATTATTATTATTATTATTATTATTATTATTATTATTATTATTATTGTTGTTGTTGTTGTTGGTTTTTTTGTGGTTATTTTGTTGGCGTTGTTGTCGTTATAGGTGCTTAACTCATGTAAAGTATGTAAACAGTCACAATTTAATTTGGTAATTTACAGCTTCAGGAGTAACCATGTCATATTAAAACCTTACATGGTTAAGTCACTCTATGGGACACCCTGTGAGTTAGTGTTTCTCCGCGACGCTCCTATGGGGTATAATTACTTTCAGTCCAGTTTCAGTCAGTTTGGCCCGCGTAGGCGTGGCCAGTCAGCAGTCTGTGGTGGCGCGTGTCGGGTCAGATTTGGTTCCGTGAATCGTACTGCTCCGGGTCAGCGTGTTTGTTGGTGATGCTGTTGTTGATAGTATGGTTGCTGTTGGTAAAATTGCTCACTATTAGTCGCTAATCTTTCGGATGGATCGTATAGTTCACCGTTTATATATAACCGGTTGTATATTAGTTTCGCGTGCTGAATTTGTCTCCGAGCCTTTAGCATTACTGGCACGAACTATTTGCATTTTCCCTTATTTAGCTAGGGTACTGTTAGGTGATTGAAAAGTCGGTTTCTATGGACAGTTTTGCCGGCGATCGCCGATCGGATACATCGAAGAGCTACACAGCGGGAGGTCTGAAGCTGCAAAAAATTCAATTGGAACATCAAACAAATAAGTTGCATAATACTATTTTTAGTTTATACAAGACCAGCGATGAATCGCAAGCCACTGCTATGTAAAGAATACGCGGGTTTCTATGCGAAACGGATATGCAGACGACCGACAGATTTGTGTTTACATTTTTTATATTTGCGAAATTCATAATTTGCACCTTCTTGGATATTGAGGAGTCGTATATATAAGAATAGATGATAAATGAGAGTATTGACCCACTGGAAGTATTTTATGGACATGGTTCCGTATATATTAAATTTATAGCGCTATCAGGTATAGCCCCTTTAAATTGTAAACAATTTTCCTAGTTCAGTTTTTGCGTTCAAAGGGTTGAACTATCCTGGATGTTGTTAGGAGAACATCAGATGCGTCACGCAGAAAATATAAATTGATTGACAGATGCACACATAGAATGATTAGAATCATTGTCTGATATCAAACACGTATGATGATGAGAAGCCACTGTTTGGACGCCATGGAAGGAGTGGAAACAGCTGCAATCAGTTTTCTTCAACCGTCTCCATTCTTTATCTACTGTCTCCATTCTTCTTCAACCGTCTCCATTCTTCTTCAACCGTCTCCATTCTTTATCCACCGTCTCCACCATATTTTGTCCTTCGCGAGCATCCGAAGACCATTTAGGCTCTTTTTCGTCTTTAGTGGTCTTAGGCCGTGTTCTCACTAGAGCCATAATCAGGAATAGCGCCATACTTCAGTATGGCCTTATTTCTGATTAAGTCTCTAGTGAGAACACTGCCTTTGGCGTTATTCCCGATTAACTCCACAGTGAGAACACTGCTTTAGATTACGTTTCTTGAGGTTTCATCTTTGATGATATGGCATCAGATGTGCGTATTATATTTATTGACACCCAGTAGTGAAAATTCAAATGCTTTCTCAGCAGGGTGGTGGTATGTGGGGTGTGGTTGTGAGGGGGGTATTCTCTGGCATTTGAACAGATAGTGTGTGTATGCATGCGTGTGTGCGCGCGTGTGTAAGTGCGTGCGTGCGTGGGTGTGCGCGCACTTGCATGTGTGTGTGATTGCGTACGTGCGTGCGTACCTAAGTGTTTCTGAGCATGCTTCTGTGCGTGCTTCTGTGCATGCCTACTTCTGTGCGTGTGTGCATGCATGCGTACGTGTGTGAGTGCGTCCGTGTGTGCGTGAGTGCGTGCGTGCGTGCGTGCGTGAATGTACGCGTATTCACAACAATCTCGTTTCAGCTTGCTTCATTTCCACTCTTTATTGTTTTACAGGATTTAATTCATCGATTGAGCAAAGAGAAGAATAACATGAAAGAAGAATTTCCATTTTTAGAAGAGATCATAACTCTTAAATCATGGCATCAATCGGTAAGAATAGTGATCACGGTAACATCTTTTAATCCTTTAACAACTTGGCCAAAACGGCCTCAGACGTGGCCGTGGAAAATGGACATTTGCAGACCAAGACCGAAGCCCATCTTTGAAAATTCACCACGGAAATGACTGGCTCGATAATCGAGCCAGTCATTTCAGTGGTATATATTTAAAACTATGATTCTCTTGTTCTGTGAATGGACACTTTGAGGAGAAATGTTTTATTTTAGGTTTCAAATTCAAGGATTGAGGGGTTAATATAATTATTGAGTGAAGTATGGGAGAAGATTTGCCTTGTTGTGCACCCAGATCAGACACACACAAAGCTAGTTGCTGGATCACAGAATTTACGAGTAGGAAGCATCTTAACAAAGAATTGAATTATGTCACGGCTGTATTGTGGTGATACTTCATGTCTTAAAAGTCATATAATGCAGCTGATGAAACATGAATCTGTTGCAGAGGTTTGAAATGAGGACTATAATTCCCAATACTAATGGACGACAGTTCATAACACTTTTATGGATAAGGTTATAAGAAGAGCGTTTTCTAGATTACAATAGCGAACATAATTATATTGGACACATTTGAATAAGTTTGTAGTATTAGCGATTGGGAAAGCTGAATAAACTACAGACACAATTACAGCATATTTTGGTGGTTTCAAGTCGACAGCGGCCATCACCGCCCTCTACAGTTGTCTTGATGAAAGTCCATTTGCAGGATAAGAGAAGATTATTTTTCATAATTTACCGCTGGAATGACTGGCTCGATAACCGAACCAGTCATTCCAGCGGTACATTAAAAAAATAGTCATCTGCTGGTCATTAAATTGACATTAAATGAGCAAGTAGTTTAATTTTTTAACTAAATTTGCTCGGTATGGGGTTAATCACGAACAACGTAGAGGGACTCATTTCTAGCTAAGCTCCGCCTGCTTTATATACCTATTTGAATCGATTTGTTCGTCATAAATCCTGAATTTCCAGAATCTCTATTTCTAGGTAAATATGCTGGGTAAGCTGTTGAATATTTTTAAATTGTTTCAAAATATTCATCAGCTTACCTGCATACTTGGAAATTTAGATTGAAATTTTGACTAATTGAATTCTGGTTTCAAAGTTTGAAATCTATTCAAATATGCATACAACGTTAGCTAAGCTTATCTAGAAATGGGCTGGGCATGGCTAGAAATGGGCGGGGCATAACTGAATATGGACCCCTGTATTTGCACTCTTCCATGCTAATCTATCGTCAGTACATCTGCCTCAAGGACTCAATAATTACATTCGCTCTTAGACAATGGGGATGGATATCTGTTTATTGGCAATCAGTGATACCCACAATCCATCGAGACAAACCGTAACTGAATATTGTCAAACTGAAAAAAGCAAAATATAAATTCTATGCGATGACCTTGGGACATTGCTTTCTGGAGTTAGTCCTCCACTCAAGGGCAATTCACGATCACCTCTAAAATGGGAACACGTGCGATGTTGTCGTGCATCTACCTGTCTGTCCACGCCACTATGTCGCGTGAGTACATTAGAATGTGGGGTGGGGGCGGGGGAGGGGGGGGTTATTTAGTATAATATTTGCAACATCAGGTGTCAATGGATGAATCCAATTCTACCTATGCCCCGCCCATCTCTAGCTATACCCCGCCTATCTCTAGCTATGTCCCGCCCATCTCCGTCTACGCTTTGCGCGCGTTGTAATCGGTTTATACACTTTGAACCCTGATTTTCGAGAATCACATTTTCAAGTTAACGATAAATGTAATCTGTTGAATGTTTTGAAACTAATTTGTCCGGGTGCTGTTGCTGCCTATGGCAGTACCAGCGGCCAGTCAAATTAGTATCACAATATTCGACAAAATGTTTATTAAATATTAAATCCATCAAAGACATACAATTCGTACACCTAACATACTATGGTAGCTTCATGGCCGACTATTGTCTGTGAATTATGATGGTGACGTCAACCTATATACATGCCAATACTTGAGCGACAGATTAGACTCATCAATGGAGGGATCTGATCTGTCCCTCAAGTATCTGACGTCATAATCAACTAAGTCAAATTTTGGCTGACATAACAATGAAAATGATGTATCTCCATAACTAAAATCGTTGTAATTCCCTAATTTCTTGTAGTAAGCTGAACCTACTTTTAGCTATGCGCCGCCCATCTCTAGCTAAACCAGGCCCATGCTTTGCTCGTCTTTGGAGCAATCCACCCGTGAACTCCATGAATCTCTATTTCCAAATTTCTAGAAAGCTATGCAGGTAAACTGTTGAATATGTTGAAACTAATTTGGCCGGGTGCTGTTGCTGCCTAGAGCATGTTTGCGCGATCACGTGATTAACTCGAAAATCGCGATTATGTTTTAAATCGTGAATTTATATGATTAGCAATTAAATAATCGAATAATCATGAATATTTTCTGTTGCATGAAATATTTCAAAACCTAACTTTCCATTACTTTTTAATGCGATCGGTCATGAAAAATAACATTTTGCTTAGGGAATGTATGCCCATGTGCAGGTCAAGAGGAGACTATTTTTTGAAAATCTATTACTGGAATGCCTGGATCGAGAAATGATCATTCCTAAACACCATTGCAATTTAGTCATTGATATTCTTTTGTTGTTATGTCTTGGTAATTTGTATCCAAACTGATTAATCGAGTAATAATGATTAATTTTTTATAATCGATCACGATCACTCAGCGGAATAATCGCTTAAACCTTGCCTCTAGACGCGAACCGGGTTTTCCGTTTATGTAGTCTACTCCTGATAGCAACATTAAGCCGTCACCGAGATCGCGCTATTTGACTGGTTAAATAGGTCCCATTCAAGACGAGTCTGCCCTAAGTTCACAAACTTTCATAAATATAAATGAGCTGGGGGTACCCACCAATGAAAATGCTCGATAAGAAATAACTGAAATCTGATTTGCGGACTTATTCCACGCTCTGTACTGTTACATCTCAAAGCAGGAGATCAAAGGAACTACCACGTACATTGGAGCTACGTGAGTGGGCGTACGCTAGTACGATACCATTCAGTAGGCCAATATTCGCAAAAAGCTTTAAAATTGATTCACGGTGTAATGTGCCAATGTGTCACGCCATTATCAGTTACAAAAGACTACTAAGTGTATTAATGGTATTCTCCAGGGATAATTTAATAATAACAACTACCTACTTTGTGAGAAAACGTGAATAATGTAGGTGATGCAACGCCTTCTTGTTCAAATGGCCTTGTAGATATGAGGAAAACCTTTTTGTACTCAGCCACCCCGAGAGATGTGTATATTATGTACACGTATGCTCGCGGTATATGCAGTTTTCAAGATTGAGACGGGTGACGGAGCTTATTCTTCTTCTTTTCGTTCGCCGATCATACCGCCAGTCCTAAGTGACTATCGACATGATCATAGGCGTTAAGTGCGTGGATCCATGGTTTATTAGAGTGCGCCGCGCGGCCTGGAACCTCCGTCTTCAGCACTCGAGGTTTCTGACGGAGCTGATAACGGGAATGTTTTGTAAGGTGTGTCATGCTATGCTCAATAATCTCTTGCTACTTTTATGAGCCATTAAACCATTTTGCGCCAACAGAGCATCAAATTGCACAAAACTCAACTCATATCAATCAAATCCTGTATGGTAAATAATTTTCAATAGCATTAATATATTTGATTGGCGAATTTCCATTTGCAAGCCAAGAGAATACTTCTAAGGCCAATGAATGAATCAGATTGGTCAATCAAGTATATGACGTGATAATCAATTACGTCCCGTTTAGGCTGACGTCACAATCATAATTGAGAGAAATACTCCCATATGTAACTGGAATAGTCCATCAAATGTACGAATTGTATGACTTTGATGGATTTACTATTTAATAAGCAGTCTTTTAAAAATTTTGAAACTAATTTGACTGGGCACTGTTGCAGCCAGTCAAATTAGTTTCAAAATAGTTGACACTGTATAGTTACAATGAAATTCGGATTCAGTGAATTCAGGATTGAAATTATATTGAAAATATATAAATCGATCCCAGGGCGCACAATGCATTGGGGCAAGTGGCGGGGTGGAGGGGGGGGGGGGCCTGTAGCTTTGCTAAAAGTGGCGGGGAATAGCTAAAAGTGGATTGATCCATTGAGAGAATTGACAGTTATATTAGAATCAGGCGTTGATATTAAGTTATGGTTGTAAAGCGCTTTTGATCGCACCCTTTGATAGATTTACTTTGCACTCCATTTCACAGAGTAGTGTAGAAGTTGGCCTCGGCTGAGAGGTTGTGTGTTATTTCAGTGGTGAACACGTATGCGGAGCATTCAACAGCTCTCTGCCAAATTCATTTCGAGCTAGGGATGGGCGGGGCATAGCTAAAATTGGATTCCTCACATCACTACTAAACTGCTGACATAATCAATATGACATCGCTCAGTCCGGAAATTCGAAAGTCACTGAAGTCTGCAAATGGTATGTCGATGGTGGAGTTACATCTTATTAAGCATTATGTTGGTTATTTTGAAATTAATTTGACTGGGAGCTGTTGAATGCACTATGTACGCGTGTACCGGAGTCAGGACATTCGAAAACTGTCGCTGAAGTCTAGAAATTGATTGCTTTAATAAGCATTCTGTTGATTATTTTGGAATGAATTAGACTGAGAGCTGTTGAATTCACCACGTGCGTGTGTACTACTGAAACAACACACACCCTCACAGCCGAGGCCAACTTCTACGCTATTTCGCGAAATGGAGTTCCAAGTAAATCTATCAAAGAGTGCGATCAAAAGCGCTTTACAACCATAACGTAATATCAACGCCTGATTCTAATAGAACTGTCGAGTCTGTCAATGGATGAATCCACTTTTAGCTATGCCCCGCCCACCTCTAGCAAAGCACCCCCCCCCACGCCACCAACCCCCATGCATTGTGCGTCCTGCGATAGATTTACACACTTTCAGTATACCTTCAATCCTGAATTCCCAGAATCCCAATTTCATTGTAACGATACGCTGTTGACTATCTTGAAACTAATTTGACTGGGTTCTCCTGCTGCCTATTCCAGCCTACATGTGACATAAATGATTAACAAGTGATATACTTGATTGACGGACCTGATTCATCCACTGGGCCCTAGACGTATTCTCTTGGCTTGCAAATGGACATTCGCCGATCAAATATATTAATTCTCTTGAAAATTATTGACCATTCAGGTGTTTCCATATGTATGTATGTATGTATTTTTATTTTATTGACGCACTGGCAACGTGCGGCTTCAATTTCCATGTGCTAACTTAGCCGACAGTGCTGCACCCGTTAGTTTAATTTGTTGATCACCATCTCTCGGTCGGGGGATCGAACCGTCATCCTGCAACTCCGCATATCATCAGCAACCAGGCATCTTTCCGCTGGACCACCGCACCAAGACTATAAAGTCAAGGATTGGCCGACCAGTTTTCACATGTCTGATATACTGACACACTGACGATTCATATGGGACTATCTGTGGATGCATCTGTCACAATCAATCCTAGGCTTTTACGCCTATTGTACTCTGACTCCAGCACGGCTCTGGCAGTATATGTATTTTTATTTTATTGACGCACTGGCAACGTGCGGCTTCAATTTCCATGTGCTAACTTAGCCGACAGTGCTGCACCCGTTAGTTTAATTTGTTGATCACCATCTCCCGGTCGGGGGATCGAACCGTCATCCTGCAACTCCGCATAGCATCAGCAACCAGGCATCTTTCCGCTGGACCACCGCACCAAGACTATAAAGTCAAGGATTGGCCGACCAGTTTTCACATGTCTGATATACTGACACACTGACGATTCATATGGGACTATCTGTGGATGCATCTGTCACAATCAATCCTAGGCTTTTACGCCTATTGTACTCTGACTCCAGCACGGCTCTGGCAGTATATGTATTTTTATTTTATTGACGCACTGGCAACGTGCGGCTTCAATTTCCATGTGCTAACTTAGCCGACAGTGCTGCACCCGTTAGTTTAATTTGTTGATCACCATCTCCCGGTCGGGGGATCGAACCGTCATCCTGCAACTCCGCATAGCATCAGCAACCAGGCATCTTTCCGCTGGACCACCGCACCAAGACTATAAAGTCAAGGATTGGCCGACCAGTTTTCACATGTCTGATATACTGACACACTGACGATTCATATGGGACTATCTGTGGATGCATCTGTCACAATCAATCCTAGGCTTTTACGCCTATTGTACTCTGACTCCAGCACGGCTCTGGCAGTATCGACGCGTTGTATCTTGCAGCAAAGATCTCTAGGGCCGCATCAAACCGATATGTCATCTCCTATCCTGCCCAATGTTTGTCAAGTCTTGCTTCAAAGGCCTTTACAGTTGGTGCACTCACAACTTCTTCTGGCAGACTATTCCACGGATCAGCTGTTCTGATACAGAAGCTGTGTTGCCTTAGCTGACTGTTTGCCCTCATCTTATAAATTTTTAGATGGTGTCCTCGAGTTGCAGAATATCTGAGCGGGATAGTTGGGCAAACCTCACGGTCATATATGCCTCTCAACATCTTGATTGCCTCAATCATATCTCCTCGCAGTCTTCTGTAGGCCAGTGTGGTTAGCTTCAGCTTCTGCAGCCTCTCTTCGTGGCTCAGGTCTTGGAGCGCAGGGATAAGTTTTGTAGCCCTTCTCTGGACGTTCTCGACTGTCACCAAGTCTTTCTTCCTAAGTGGATACCACACTGCATTTGCGTACTCTAGGTGAGGACAAGGTGAGGACGAACTAGTGCCTTGTACAATCATGTGAAGCTATCTTCAAAATGATCTTCAAATCAGTCCCTTTGTCTGAGTTGCCTTGTTGACTTTTTCGCTTATTTGCTCTTCGAAGGACAATCTTGCACCAATGGTCACACCTAGATCCTTTTCCTTGTCGACCGTCGCCAAAGTGTGTTGTCGGTCATCCCATCGATCTCCTCTCATGTGATAACTTCTTTCTTCTTCATGTGATTTCCTTACCACTGTCATGAGCTTACACTTATCTGGGTGGAAGCGTACTAGCCACTTATCAGAGAAGTCTTGCAGTCTGTACATATCTGATTGCAGTTTTCTTGTGTCTTCGGCACTGTTGATTTGACATGATTTGACATGATACTTTTGTGTCATCTGCGTACATCTACATTGCCCACGATTCTGTATCCCCTTAGTTTAGTCATAGGTCGTTGATGTGGAACCGTGTCGAACGCTTTCATAAAGTCATGATAGATTACGTCGATGTTTCCTCCGTTATCGAGTTGCTCTGTCCAGGAGTCTAGCACTTTTAGCAGTTGCAGTGTGGTCGAAGAGTGAGTTCCTCTTCATAGTCTGTAACATAGTCTCTGATAATTGTCTCAAGAACTTTGCATAATATGCATGTGAGGCTAACTGGTCTGTACTTACTTGCTGCTTTTCTGCTTCCTTCTTTGAATATAGATGTGATATTTGCCATCTTCCAGCCTGTTGGTACTTTGCCACTTCCAAGGGAGGTGTTAAAAATTATTGACAATGGTCTAGTTAATTCTTCATGTATCTCTTTGAGTAGTCGCGGATGTACCCCATCTGGCCCTGATGATTTGTCAATTTTGATCTTCGATAGCTTCCTCTTAACAATTTCTTCTGTGATCATAATGTTGTTAAGTGCTTTATCACATTTCCTCATTGGTACTGTCGTCATATCTGTACCTGTCTCTATTGTGAAAACACTTGGGAAGAAATCGGAGAGCACTTGTGCCTTTTTCTTGATCAGTTTATGTAAGTGTTTTCTGCTCTCCCGAGCCGGGTATAACCAGATCAGACACTAATTTTGTGGTTTTCATCGTACTTTTAACATATTTCCGAAACCGCTTTGTGTTGGTCTTTGTGTATTTCGCAATAGACCTTTCAGGGTCCTTTTGTAGTCTTCTTGTTAAGGCTCTTACTTTGTTTCTCTGTCTGGTGTAGTCTTTATACTTCTCTAGCTCTTTTGTCTCCATATATCTTTGCCAGTATCTCCGTTTATTTTTTATTGCATCAATTGTTTCTTTGTCTAGTGGTGTTCCATTTTTCTTTGGCTGTGTGAGTGGTGTGCCCGTTTTGCTTGGTATACATTTTTCTTCTGCTTTACGTAGAATTTTCATACCTTCATAATTGCCTTTGTCATAGAAAAACTTTTTGAATGTACGTTGGTATCCATTATTGTAGCATATGAAGTCGAAGGTAAGAATACACTGGTCACGCTTACCTAATGGCGATTCCTGATCCACATTGTTTACCATCCCATCTTCGTTTGTCATGATCAATCTAGTAAATGGGGCGCATCTGATCCTCTGCCTCTTGTTGGGCATGTCACGTGTTGAAATAGAAAATTATCTCTTATTGTCTCTAGAAACGTGTATTCATTGATGTTTGCCCCTTCTCCTGGTGTGTCCAAGTTTGCCTGTCAATTGTTTGATAATTAAAATCCCCAACTATTTACAAATGTGAGAACGTCATATTCGATACCTCGTTGATCAATTCTCTGAGTTGTGCTTCTGCCTCAGCATCGCTACTTGGACTTTTGTAGATACAGCCCATCAATATTTCTTCATTATCGTTAAGCCTAAGTATTAAGCTTAAGCCTAAGTATGATCCATGCCAATTCCTGGTGCACTGTTTTCCTTGGTATCCATCTCGCTTCTATTCATTCCCTGGTATACAATATAATACCCTATCCCATGCTCGAGTCTAGGTTATTAGTATATGTTTCGTAACCCTCTATTTTTTTCGCTGAGAACATATCTCACAGAGTTTGGCTTCACTTCAGTGATGGCTATGATATCCGGTGGTGTGGTGGCATTCTTGACTCGGAAACGCAGCTCTGTCATCTTATTCGAGAGTGTATCTGCATTGGTGTACCAACAACTGAGTTTGGGTTTAGTGACCATTGCCTTTGCTTTGTGCTGCATATCTATTCTATCATTACTCACTGAAGCTGTTGCTCGGTGCTGGTTAGTTGTACCTTTCTTGTTCTACTTCTCATTTACATGTGTCTGCTTGTGTTGCGGTTCTTCCATACTGTCATAGCTGTGTACGATCCGCTGTGCTACTATATTTCCATTGTGGATACTATCTACACTATATACTTCATGCGGAACTTGACTCTTTTCACAACATCTGGCTTCCGTGTGGCAACAAATGTGTTTGCTGTACTTTAACCGCTGTAGGTGAATCAGTCTTACACTGCATAGTATTGCACTCCAATGTTACTCTGCGCCGCATCCGAGACAAGATGGATTACTTCACCGGATCATGTCAAAGTGGCTTCGAACGTGCACACAGCTGCGCAGACATTGTATAGGCTCAACGCATGATTGTGTCGGTTGTTATGTCCAAACACTGGGACTTCCACAAAATGGGCATTGACATCTTACGAGCCTTCGACACAATTAAATGCTCAAATATCCTACATGTACTACGCTGGGCCAGTTGAAATGAAGATGAGTTACGACTAGTGAGACTATACTGCTTGCTCAGAGTACGAGTCAAGCCAGTGAAGTTTGTAGAGTTTGAGACATCAATTGGCTCCCCACAGGGAGATGGTCTATCTTCGGTGCTTTTCACCTGCTACCTTGCTGCCGCATTGAAATCTGTGCGGGAACGTTCCACAAGACCACCCCCACCCCCACACCCTGCGTCAATACTGGTTATGCCGCTAGAGATGGAATATGTCATAATCCAGTAATGGTCAAAATTTGTCAGGCAAATAAAAAACCCTTGGCTCAGTGAATGGTCATTTGCAGTCTAAGAGAAAAGTATTTTTTTTTGTACATTTATTATCGGATTTACAAAGATTTCTTTCTGTTGGTTTGCAAACGGATATTTTGTACTTGTAGAGTCAAGCGCTGCCAGTAGTGGCCTTGCTTTATGGTCTTCTCTTTGCTTTCCATGCCTTACTGCTTTAATAGTGTTATCCTCAGCTCTGTTGACCAGTTGGAGCGGGCCTCTGCAGAGGGCTATCACTGGCTTAATATCTGCTTTCTTTCTTGTGATTGGTCTTGGTCTTTGCATTCTTCTGCTCTATGGATCATTAAGTTTAATTTTCTCGCTTCTTCTTTTGGCATTGCATTCATTTTCTGTTCCACATTATCATCACTGTCTTTCGCTTCAGCTTCTACTTTAGTTGTTTCTATTACTTTAACCTCTAATGATTTTAGTCGTGTCTCCTTGTTGTCGATCTCTTTTTCAGTATCTCCACCTCTCTATTAACTTTCTGTTCACTGTCTTTCACTGCTACTTCTACTTTAGCCGTCTCTACTGCTTTCGTCTCTAGTATTCTCAGTTACATCTCCTTGTTGTTTAGCTCTGCCTGTAGTTTTCCCACCTCATTGTTAACCTTCTCATTTATGGATTTGTCCATATCTGTTACTGTCTGTTTGACCATCTCAATCTTTTCTTCAAGGCTCCGGGAGAAATTATCGATTGCATGTAGGATGTTTGTGGCACCTCTATTGCACTGGTTGCAATACCAGTGTATTTATGTACTGATGTCATTTCTAAAATTCCCGTAAACTTGAAGTGAAACATTTTGACACTTTGGACCTATATGGAACCAGGTCACACATATATCGCATTCCATAGCATTTTCGTTGTCACGAACTTCTTGTTTACGGTCCCTGCATACCGTATTATTATCATCATTTTCCACGTATATTGAATCAAAAACATCTCTTACCTTGGAATCGTTGTTTTCGTGAACATCTACCTGTATTGCATCCAATTTCCTTGTTGCCTTAGTGGACTCGGCTTTTGTTTTTCTGACATTACGGTCATTACCGATGGTGGCCATTTGCAATCTTCTCTTCTCTATCGGAAGTGACATCGCCGTAACCCTTGCTATAGACGCTACTAGGCCAACTACTCCAGGGGCAGATTTTCCTGGCGATATGGCTAATAAATGCTGTCTTTCTTGTGGCCCAGCCGAGAATCCTTATTTTAATTCCAATTCGCACTAATTGGCAGATGGGCTGGCGTTTCAGATCGTTTCAAAGGCTTCGGAATGCGGAGCTAAAAAACTGCATCAAGACACAACACGCATGCGCACTGTTGATTGATATGAGTTGAGCTTTGAGCAATTTGACGCAAGATGATTTAATGGCTCATAAAAGTAGTAAGAGAGTATCGAACACTGCATGACACACCTTACAAAACATCCTCATTATCATCACCGTCACCCTCCTCAATCCTGCAGACAGCATATACACAGCTCTCGAGGTGGCTGAGTGGGGAAAGGGGTTCCTCGTAGCAACAAGGTCATTTGAATAAAAATGTGTTGCATCACCTATATTATTCACGTTTTCCCCCACAAACTAGGTAGTTGTTATTATGAAATTATCCCTGGAGAAAAACCATTAAACACCTGGTAGTCGTTTGCAATTGATAATGGCGTGGCACATTGGCACATTACACCGTGGATTAATTTAAAAGCTTTTTGCGGATATTGGTCTGATGAATGACATCATTCTAACGTACGCCCACTCACGTCGCTCCACTGTACCTCGCCGTACTTGCAGTCATTTGAGCTCCTGCTATGTGAAGTAACATTACAGAGCGTGGAATAAGTCCACCAATCAGAGTTTAGTTAATTCCTATCGAGCAATTTCATTGGTGGGAACCCACACCGCATTTATATTTATGACATTTCGCTAACTTTAGCGCATGCTCTTCGTAAATGGCGCAAGAAGAAAGACACACTGGAATCGACACCTAAGCAGAAACGTTCAGATCGCGGGAAATCTGCGGCCTTCCCAAAGCGAGAACAGGAGGTGGTCGCCTGGATAGAAGAACGAAGAAAGGAAGGCGCCGGAGTTAGCACCACGGAAATCAGACTTAAAGCCAGAATCGTCGCCAAAGAGATGAAGATCCTGCCCACAGAGTTCAAAGCGTCACTGGCATGGGGACAGCGTTTCATGGCTCGCCATCACCTATTGTAATTTAGGGCTCTAATTGAATACGTAGGCTGGCGAAAACTCGGCATCTGCAGTGGTCTTGAGATCTGTCCACATTTTAAAAGCTAACATTGGAATGACTGGCCAGTTTTCAAATTTCTAATTATGAACACTTCTCTAGACCACTGCAAATGGATATTTTCTCTGAGAAGCATATTTTTGAAAAATTGCCACTGGAATGACTGGCTCCTCCAGTCAGTCCAGTGGTAAATTTTCAAGAATATGCATCTCTTGGCCTATAGATAGTCATGATAATATAGTCTACCATAATGTAATATGCAATACTACACTATACTATATAATATAATATAATATAATATAATATAATATAATATAATATAATATAATATAATATAATATAATATAATATAATATAATAAGATACTACACTATATACATGACTATATGTGCTATTGTTTAAAATTGATTTAAAATGTTTAATAAAACGTACAAATTTATTTCTCTGACTCGCTTTTAAAAATTACAATTGAGTTAAAGATCGTCGTCAAGTGAATGTCAGAATCCAGAAACCTCTGTGCCTTATCTGATTTTTCATTGGTTACTCTCTTCGTCAGTTCTCAGAATCTCGCAATGATTGACCAATCAGGAAATTGCTTTCATCTGCCATTCGGTTGTCCCTTACATTCCAGATCGTCAACGTATTCAACTGTTAACTTTACTACAGAAATTGAGTGTTTGCCAGTCAGAAAATCGGGTCTTCGACAGGCAAACAGTCAATATATATGTCGTTATAGTTTGCCAATCGAACACGCCCATGTAGGCATCACGAGCTCAAGGATGAATGATAACAAAGACGTAGAAAATGGAGTTTGGAAGTTTTATTTCCTCATATTACCATTAATACGAGATGCAATTACAGAGATTGTGGTTATAAATAATAGGTTCGTTACATAATATGATACATCTAGCTATTATAGCCACAATATTGGTTATTATTTATGCTCCAGTGAGCGAAATATTTTCCAACCAAATGAGGTTCTATTTTCGTGGTAATCTCGTGGTTTTTGGTCGTTTTTGACTTGGAAACTTCAGCGAAAAAATGTCCCAAGGCTATGCACTCATATATTGGACGCACCCCCCTCTAGACCCCTTGACTAGGGGTAAAATTCCCCGTCCTATACACGCATAAAATCTAATAATACACCGGGACTATTATAGTACAAGAAAAATACTGAAAATTTTCAAATTTATTTATATCTCGGAGGCAATGCATCTTTAATAAACATTCTGTCCAATATTGTGAAGATAATTTGACTGAGAAATGCTGTTCACTATGCCAGCAACAGCTGGCTGTCTAATTAGTGTTAATATAGTCAACAGCTTACCAGTGCCTATGTTCCCGAAAGAGTCGTTATCTATCCTTATAACGACATCATTTACCACGTTCTATGACACCTTACCGGATATGTTTACAGCGAGTAGCCAATGACACTGTGTTGTGTCCATTAATGCGTCATATGATCGTTGACGTTATGGAAGACATTGTGTTACCATAAGATACAATATCACAAATATTGTTTTCGTTGTTAGATGACGCCATCATAACGACACGTTCGGGAACACCGGGCCTGTATAGTTATCTCGAAAGTGATGTACTCGAGATTCAGTGTTCGGTGTTCAAATTGTTCGTCTTCATCTCTTGCTTTTGAGACCAAGAGATTGTGGTTGGATAAGATAAGTGTTCAGAAGATACAATGATAACTTCTTCTTCTTCTTCTTCTTCTTTTCGATCGCTGGTATCACACTTGGAGAGCCGTTCTCAAGATGAAATCTGTGGTTTTCTGCAGTTCTTCCACAGGCCCATACAGCTTTTCAAGAATAGAGGTTGACAAAGGCCAGATCTCTTCTCTCAGCAGCTGATACGTACTGCAACATTGAAGTATGTGCTCTGTGGTCTGTTCTGCTTCTCCACAAGGACAAGCTGGCGATGTCGTAAGGTGGAACCGCCTGTACATGTGTTGGTTTAGTCTGTTATGTCCAGTTCTGAGACGAAAAATGGTCACTTGCTCTGGCCTCGAGAGATGATGGTAGGCATCTTCTGATTGAGGTGTTCTATAGAGGGATTTAATGATAGTCTTCATCTCTGTATGGGTAACCATGTTTTCTGTCTGATTCTCTTCTGCACCCACCTTTGCCATCTTGTCTGCTTCCTCATTTCCTTGGACTCCACAGTGTGAGGGGATCCACTGCAGTGCTATCCGAAAGCATTTGATGGTTTGTAGTGCTTCTTCAAGTTGTGGCAGCTTACCTTTGGTGATAGCCTCAAGGACGGAGCGGGCATCAGATAAAAAGACAATCTGTGCAATAGGGTCTGCTGTTCGCGGGATACCCGCGATACCCGCGGTATCCGCGATACCCGCAAACCCTAATACATTCATGCCCGAGCACATGGCCACGGCCAAGCAGTTAGAAACGTAGCAGGGATTGCGCGATACCCGCAAAATGTAACTGATTGATACTTTAAATATATCCCTTACAGCCGACTTTAGTTGTAACACAGCTTCTTATGTCAACAGCGCCTCAAAGAGCCCAAGATGCAACTCATATCAATTAACCAATTAATTGCCAAACTTTTCAATAAAATTATATTTGAAGGCCAAGGCAACTATCTTTGTAAATTTACCACAGAAAATTACAAAAATAGCTTCCTGCCCTCAAGACAACTACGGAGAACGTGTCTGACCAGGTCGACTGCTAAAGGGTAAACAGCTAAGAAAATTCGATTTTTTATAAGCCAGCGTCCCTTTGCAGGCCAAGAGAATCGTAGTTTTGAAAACTTACCACTGGAATGACTGGCTCGGTTACCGAGCCAGTCATTCCAGTGGTAAATTTTCAAAAATAATATTCTCTTGGCCTGCAACTGGACAATTCTTAAGACCATTGCAGCGGGAGTTTCTTGACCGGCTTGACCATTAAAGGTTAAGGTGGCACAAGAAGGGTTACATTATGGAAACTAACAGACCTTTCCTGAATTATACGAAATCGTTTAGCGAGTAAGACCTGAGCCTCATTCTGATCTCGAGAGCTCATCAATTCGTGTATATTCAGAATCAGGACACCGCTAATACATTCATGCCCGAGCACATGGCCACGGCCAAGCAGTTAGAAACGTAGCAGGGATTGCGCGATACCCGCAAAATGTAACTGTGCTATATTTATGCTGTGAAAAATCATGAAGCGAACTAATTGGCAATAGTAATGTGATCGTCCTTCACCAAACAGATTAAGCCGCAACACTCACAAACAACATATACAGGAATTACATGGAATACGTCCATCTTCAAAGATGTACTGTACACAAAGCATTCTAAAGGACTATTTAACGCAATGGTAATAACTCTATCGTCACTGTAAGATACCAGTTCGATGAATTGATGAAATATACATCATACTTACAATGAAAAGATTAAAACCAGAAGAACATTAATAAGACGTTTCCTTGGTAGAATGCAACACCATCCTGTGATCGGGGTGGGGGTGGGGGTGGAGGGTTAATAAATCGCCAGAAATGGCCAGGTTAAAATTGAGTGATTTACAATTAGAGACGTACAGTCTATCACATAGCACACTGCAGGCAAACGTGTGACCAATCACATAGCACACCGCATGCACACAATTCAATTTAATTCAATTCAATTTATTTACACCCAGGCCACAATGTGGCATATGGGGTCCATTAGTACATACATTTACACGGTCAATGGCGATTACATGGAATGTTGATAATTATTATTATTATTATTATTATTATTATTATTATTATTATTATTATTACATGTATTATTATTATTATTATTATTAATATTATTATTATTATTATTATTATTATTATTATTATTATTATTATTATTATTATCATTATCGTCGTCGTCGTCGTCGTTGTCGTTATTATTATTATTATTATTATTATTATTATTTCAAACATAATATAAGTACCTAAGCAGTAGAGGTAACAGTAGTAGTTGCAGCTGCTGCTGCTGCTATTGTCATCATGGTCGTCGTCGTCGTCGTCGTCGATGTCGTAGTCGTCGTTTTCCTCGTCGTCGCCATGGTCCTCCTAGTCGTGGTCGTTGTTGTCATCATCACTGTTGTCGATGTCTTGCTATTTAAAATGTTTCAATACTCTTCTTATAAATGTACATAGCATAAATAAAATTGAGATTTTATTACTTGATAAAAGTTCACAAAATTTGTAGTAGTTTGGTTTCACCCGAAAGTATTTTGGTAGTAGTGTCATTCTGTCCTTTTCAAAAAACTTACAGAGAAATAGGTAATGATATTCATCACCTGTGTCATGTTGGTCACACAATTTACATATCCGATCTTCTTTGATTAAGCTCTCCCACCTCCCAGTTTCAATTGGCAATTTGTGGTTGGCTGTTCGGAATCGCGCTAAGGTTAGTTTATTAGTATTATTTAATTTAGTAAGGTATGGTTCTATTTCAAATTTCGTCTTATAGATATTATAGATTTTTCCCTTTGAAGATGCGTTCATCTGTCCTCTCCATGATTGCGTGTATTGGTCTATAAGTATTTGTTTTATATGTTTCGTTGCGTTACTTGTGATGCTCTGTCTTTCCCATAGATATCCCATTCCCACATTATTTAATATTGCCTTTACTACTCCAATCCATTTGCATTGTACGTTATTATTGGTATAGTCAGTGTACATATATTTATAAAGTAGACATGATAGCCTTGTTTCTTTGCCATTTAGCAGTTTTTCCCAGTATAGGATTGCTCTATGTTTTATAGTGATATCGCGGGGGTATCTACCTAATTCACCGTATATCATGAATTTTGGTGTATGCATGTTTAGTTTTAGTAACCGTCGATAGAAGCCTATTTGTATTTTTTCAACCAGTGTTGTGTTTTCCGTAGTCCAAATTTCACACCCATATGTGAGAATCGGTAATATCATTGAATCAAACAGTTTTATTTGGCAGTTTATTGGTAGATCCATATTTTCGCATCTCCGGTATAGTGAATATAGCGCTTTAGTAGCTTGCTCTGCTAGGTGTTTGAGTGATGTTATATACCGGGAGTTGTAAAAGAAATGTATACCTAAATACTTATATTTATCGACTATTTCAATATTTTCATCATCTAAAGTAAAATTACAATTCCCCCGTCCCCTTTTATTGCTTCCGAATATTACCACTTTTGTTTTATCCTTATTAATTTTGAGATTCCACAATTTACAGTAACTGTTGTAGGCATTCAGACTCAGCTGTACAGTAATACCATCTTCTGCCATCAACACTGTGTCATCTGCATATAGGAGCACCAGCAATTTAAGATAGACGTCTATGTTATCATTAATTATAAAACTGTCACAATTTGAGTTTTCCAGGTGTTCTTGAAGGTCATTGAGATAGATATTAAATAATATAGGGGAACGATTTTCTCCCTGCCGCAACCCCCAGTTACACGTAGAAGGCTCTGATAATTCATCATTCATACATACCCTTGATTGTATGCCAAAATACATGTTGCGAATCACTCTGAATATTTTCCCATTAATATTTTCCCTTAATAAATTACCAATTGACCAATCACATAGCACACCACATAAAAACGTTTGACCAATCACATAGCACCCCGCATGCAAATGTTTGACCGATTACATAGCACACTGCCTGCAAACGTTTGACGATGATTGATTGATTTACATGGCATATAGTTCGCGTCTCTGTTAAACATCCACGCCAAGTTCAAAATGGCATAATATTTCTTTTTCGGCTGAATTTTTATTTGAAATTTTGTTTCTTTGCGGTTTTATATTTCTTGCACCAATGGCTCTATTTTGATCTAAACATATTTTATTGCACGAAAGTGTACAACGGGATCGGGTACATGTTCGCCCAACTTAGCTAAACCTTCTCGCAACGGCTGTATGTCACGGGGTAAAAGGATGTCGGGACTGGCTGCACCATGTGACACGGAGAGAGGAAGCTCGCTGTAATGAAATCACCATAATTTGCAAATCACGATCTTTGGGCCTAATGTAACTTAAATTAGTGATCCTGGCCTCGCCACATTTTAATCTACTAGGACTACTTTGTTTCAACCTATGTCGTGTCTGATTTTGTAGATTTGTTGGCATTCTATGTAATATTATACAAACTTCATTTGTCTCTATATTTATTATCATTTACTGAGTGAATAAATGGAGCTTCTTCACCCCGCGTGCGCGTAAGGCGTGATGCCATTTATGCTATTAGGCGTTCGATAGTCGGATACTGCTCTCTAGGTTCATATATTCTATTAAATTAATATCACTATTATGCACCACTAGGGAATGGAAGAGAAATGTCAGAGTACAATAATTGTCAAGTATTCATGACGAAAGATAAATTAACAGTAATTATTACACTTCATTTTCACATATTCGTAGTGATACTCGAAGCATGTAACACATCAGAACCTGGTGTTAAGTTTACAAATGATAGTATTGCAAGATGCGTCCCTAGTCGCGTTCAAGGTCAATGCCTGCTACACTGCAATGGATGAGTCTCATGTTGCATGAATAACCCATTATCACAACTCCATTAAAATCACATGATTGCCTATTTCTAAGACTAATTGTTCAAACCGTCCGCTAATCTAAACAGGTAGTTCACATCACGAGTTTCAAGGGATTTGTAAATTTGCACAATTCCAATACAAAATAAACAAGTTTGTTGGGGCAGTATTTCTGAGTTATTACAACAAAGCTGAGTCACCTACCTCAAGTTTAGATAACTCTTTAAAGCTAAGATCACAAGTTAACGACCACCTCTGTTTACGTTATACATCTGGAATGTTCTTAATTCAATAGGCGTATACTCTAATCATGCCCCCACACACAACCCCCACAAGATCATCATTACAGGCGTGTCTAACCAATTTAAACGATATGACTCGACGACTGCTTGTTATCAGAATGTTAAAATGAGAGTAATTGATTGAAAGTTTTGCTGCTCGTGACACCAACAATTTTCAACAAGCAGTCTAAAAGTAATAGCACATATAACTGATCAACAACAATTAAGGCATAATATATCCCGTTGTTCCACTCGTGATGATTAAACAAATCTCGCGCATTAGAATTAATCAATTGTAAATGGAATACAAATTATTGTTAATCCGTAGGAACCTAGATTTTAACAATTTCTGGCGTAATCATAAATCAATGTTATATACCTGATTCCTGACGTTTATAAAGAACATAAGTCGTGAGCGTGAATTTTGGGTCAAAAGTTCCAGACAATACTACTTATTTATCAAAAAAATATTACTTATAATAATTGTACCCACTCATCCGTGGGCCCGCCCACCCCATAAAACCGATATACGGTTCAAACCGGTTTGAAAATTAATATCGTCACTGGTTTGACATTATGCCATACCGCGCAGCCTTAGCTGCACGTACGCATTGATGCACGCTATCTTAAAGGTGTGGCGCAATATTATCATAAGATCATTCCAAATGAATTGAATGCACTAAGATGGTCAGATTTTGTATCTGAAGCACGTGTCGGTGAACATACCTAGCAGACATTCGGTGACAATGAACCTTTCCAGTCTATCCAACGATCACATGACGTATAATCAATTACGCGGCGTGTAGGATGACGTAATAATCAATTACATCATGAATGACGTAGATATGGGTGTCACAAATGCTTAATTGATCGACAGACTAGGCGTTGTTGTATGTCTTTACTATTTAATAAATATGCTGTTGAATATTTTGAGACTAATTGCTGCCATAGTCAGCTACAGCATCAAGCCAAATTAGTTTCAAAATATTCAACAGTTTGCCTGTATTTCCAGATCATCATAAAGCTTGCTTTTACTGTTTCTGCATCTTTGTACATTTTATGTTAGACTCTAAATGCTTTAGCACTGAACTTTGCTCTGCACACCGTGATTGATTCATTCATTCATTCAGAGTTCTATGAAAAAACATAATAGATCTTTCCATTATATCCGTCCATCATATGACGTCATGTGATGTCATCGTGACGTGTAGCATGACGTCATAATCATGACATCATGACTGACTCGATTTAGTCCGTCTTAAACACTTAATAATACGACGCGTTGTACGAATTGTATGTCTTTGCTATTTTATTTACATGATGTTGAATATTTTGAAATTAATTTGACTGGACGCTGTTGCAACAGCACACATTCAAACTAATTTCAAAATACTCAAAAGCGTACATGTATACATTTCTGGAAATGTATAGTCCGGGGAGTCTGAGCTCAATCGATCCCAAAACAAGCAAGGTGTGTGGGTGGAGCTTAGCTAGAGATGCGCGGGGCATAACTAAAACTGGAAATGTTCATTAACTGGTATTACATCCACCCTCGTGTATTCACCATGCTATTGTCACAGATTTGATACTGTTTTATTCTCTCCGTAGATTTAACGATAAGTGCAGGAAGCGACTAAAGACCGAAAGAGAAAACAAATTTCAATTTTCAGCGCCCAGGTTGGGGGGGGGGGGGCCTAAATTTTTTAGGCCATATGCCTGTGCCTAATGAGCCCAGTGGGTAATCTGCCACTACGTCTATAACATAGCATAGCACAAGGAGCAAATGACATCAACGTGCACCAACGAAAGCGGCATTTGTTAATTGCCTGATTCCATGGTATAAATGCATTTTATTACAATCCTGACTTACGCGATTTGTCATGAACGGTTGAATACAACGCATACATTGCTTCTGTTATTGCTTTCTGGTAAACACACTCAACCATTTCAGTGAATAAGTTTCAGCTGTTCACACTTAGTTCTATCGTACTTGGTAAACAGAGGGAATTGTAAACAAGGTGCTATCATGTTCATTGATCTGTTTTGTTATTTAACCGTTCCATGATGAAGCGGTCAAACCTCTACAGTCGCTATGATTATTGTATTCTGCGGCTGTAATAGTAGAAACACCATACAGCTGCAATCAGTCCTTCCTTTTTTACCACTGTGCCATGTCCGTAACCAAAATCTTTAACTTTCTCTGCAGTGGTCTTTAGGAATGTCCATTTGCAGCCCAAAAAACTGTTTTTTTTAAATATGCCACTGGAATGACTGGCTTGGTCATTCCAGTGGTAAATCTTCAAAAGCAATTTTCTCCATACCTGCAAATCGACATTTAATAAGCAAATGTTTTTTTTATATTCTTAACAAAATTGAGTCATTAAAGGTTTAAGAAAGCGACATCTACCAGCAAGGGCTTAATCAAATATTGACACTGGTCTTCACATAAAATACACGCAAAACCCGCCTAAATACAGGAAGATATCCATCTACAAAAACAAATAAAGCAGTTTAATATATCTCCGGAACGAATAGGAGTTAACACGATGAACTCGCCGTGATTTAATGTACGCTTTGTTGCAATCCAAACAACTAACATCAATCAGTATTATGTCATGGCAGCATCAAGGAGAAACCCGGCAGTGGTTTCTAGGTGATTAGAAACGTTAGTCTGGTTTATCTCGTTAGCGTCTTAAATTCCTGGCACGATTACGGTTAGACACTAATCATGCCGCCTTATTAGAACAGTAGCCATAGATACGAGAGATGTTGCTTTTTCTACCACCATTGTCAAGACACACGACACAGAATATAAGAGAAGATAGATGACCAGAACATATTTATGGTGTGGAAAATATTTTGAAACTAATTTGATTGGGAGATAACCTTTCAAGTATTAAATGGCTAATTCTACTAAAAGGGTATTTGGATATATCTTAAGACGAATGCCATCTTTAGTGGTAGCGGTGCCATTGGTTCATGGATATATGATGAGATGAGCATGATCAGTTGGGTCTGGGTTGTCTTGGTTCAATAAAGCAATCAAATTTTAAATATGTTCCACCCATCTCTAGCTAAGCACCACCCACATTGTGCCCGTGTTGGGATCAATCAATCCATACATGCTCAATTTCCAGAAAACTATACAGGTATGCAGGCAGCGTCCAGTCAAATTAGTTTCAAAATATTTACCAGAATGTTTATTAAATAGGAAGGACATACAATTCGTACAACTTGGCGGACAATTACATTTTTAAATGGAGTAAATTACGACGTCAGCCTCCACGTCACGTACTTGATGATGACAGCATAGGGTTGATGGATAAACTAGATTCCTCCATCAGATTCAGCTCATTCACATCCTTCGTCCATAGATATTCCCTCACATACAGGATATGTCTTAGGTTAGCTTTAAATCATGTACAATTTACAAGTATATTTACATTGACAAAGATATGGCTGGCAGAGTTTTAGTAGGCAATCGCTAATTGCGTGGCCGCTCACAACTACGCTTCTATGCGGGTTGTGGCTAGAATTGCGTATAGCCGCGGCCATTTTGCGCAAAAGGATTGTAGTTTCCAACCGCTGACTAGAGGAAAAATAGACTTAGGATATATATATATATAAATATATATATATATATATATATATATATATATATATATATATATATATATATATATATATATATATATATATATATATATATATATATATATGTGTGTGTATTGCCTAGATCACTCATACGCATACGCTCACTATGGGGGTTAGGGGGGGGGATGGATGTCTCGACCGCTGGCTCTTCGCTGACTGACTGACATCTGACGCAGACGATCAGTTGTGTATATAGCCTCCAAAAGTCAGTAAATTCTTTTTTTAATAATTGGAATAGAAATTATGCTTAAATAGCATGCACAATACGGAACTACAAGACTACGTTAAAAAGAAATAGCGGAAATACGGTAATACGGAGAGGCAGGGTTACAGAAATGTGTTAAAACCTAACGCGTACATCGCCGAAATTCCAAACATTTATGTACATATGATAACTATATGGTAACTTCTATTCATTTTGGAAACTGGTGGCGTAAACCGTTGCTGCACACATTGAAGATTTTCTATTCCTCAAGTCCTCTTAAAACGTCTACCCCACCCTCGGCAAGACTTATGATGTAAGGTTGCTGCGACAACCTGTCTTACCCAGATGAAGTAGAAGGATACCAGCTCGCCTCATCGATAGATGAAAGTGACGATATTTATATTGGTACCTGGGCCTGATCTGACTTGACCACGAAGATTCCTGGCTTCGGCACGGTGTTTCTCCGTGCTATCTGGAGTCATACGAACACACAACTTTGACTAGCTACTAGTATAACTACGGTTATTTTTATTCTCTGCACTAACTGTACATACACTAGATATAACAAAGGCGACTTTTACTGCCGCAAGATAATATGATATACTTTTGACAATATAGACAATTCCTACACGAGTTCAGACTTGAACTTATTCCTGTGATTCTAACTCTAACTGATGCGGATTACTCCCAGCCTTGGCTGGTATGCTATACGCCTATTTACTATAGTTCTCAGCTACTCCAATTTATTCACTGAGAACTCTAACACGATATCGAAGCCACGTCTTCTCCGGAATCACGGATGATAAAGATTAAAGATTTAAGAGACAAGTGCCTCTTATATACAATCCACAGTTTCCAAACTCTTTTCCTTTTGTTTCTCTGCCACAGAGTTTGATTCGATGCTCATTGATTATGACGTCATCCTGACTAATCAAACTCTGGGCTTCTCTTCTAAGGAGATACTGTACAACAGGGTCTAAGCGGTGTTGGCTGGTTCTGATTTGATGCGATCTGTCAGCTAACTAACAACATTAGGGTATGTGTTGTTGTAGCATGCCTTTCTTTGATTGACATATAGTAGATATACAAATTTCAATTGTGTTATGAATTCCTACAGGACGCTACCATGCCTCTGTCCTGTCCCTTGCCTATCCTGGATAAGCCTGTATGTAGGAAGCGAACGTTAATAAGCACATGAGCTGTATGATCTCATTGCCAGCTGGTGTTGTTGTACTTGCTTAAGGGAGTCGGAATGCCGACCGTCAACAACTAATGTCATTCTGTCACCTATATTCCTATCGATTCTTTTCACTCGATTATTTACTAAACTACTGGCCGAAACAACTGCTGAATATTATAAAAGTGTGTGCCGATCCCACAGCAACAACTTTCATCTTCAACTATTGACAGATGCTACCAACTCAGAACCGTCAGTTCCATTTTATCTCATCCAATTCCTAACTTATTATTTGAACGTACTAGTTACAGTTTCGATATGGTTTCTATCCTGTTTCTGCGAAACTGTGTATCATCAGCACTGGTCGAAGTCAACCAGTGCAGCGTCCTACTCCATACATAACTAATACGATGCTGATCCAGTTCATTAGCTCACCTGGTATTTTCAAAGATTAATTTCATTAAGGTCTTACTCGTAAATATAAGATATCCGGCAGGGTCATGACTTCCCACAAGACAATCCCATATCTACAACATGTAGACAACTTTCAGCATTATTGTTTACATAATCTACACAAATCTTTCTTGTACTGACCGCGAAACAACTAGGCATAGCCTTTGAAATCAGCAAGATAATAGTTAAAGCAAGTTTTTTTTATATCCCAGTTTCCGCGAAACCTGACACCGTTTGGTGTAGAAGACATCAAAAATAAATTAACACGTTTTCAAAACAAGGTAGAATTTCTGGTTTTCTTTATAAATATAGTGACTTATTTACATGTATGAGCTGTACTGCAAAACCGCCGACTCGATGGTATAGAACATCTAATGAATAAATTAACATGTTTGCAAAACAAGACGGAATTTCCGTTTATGTTTTGTAAGTATATTAAATTATTTGTGAGCCGTGTAACGTAGCCTAAGCCGTCGAATCACTTGTGATAAGCGAGCGTATATTTTAGCAAGAGAGGTCAGATATTGTAGAGCCTTGCCGTTATAATCAATTAGTTCCCTGGTAGGGTTACGTCACAGTCGAATTACGTAATGACTGGCGTAGCTATGTCCAACAGGAACATTGAAAAGTCCTTCAGCCGTACGAATTGACGAGCTGTACTATTTAATAAGCAGCAGCACCCAGTCAAATTCGTTCCAAAATATTCAACAGCTCACCCCCATAGTTACCGTGAAAAGGGGATTCTGGGAAGTCATTGTTCAAAGTAAGTATATACATCTTGACGACAACGACGGATGCGCGTGTAGGCCTATCATCTCTTTCCGTGGCCGCTCAGCGCTACACATTCACTTGGTTGTGTCCAGAATGGACCTTTCCATATTATCCATCCATCACATGACGTCGTAATCAACGACGTGACGTGTAGAATGACATCATACTCAATGACGTTATGACGTCATGCATTACTTGGACAAGTACGTCGCGCATGCATAATGGGCCTTTCCAGTTTCAGCTAAGCTCCACCCACACTTCGCTCGTGTTGGGATCGATCGATTCCTGAAGTACCTCACGATCAATTTCCAGAAAACTATACAGGTAAGCTGTTAAATATTATGAAACTAATTTGGCTTGGTGCTGTTTCCGCTTACGGCAGCAACAGCGCCCAGTCAAATTAGTTTCTAAATAGTAAACAGCATGTTTATTAACTAGCAGACATACAATTCTTACGTGTTGGAATATTAAAGTTAAAGACGGGCCAAATAGAATCATTTATGACGTAATGATTATGTTGTCAGCATATACGTCACTTAGTTGGTTATGACGTCATATGATGTCATAAACGAAGGATAAAATTGGAATGGTCCATTGAAGACGGACTATGCGTTGTTGTAAGAATTGCATGTCTACTATTTAAAACATATTCTGTTGAATATTTTGAAACTAATTTGACTGGAGGGGGGGAGGGGCCTTTTGCTGCCATTGGCAGCAAGAGCGCCCAGTCAAATTAGTTGCATAATATTCAACGGCTTACCTGTACAGATTCCAGGAAATTGATAGTCAGGGCACTCGGGGATCGATCGATTCTAACACTGCGAAGTGTGGGAGGAGCTTAGCTAGAGGTGGACGGAGTATATCTAAAACTGGAAAGGTCCATTGCCTATAGGCGCTGCCATTTTGCGCAAGGGATATATATATATATATATATATATATATATATATATATATATATATATATATATATATATATATATATATATATATATATATATATATATATATATATATATATATATATATATATATATATATATATATATATATATTCAAGGAGAGCGAGGTAGCTCGCCGCTATTTAGATTGGAATCGTAGATTTAGGATAGATATATTGTGTAGATTACGCGTGCGTATTAAACGCATTCCCTCACTGTTGGGACTAGTTAAACCTACCGCAGGTGGCTTCAGCAAATTGTTGACTGACCGACGCAAGACGATCAGACGCATATATAGCCCCCAAAAGTGAATAAATACTTATTTTCTTGGCAATTGGAAGATAAATTGAACAGACACAAATTTATATATTTACATCAGAAATAAAATGGTATTGTGATCTGTCCCACTGTACCCACTTACATATCTTAATCTCCACTTCAACACTCGTACGGATCAAACTGGCTACAATTTTTGAAAATTTACCACTAGAATGACTGGCTCGATAACTGAGCCTATCATTTCAATGTTAAAGCACCAAAGACAACGGACTCTTGGTCTGCAAATGGGCACAGGATATTCTCCATGATGGATGGATATGATCTATCGCCTAAGCATATGATCATAATCATTTACGTCATATGTAGGATGACGTCACAACCAAAATACATAATGAATGATGTAAATAGCTTCATCAAGATCATTGAGTAGTCCATCAAGTGTACGAATTTTATGTCTTTACGGGATTTAACCAAGCAATCAATCAATCAATCAATCAATCAATCAATCAATCAATCAATCAATCAATCAATCAATCAATCAATCAATCAATCAATCAACTACTGCCAGTGTCACGATAAAGACCTGGTGAGGGCATAGCATACACCATACGGTGTGCATCCAAAAGATAGTCTCATATGAATTCGCCAGTATATCAGTATATCCGACATGTGAAAGCTGGTTTGCTAAACCAAGATTCTTGTCTTGGTGTGGTGGTCCAGCTGAAAGATGTCTGGGTTGCTGATGCTATGCAGACGGTTCGATCCCCGACCGGGGAAATGATGATCAACAAAGTAAACTAACGGATGCACTCCGTAGGCGGGGTTAGCATAGAAATTGAAGTTAGTGCATTCAAATTGCTGCCAGTGTGTTAAAACCTAAGCATATCTACCTACCTATACCAACCTACCAAGCAAGCAAGCAAGCAAACAATCTTTATTGACAAATCCAACATGTGGACATACAGATAATATTCAACATTCTGTTGAATATTTTGATAATAATTTGACTGGGCATTGTACGAATTGTACGAATTGTATGACCTTACTATTCAATCAACATTCTGTGGAAACTTTGAAACTAATTGTCCTGGGCGTTGTATGTCCTATAAAAGGTTCAGAGGCGTCATCGTCAACATGCTTAGTGAATGACGTCTCTAGCTCCATCGTGACTGTCAAGTGTAAAAAATTTTATATTTTTGCTTTTTAATTAACATTCTGTTGAATATTTTGAAATTAATTTGACCGTGCACTATAACGAACATAGGAAGCAAAACCATCCAGTCAAATTAGTTTCAGGATATTCACCACCCTACCTGTATAGTTATTTTGAAATTTGGATTCTGGGAAGTCGTGAATCAAAGTATAAAATTTGATTCCAGCACGCCGAGAAATGGGCAGAGCTTAGCTAGAAATGGATCCCACCTTTGAAATTGTCATGAAGAAATTTGATCATTAAACAGTCAATGCCACTTAATAATGTGTGGTCTACCCAACATGGACCACTTGTAAGAAGTGACCACATATTTTAGCAAGCACATTCGGATAGTTAGCCTTGCCCTCCCGGACACATATAGACCCAATCACGATGCACCGACTCTCTTATGGAACAAGGGCATAGGTTATCCAACCTGTCACTCAAGTGTTGACGTCATAATCAATTATGTCACAGGTAGGCTGACGTCACAGTCAAAATACGTAATGAATGACGCAGCTGTGGCCATCAGGAACGTTGAAAAGTCCGGAAGCTGTGCAAATTGTATGCCTTTACTATTTAATAAACATTTTGTTGAATATTTTGTAACCAATCTAACGCTGCTGCTGCTACTGTAAGCACCGATAGCATCTAGTCAAATTAGATTTAACATATTCAACTGCTCACCACTATAGTTACCTTGGAAATGGGATTCTGGGGAAATCACGGTTGAAATTATATAAATCACAATGACTACGCTATGAATATAAGCCTATCATCATCTCTTATTGTATTTTAACCGCATCATGGCATAGCTGGTCAAACCGGCCCCTACTGTGATCTTGAGCAATGCTAAATTGCCCGGGACAGTTTCTGATAAGTTACCACTGTAATGACTCTCGAGACAGTCATTTCAGATTCCAGTGGCAAATCTGCAAAAACAATCTTCTCTTGGCCTGTAAATAGACATTCACTATCTAAATATTTTAACATTCTTCACCAAATTTAGACAGTAAAGGTTTAATATATTATGACGACAATACCAGGTACCGTGTCTGTTTCATTTATCCATTATATATTATAGCATAAGGTGTGTTTTATGCAGCTGCGGAATATATCAAACATCAGAAAATACATAACTCGCGAAGCTGCTATTATGCTGGTACTAACATTAATTATCTCAAGGTTAGACTATTGTAACAGTCTGTTTATAGGCGCCTCAAAAGATGCTATGCGCAAACTCCAAGCAATTCAGAATGCAGCCGCTAGAGTTGTTTCCCTAAAGCGTAAGAGTGATCATATCAGTCCCATTCTCCAAGATCTTCACTGGCTTCCAATAGAAAAGAGAATACGCTTCAAAGTCCTCTGCCTAACCTATCAATGTATCATATCTACAGCACCAACCTACCTTTCAGAACTGCTAGAAACGTACACGCCAAGCAGGCCACTTAGATCTGCAAATCTAAACCTGCTTAAAATTCCGAAAGTTAAATCAAAAACCTATGGTCACAGAACATTTGCTTTTGTTGCTTCTACAGAATGGAATGATCTTCCAGCTAGTCTTAAATCTTCATCCACTCTAGCTATATTTAAATCAAATCTTAAAACGTTTTTGTTTCGTCAGACATATCCAACTGTATGGTCATTTTAATTTATTATTGTAAGCGCTTAGAGCACGCAATATTTGCGTGGAATTATAGCGCACTATAAATATCCTATTATTATTATTATTATTATTATTATTATAAAACACTAGGCTGAACATTCGAGATAGTGTATAAGTTTCCATTTCCCGTAGGGCCTCGGGGCAAAGATTTTAATGTCATGGACCTATTTTACTAGTCACTATATGTGTGGTAAATTTTAACAGGAAAACATGTATAATAATATTGCAGAGCGTGAAAAATTAGACAAATTCGCTAAAAATAATGTACGTGTGATTTTCATTAGCAATTTATTGTGCTTAATCCTTCACAGGGAAAAGATCCTTTTAGCACTATGGATAGACAACTGATGTTCCAAATTTCCAGTCAGAACGGCTGCCAATAACATTGTAGCGGGAGGTTAGATACAAAAAATCAACAGAAAGGGTATGTATGTGCCAAGTTAGTAATGCTTGCAATGTGTTCGGCACAAGAATTCCACCCATGTGGTTAGATAGTTATCTGAATATGCTAATGAAGTATTGAGTTTAAAAAAAGTGTTTACCATGAAGTAATGTATGTAATTCGTTGTACATAATTTCATACCTAAAATTGGCTGAAGTTTTAGCCGACTCACAGTCTTCACTGCCCTATTGTCTGTAGGTTATGATCGGCTCCAGATTGTCAACCACAAACTTGAGTTTAACAAGTATAATGTGGCCTAAATTGCTTTCAGCTGTAAACAATATGATATCATATCATTGCTAGCTATATCCATAATTAAAACAAATTCTACAATGAAATAATTCTGTAGTCCGCAATTCCATACCGAAAATTGGCTTAAATTTTGACAGATCAGTGGTTTTCAGTACCAGACTGTCTGCAATAATCGGTCGTACATATTCGGTTCGAAATTCATACATATGGTCAGATCGGTATATGAATACGCAAATGAAGTATCAAGCTTTAAAATGTCTACCATAAAGTAATTTGCACAAGTTTTGACAGATCCATGGTTTTCGGTAGTCCACTGTCTGCAATAAGTTTGGCCCCAAAATGTCAGATAAATATATAAATACGCTAATAAAATATCGATTAAAAAAATTCCACCATAAAGTAATTTTATAATACAGTGACCAAAAGTTGTCAGATGCCAATAATTTACGTACCGATATCTATGTACGCTGTTTGTAACCAGTTTTCGAACATCTAGCCATACAGAACTCAATATGTATTATTATGTATTAGTGCTGTACGAAATATTGCACGATTCTAAGATCAAATACTATCATAATTACAAAGTATGTCCATGTAGTTACTTATTCGTGACCCCATTGAAAGAGTTGGTTCACATTAGCCACCATTGGATATATGTCGATATGTCCTGGCATATCGCTTGTAATAGGTTCGGCTCCAAAATTTCACCCATATGTTTAGATAGATATTTATGAATGCGCTAATAAAGCATAGAATTAAAAAAATTCTACCATGGAGTAATTTCGAAATACGCAATTTGGTCACAACTTACAATTTTCAAATGTTAATAATTTACTATATCTTCGGTATCAGAATCTATGTACTCGATTTGTAACTAGGCTTTCGAACATAATACCATCTATAGCTCACTAGATATTGCACGATTCTATCATCAAATATTTCTTGCAATAATGTGAAAATCGTTCTATATATCCTATACATTAGCTCCAGAATTATGACACAAAACCCCACAGAATGTACGCATATGGTCAACAAGATGGATGGAAGGATGGATGGACTGCACCAAAATATAATCTTCTTCCTATAGTCCATAGCTAATCCTATCCAAGGCCGATGTCATTACCACCATATTAAAGATATGACACTACCAAGAAACTATCATTATTACAATCACATCCACCATCAGCACTACATGGGACAGGTAAGAAACTGTAAATGATAGTCAGAACCTATGTAATATTGAATGTTAATATAACAAGATACACACACTTCTCTCTGTCCTGCATGTATACTGACAATTTATCACATGTCTAATGGCTATATCTTTATATTACATTGACTTTAACTTGAAGCCCATGTCTTCCTATATTATATAGTGCATGTGCCAGTTCTACATGTATAATTTATTTTTTGTTCTATGTAGAGGTTCAAGGTCTAGATATAGTCACTGTCTTTGGTGGACAACCTGTTGTGCTACTGCAAATTGTATAGTATACATAGAAATGAATTTGAAGCTCAACTTGAATTATAATAATCCCTGGCCACACTATTTGCCATTGATGCCTTGCATCAATATGTGTCCTTGTCCCTATATTTAATTATAACATTTTTATACATGTATAAGACTGCACATATGAATACGTGTGTGCGTACAAACATGTATGCGTGCGTGTGTACGTGTATGTCTGCCTAAGAATTAGATTGAGGAACTGTCGTATCAGACAGACATAGTCACATTGACGCCATCATTATCATGGAGACAATGTACACGAAGACACTACTCCATATCTGTCTGCCATCTTAGGATTTAACAACGCATTTGACAACTGCATTAACATCGTGACATTGACAAATAACATTGCTGACGTTGTTTTCGTGACGGTCAGCCAGTTCTCATTGGGAAAAAATCTTATTTCTGAAAAAAAGATGTGAAAATATAGGTTTTGACGGTGAAAGACGTTAGTATTTACATGAAATCGAACCCATAACCGTCGAAGGCGTCAATCACCATAGCCCGCTAACGCGCCCACCACACCAATGCCGCAAGACTTGCGGCGTTGGTATGCTGGACGCATTTGTGGGCTATGATGTTTGGCGCCTTCACGGGTTGTGTGTTCGATTCCCTGCCAATGCCAATCTACTGTTATGCAATGACTCCTTGTATAACTAAGTTTGTGAGCCCACGTATGTCGCGTGGTAGTAATGTGAGATAGTGTATGGCGCGTGATAGAAGCAAGATGCGCTATGCGGTATGTGTAAGAGACACTGTCTGATATTTGGTAGTTGCAGGCAATAAAATCATATGAGTATTGGTTGAACAAGTAGGGCAAGGTATGAGTTAGTCATGGAGTTAGCTGTTGAAATTTAGACTAAATGTGAAACCTTCCGCAGAGAGTTATTACATGGATCATACAGGGACCTTCCCTGATAGAACATCACAATAATGTTGTTGGTAATGAACGCATCTTCAGCTAGAATTGTAAAATAGTGAAATAGTATTAAACAGTCAATCCAAGAATTTATAGTGACACAGACAAAATTTGGAAATGACAATACAGATATGTTCACTAAACACGATCATCCCTCCCCATCCCCTTCCTTCTTCCATCCCTCACTCCTCGCTTCTCAGTCTTTCCCTCCTCCCCTCCCTCCATTCCCCCTCCCTCCCTCCGTCCTTCGAAGTTAGAGAATCTACAGCACACATTGGCGACACAGAAAATAGAGTTGCAAGGTTATCAACATGGTCTGGAGATGGCAGTTTCCATCACCATAACCGCTGGAGACTGTCCCAAACCTGAGTGTCCGTCACAGACTCATTATTCATATCGAATGAACTCCTGACTTAGCAGTACAGTCAATAAGAGCAATGAGTCTTTGACGTACCCTTTGATGTGGGGCTGGTTGGGTAGTGGTTGTTTATGACGTGTGGCCTTGCCATCTAAGGCTTAATATAGATTCATTTCTAGCCAATGCCCCACCCATTTCGAGCTAAGCTCCGGCAACGTTTGATGTGTGTTGGAATCGTTTTGAAACTTTGCAACTTGAATTCCCAGAATCGAAATTTCAGGGTGACTATAAGGTAAGCTTTTCAATGTTGTGAACCTAATCTGACACGGGGATGGGGTGGTGGGGTAAGGTGGGCTGATGCTCCCTATTCCTCAGAATGTTTATTAAATTGTAAATTTATCAAAGATATAAATTTTATCTCAGTTCTTGGCGGGCTTTTCGATTTTCTTGACATAGCTCCGTCATTGTGATTGTGAAGTCAGCTAACACGTGACGTATTTGTATATGACGTCATATTACTTGAGTGACAATAGCAATGGAGTTATCCACTTTTAGCTATGCCCCGCCCATGTCTAGCTAAATTTCACCCATGCTTTGCCCGTATTGGGATCAGGTAAGCTGTTGCAAATTTCGAAAGTAATTTGACAGCACGTAGTCAAATTACTTTCAAAATATTCATCAGAATGTTTATTAAATAATAAAGCCATACAAATAGTAAAACTTAACGGGTTATTAAGCGTCTATGGCGGACTGAATTGCGTCATCCATGATGTAATTGACTAGGAAGTCAGCCTACATGTGATGTAGTTTTTTATGACGTCATATGATTGACTGATCGATAGATAGGATTCATCCATTGTGTTCACTGAAGCGACCACTCATGTTTATTGACCAAATTATAATCTTCCATTCAGTGCCTCTATTAGACAGGTTAAACAGTATGCTATCATGTATATCCGTGTTATCTAAACTAGCTAATAATAAAGACAAGCTGACAGATTTGTGGTGTGTCACGGAGCGAGCCTCCCTGTAGTGCTCAATTAAGCGATTCAAATTTGAAAGTTGTTGTCGAGGGGTTAAATATCTGGAGAATCTACCGTTAATCAATTCATTTGGTCAGAATTGCTTAACTAAACCGAAGTTAAGTCATTGCAATTATGACTCAAATGAATTCAAGATGGTGGATTGACAGAATCAAGAGACCCAAGATGGCGGTCTCTTTTTCAAATTGACTCAATATGGTAACATCATCTTTCGAAGATCCAATATGATGACTTCTTGACCTCAAAATGACCTTATAGGGCGATCTCAATATCCAAGAAAATACAGTGTTACGAAATGGAAAAGCCAATCTGAGGTGTACATCTATCAGAGACCCAAGATGGCCGCCAATGCCAATTCTAGGATTTACCAGACGTCGACTGACGTTAAGTTAATATGACGTAATTTATGATTGGACCATCTCGATGAACTTGGAAATCGAATGACGTGTGAGTATTATGATGTAATCTATGATTGGACCATCTCGATGAACTTGGAAATCGAATGACGTGCGAATATTATGATGTAATCATAAAGGGTATCAAGATGGCGGACTGTCAATTCCTACTTGGATGACTTGTTGAACGACTCGTCGAGATTAAATTCTCTGGCCCCATCTCAACGGTCGATGAATTGGTTGTTAATCAAGAATGTGGATTGGATATACCAGACAAAGTTTCAAATTATTAATTCCTAAGAACGGACTTAAACTAACTGGATATCATTGTTGGCAGCGAATGCATCAGAGAGGGTTAATTAGACAAAGAAAAACAGATACCAATATCAGTTGTTAAAAAATATTTAATATATGTATAGCATTTCAATTAAAATTATCATCAATTGCACAGCTTGACAACACGGAATAAAATGGATGAGATGGAAGGACAGTAATGGGATATCACAGATAATTTGAATCAGGATTGAACGAATTCACGATGCATGCTATTTCAGCGAAAATTGAAGCATCGGACCTACTATAATTCGGTTTATAAATCAGTCGTTACCATAGAATAATTTGGCACAATGATTTCATGCTTAGCAATTAAGTTATTAGACGTTTGGTCATAATCAGTTAATGTCTGGAGTAAAATGTTATCCCAACCATTAACTGCTTGAAACCGAAACGTATAAACAACACTAAAAATTAAATTTTTGACCTTCTTGTCTCGATAAGCGACGGGATATGATTCAGTTTAAATAATGAATCGATTACGCTAATTCGCGTTGAGTAGAATTGTATAAAATCGTGTAGCTCAAATCTTTACTGATTTTACCCGCTGGAAATAACTTCTAACATGGTGTAGATATCGGATTGTCTTCTGCGGGGGGGGGGGGGGTCATGATCCCGGGGACATCTTATATTTGCAGTCTAAGACCTCAGTGGATTACTATATTTGAATACCAGGCGAGCTAAGGAACGGATAACACATTTGGGCAGGGATGTAATAGCGCGATCTAGTGTGTGCATCAAGTCGATGCAAAACTGACACGAAAATGTAGCTGATACAATAAGTGAAATTGGAATAGAATAGACTAAGACTTAGGGCAGTGAGCTGATGGAGTCTGTCGGTGGTTGAAAGATGAAAGTTGTTGCTGCAGTCGCGGCATAACCGTTTATAGTATTCAGCAGAAGTTACGACCAATAGTTTTCTAAATATTCAAGCAAGAGGTCGGTAGGGTGCTACGGACAGAGTGTACGTAGCACAGACTGAATGACTCATAGAATGACGTAGTAACGTGGCGACGACCGACTTACCATAGGACCGTGATAATGTGACCGAGTTTCTATATTTCTATAGAGGCGACCCACGACACCAGATACGACACCAGATGTTGGTGAATCAGATGGGCCACATGGTCACTACGTCATGGCACCCTTGTAAAATGCAGGCGCAAGCCTAATAAGCAAGGGGCCGGACGAGGACGTAGTATCGTCTGGCGCCAAGAAGATTAGAAAACCAGACAAAAATTGTCGAAACAATATGTATCACTGTCAAGTTTGGGGGAGGTTATCGGATAGAATTCCACACTCATGAGTCAATTAGGCCGCTTTAACTTGTTCGGTGTTCTTTTCCTAAGAGAGAAAATCGGAGTTTGATTAGTCAGGATGACGTCACAATCAATGAGCATCGAATCAAACTCTGGAAAGAGGAACCCAAACGAACATGGTAGAGGGCTCCAGAGAAGTATAAAAAGTGGACTTTAACTTTTTAGAAAAATCCTGGTTCTGAAAATATTAGTCTTAAGAAAGCCTAGCCTCGGTCCGTATAGTTCTGTGGAACTGAATTTGTCGAAATTCAAACAAGTTCTTGGTGAATGGTTTTAAGTAGCCAAGAACGGTTTTTGACGAAAATGATTTAGAGAATCGTGAAACGCAACTTTGTAATGATAGAATAACCAGTATTCGTATTGTGTGAAAATCAGTTATTTCTATAGACGCGAGTGACAGTAAAAGTTACTCAAAGTATCTGGTGGTAGTATAAGCCACCCATAATTGATAGAGATTGGTGGTAGTATAAGCCACTCATATTTACTTAGAGTTTTATTTAACAGTTTGTTTTCTATCGTGACAGCATAAGTCACACATATCCGTAGCCATATTAGACAGTCAAACTTAAGAGAATAAATTATCACTTCGATATTCTCGAAGCAAGAGTTTGGGTTGTGTATTGTCCAGTCTGGAAGCGACGGAAGACCACCGTCCCGAGCCACCATCTTTTACCCGAGTCAGATCAGGCCCAGATTATCGAATATAAATATCGTCACCATTACCTTAGACGAGGCGAGCAGATAATCGTACTACTGCATCTTTGATAAGAGGTTGTCGCAGCAACCGGTACATCATATCCTTACCAGAAGTGTAGTAGATATATTTCTAAATTAGATCGGAAGACAGAAAATCTTCAATGGGTGTGAGAAATGTCAATTTTCGTGGGAATAGAAGATTATTATGAAAATTTACCACTGGAATGATTCATTCATCACCGACATTCATTATAAGGGGTAGTCAGTATACCATTAAGTAATTACTAACCTATACTAATTAAATAATTAAGATGTATAGTATATTATGTTTTGTGTTTGTTGGTGTAATGTCATACCAAAATCTGCATATCTTTCGTAGAGACGTAAAGACTGTAGTCTGTCATAGTTGAGTTGCTCGACCCTGGAGAGGTGGTCGAAGAAGATGATCCGAAATAGGTCGTGCCAATCCGGAATAATAATCGATATATACATTATGTGTGATATAAACAGAGGCACAGGAATATAAGGAGCGTGACGTCACTGGCGAAACATATATGAGCAACGCCCAAGGTGGGCGTTAAAGCACAATGACGTTAAACGAAATGGGGATCCAGAGGTGATTCATTGAACACTATCCTCGGATGACTGCTGTTAAAAGCCGAGTCCAGAAATGTAATTCGAAGAAGATAACTATATTACATCAGTGCTCTGATAACTGATGCGTAGATGTAAAGAACGGGTTCGACACATCTCTATGGTGATTGAGAATGTTCGATGATGGATCTTTATGTTTGCAGCTTTTATGGGTGGAAAGCGATCCCGGAATAGACTGAAGATTATCGTAGAAGCGTTCGACGATGGGTCATAAGATTAGAAGACCCATGAATGACTACTGAAGAAGGTTCAATGGCGGGTTCGGGAGGATAAGTGGTTCCCATGGCTAATTTGAACCCGGAGCCGGCAGGCGTGATGGTAGGTGAGCTAAGTGAGTTGTCCCTAGGACGTGGAGAGGTGTTTGATAGCTGAGTGTTTATTGAAATGTGATCGCAGATCAGGCGAAAATGATTGACCGATCGATTACCACAATTCTCTTGTAGATTTCACGCCTCCTCCATAGGAATCAATTACAGCACCTAGGACTATCACTACTAATTCAACTTAATATAAAACGTTGATATTCAACTACTTGGCATTATAACTTAGCTTGTTCCTCTTAAAAGGAAACCCTACCGCTCACATAAAATAATAATAAGAACACTTTAAAAAACCTTCACGTTTGAAGAACCAGACACATCTTGCTGGTTTCACGCCTGCACAGACACAAATCTTGCTATTCACTGACACATGCTTTGGCGGCAATTTTCGCGCCGAGAAGCATGCATAATGCCATATATGGAAGTTGACTGATCAATCATAGTATTGAGTGATCACTCAACCATATCGAAATCAAACAAAATAGTCCCAGATCAATTTAACCAATTTTGGATCATATTTTTAAAACATGGCATCTATCGTGTCAGATTAACATTCTTAGGCCCATAAGCAATTTATAAGCGGCCTTAATCAAATTTTAATTTTGTTTGTGACGTCATCAACTTAAAGTTGACGCGTCTCTCCTTACAGGTGTAATTACATATTTATAATGTAAACATGTTCTTCTGCTTGGAGACATATATCTGAGCCCTTATCATTAATATTTTACACCGGAAATTAGCCTCTTTGCTTCCGGAAACAGCATAAAAGATAATTAAATAGCGGTCTATTATTTTTCCTGAAAACGTATTTATAGGATAATTATACAGCATTATATTTCTATTGAAAATTCCTAGACACATATGCCTCAAGCGCTTCAAGCTCAGCAAGAGCTTTCATGCATAGAAAACCGATTACTCTCCAATTTAACAAGCAATTATTATTGCATATGCAGACATATAGCTAATCAATAATAGCTCCATTATATAAATACCCTTGTCCTAACAAAGAGCGATAATGTGATATGAGCGGCGTAGAGGGATATGCGTGCGTGCGTGCGTTAGCACGTGCGGTGTGCATATGTAGGCCTCCACTTTGACAGGACGTTAGACAGACCGTGTAGCTTCGCTTCAATATTATCGGCTCAGCATGACTGGGTAGCTTATGAATTCAAGCTCTCAGCCAATCATATAACGTCATAATCAACTATGTGACGTGTATGCGACGTCATAATGAATTAAATAATGAATGACTCGATTTAGTTTGTCTAAAGCGCTTACTAGCCCGTCACGTTTTAAAAATTGTATGGCATTACTGTTTAATAAACATGCCATAGGCAGCAACAGCAGTTACAGCACCCAGTCAAATTAGTTTCAAAATGTTCAACAGTTTACCTGTATAGCTTTCTGGAAATTGAGATTCAGATTGTGCAGGGATCGAGTGATCTCAACCCGGACAAAGCATGGGTGGAGCCTAACTAGAGATGGGCGTGGCGTAGCTAAAACTGGAATCATCCAATTTGTTAAGCTATCAATACGAGCATTAATGGATAATGGCAGGAGGAAATTAAATGTATCATTGCTTTGTTCTTTACACAATCAAACGACAAAATATTTGTTCCATGTTTTCCTTGCTGACGTATGCATATATAAGCACACTCGAAGCCTGAGATATGCTGATATTAAGTCAGAAAGGGCAAATTGTTGTAGTGTTGTTATGTCATTTTGCGACCATGTCTGCCAACTATTGATATTGTCGCGGGATGTATCTCTCAGAATAAAAGCCAGAATGGCCAGCTTCATTGCGCTGATAACGCCAGTTACTGGGACAGAATTGGACCAATATTGCCCGGTATTTGACTGAGTAGACCCAGTCCCCTGCGTTATTGGAGTATTCTGTTTTGTCCTCCCACCCGTAAGATTTTCACGCGTATGAATCTTAAGCTACGCCTTACTTTAGTGTAGCTTGCACCCGCGTGCATGGTCTGGTGAGGCAGCTGTTCTGGAAAGTCATGGTGATATTTCAGTGTATAAATCAACGTTCGGGCATCAACGTACAGTGTCGTTTCCTTGAATTTAATACGTGTTTGTAAGCCACACCAAAGAAATATTAAGGGGCCATATCAGTTAAACATATATATTTAATCTGAAACGCGATCACTTTTCATATCACTATTACGGACCGAGTTGAAAATTATCAATTTCCTATTGAGAATTTTCAACGAGGTTCATAATAGTGATATGAAAAGTGACCGAGTTTGAGATTTTATTTATCATATGTGCCTTTCATACTACCTTCACAGCGGATGACTCCCTTTTACCATATACAGAGTACAAACTTAGCGATCAGAAGGGAAAGATAATAATAGATACACCAAATATATCAACTATACAGGAAAATGGCAATAGTATTGATATTGGACGTACCATAGTCATAGAGGCTACGGGGTTTGTTCAGTAGTGTTGTAGCAGAACATGAAGGAATTGTAAAGAGTGCAGTTGCGTTTTCAGAAGTGATCAGCAGAAAATGTTAGCTTAGCTACTGTAACCCAACTGTAAGGTTGCCACTGTTATGTCAACGTTGGCCAAATACTTTATTGCCAATAGCGACGGCGTCAACCAATTGCCAACGTTGTTCCAAAGTAGTAATGTTATCTGGGCACCGTTTTAAAGCTCATCATTAGGAGTTTCATCGACCACTATGAATGATACAATATATATGTGCCCTATTTCAGTACTAAGGAGAGTAGTTGGGGTGGTGGTGGTGGTGGTGGTGGTGGTGGTCGTGGTGATGGTGGTAGTGGTAGCAGCGGCGATGGTGGAAGCGACAGAGGTGGCGGCGTCGGCCTGTGGTGTAGGTGCAGCAAATCATGTAATAATTCAATTCCCTAAATCATGAAAGCTCTAACTTCTCCACATGGTTGATAAGTCAGATCAAGAATCTAAAGATGGTGGCTATCTGGTTGTTTACAAAAATACACCCAACGCGCGAAGAAACTAATTTTATGAGACTTTATCTATGTCCGCTCAGCGTGTGGCGGCCTCTGGGCTTGCTGAAGCCTGGCCATATATGTTTCATACTGTAAATATTCATAAATCCTCTTAGCGTCGCCACATGTTGTGTTCATTATCAATGCAAAATACCAGCAGTGACAGATCGTCTCCAGGCTGTCATAATCTGTAATGATAGCATTAACTTACTTTGCATTGACCTATATCGTCATTGATCAGGTCTCAGTTTGTGTGTTGCTGAGGATAAAGTTCGAGTAAGGCCTGTAGCCGTGCTTAGCTTAAATGGAGTGTCGCGGAGAAAATGGTAGTGTCTCAATTACAAGATTATATTGGTAAACTGTTGTATATTTTGAAACTAATTTTTGACAGATCCCAGGTCAAATGCGTTTCAAAATATTCAACTTAATTTTATTACCTACATCATAAAGAATTAGTCATTTCTTGTTTGTAAGGGTTAACTTGCTAACATTTGGACATGTTTGCCACACTTATCCAGGGCCAGATTAAGGACTGACCAGACAGGGCAGTTGCCCATGGGCCTCCACCAAAGACGAACACACTCTTCCGAAGGAAATAGAGAATTGTATGAACTGCGAAGCCACTAAATGTATTCTCAGAACATCTAATTTTCCATTATCTGCAGCGGAGGACCCGCCGATCCCATGTATCTGATGGTGTTACCCCCTACACATGCCCTTCCCCAATTACTATCCGGGGCCACCCACAGTAATAAATCATGCCCTAGACTTAGCTGTCTTAAGCGAACATCTCATAGAGCAGTTTGCGGCTTAGCCACAATACAATGTGGGATTTTCATACAAACCGAATGTTGACAACTACTGTGCCTGTATTTGTTAATATATCTGCCTTGAAGTAAATGTGTTCTTGACATTTTATCTTTTGATCCAATATACCTATCTTCACACCAGCAAGCATAATCGGTCCACCATAGCCAGCAGCAAACCGATTTTGCCTGAGGGCAATACACGGTTGTCAAACGTGCCGAAGAACTGATTGCAGCAGTAGAATATTTCAACAACTACTACTACTACTACTACTACTACTGCTGCTGCTGCTTCTGCTGCTTCTGCTGCTACTGCTGCTGCTACTACTACTACTACTACTACTACTACTACTACTACTACTACTACTACTACTACTACTACTACTACTACTACTACTACTACTACTACTACCACCACCACCACCACCACCACCACCACCACCACCACCACCACCGCCGCCGCCGCCGCCGCCGCCGCCGCCGCTGCTGCCGCTGCTGCTATTGCTGCTATTGCTGCTACTACTACTACTACTACTACTACTACTACTACTACTACTACTACTACTACTACTACTACTACTACTACTACTACTACTACTACTGCTGTTGCTGCAGCTGCTGCTGCTGCTGCTGCTGCTGCTACTACTACTACTACTACTACTACTACTACTACTACTAAGTAGATTGAACACTTGCCTGTTTGAATAACTATTGCGTGGAAGAATGGTCGTAAGAACAATAGAGCTCGTCAAGGAGGTTCACTGTCGTTAATCCCACTACCTGATTCTCCGCTAGGCAATTTAAATGACCCAAATAAATATCCGCCCTTGCCACAGTGGGAAAGAGTTAATGGTAGCAAATCTGGTCCACGGAAAGGTGCTTCTCAAAAATCCCCTCAGAGCAGTCAACCATCGGGTCTCAAGATCCCATCCCCAAGAGGGAAATTGCCACAGCTAAGCTGCTCTCCAACTCCTGGTCCAAGCAATGCACCAGAGGTGCGTCCTATTAAATTTGCAAATAGGCCCAAACAACCAATCATGTTGGAGAGAAACACATTTTGGCTGTTTCGCCATGAAGTCGAAAATAAAATTGACTGGCGGCTACCTGTTCTCACGAACAAATCATTCATCTTTGTGGCTTCGAACATGAGTCGCATTAATGTTGAGTCCCACCCTGAAACACAAGTTGCCTGCTACCCAGGAGCTAAATTGTGTCATGCTAGAGGACTAGTTCAAATGTACACTGGATCATTTACACCAGAGAAAATAGTGATTAGCATTGGTATTAATGATATGAATGAACCCATCTCTAGTTCAAAACATAAATTAATGTTGCTTTTCAGTTTGAGCAAGTCAAAATTCCCAAAAACTGCGATTTATTTATTTCAAGTCGGTTGACAGCTCAGCAGAGGTTGGCGATTCAGTCGCTAAATTCGATGTCAGAATCATCATGATCTGTGACTGTCATTCCTGCACTTAGAATCTCCGAATCTAATGGTGTTAGTGATAACATACATTGGACTGAAAAGACTCTATGTATTCTGCCTGGCTTAAATTCCTAAATTTAAACTAGGCAACTGCCAGGGTACAATCCCCCCGGAAACAGAACTGGACAGTAATATTGTCAATCTAACTGCTCCGCCACCCAATTAGGTGAAGCGGAGCAGTCACTACTTAATTTCGGCCTAACATTTGTCCAAACACCAAAAACCTAAAAACACGTTTGAATGCTCTTTTAGATAATGGCTGTATGGAAACATCTGAATTTAGTCACGGTATTAAGTTAGCAGGCTTCTTCATAACTCTGATAGTAACAATCCACCATTCATTGAAAAAAACCTGGCTGGGCACAAAACGTAAAACTCGTTGACCCCGCTATCGGTGAAAGCATAGAACTCTTTTCAGAAAATGGAAAAAATTCCACATTTCCTAACGATCAACCAAATTTAGCATATGAGGAACGCCAGGCCCTAATTGAATTGTCTAACAAACAGCGAAATTGTCATCAAACCTGCAGTTAAAGGATCGGCTACTGTAATAATGCTTAAAGAGAACTATAAACCTGAAGGGCACCGACAACTTAGTAACACAAAGCATTACCAGAAACTAAACTAACCAATAATAATTGCAGCAAATTTAATGATATTCTAAAAAAATTACTCGATAGCAAGAATATTACCGAAAAGCAACATAAGTATCTTTTTGCTAAGCTTGAGCCAGAACCACGGACTTTCTATCTTTTGCCAAAAATTCATAAACCCATAGATTCGTGGATGGACCCGATGTCACCAACCGGGCGACCTATAATCTCAGATCGTGGTTCATAATCATATAGAATCAGTGAATACATCGACAATCATCTACATTCAATAGCAAATAGACATCCCAGCTTCTTAAAAAACACACACGACTTCTTATCCCAGGTCTGATACCTGTATTCCTCCTAATTCATTCCTGGTCACGCTTGACATCAATGCTATGTGTACAAACATTGACATCCAGATGGGTATAAATTCTATTCGTAAAGCATTTGCCAACTACCCAGATGCGAACAGGCCAGACAGAGAAGTAATAGCTCTATCAGAACATAACTTAAAGGGAAAGGATATTGAATTAAATGGCGAAATTTACAAACAAATCTGCGGCTGCACGATGGGCAAGAGCTTTAGCCCATGTTTTGCCAATATTTACGTAGCAAAGTGGTTTCCAATGCAGTTGCTCATTTATCGCAGGTACCTTGATGACTACTACTACTACTACTACTACTACTACTACTACTACTACTACTACTACTACTACTACTACTACTACTACTACTACTACTACTACTACTACTACTACTACTACTAATGATTTGGCAGTACTCAAATGCAGAGTTTGACAAAATGTTCAAAATTCTGAAAAATCACGATCCGAATACCAAATGAAAAGCAAACATTGACTAGATGTCCGTAGAATATATTTTCTGGATGTAACAGTATATAAAGGTCTAAAATATGAAAGGACTGGCTACTTAGACTAGAAAGTATATTTTAAACCAACCAATTCGCATCAGCTACTGCACAAAAAATCTTTCCATCCACCACATACTTTTAAAGGAAATATAAAATCGCAAATAATCCGTTTTCACAGTAGCCGAAAGCCGGTCTGCTTAAGATAACCTTATGGGTTGATTCGCCTCACTGCCATCTTGGATGACATAGCTTTTGCAAGTATGCTCCGAGACTTAATAGCACTCAATATAAAAATAAATATATGGTCACTCCAACAGCTATTGAATGAATCTTCACAGGAGTTGGCACTTGCTGGCGCATGTATTATTACTGTATCATGTAGTAGTAGTAGTAGTAGTAGTAGTAGTAGTAGTAGTAGTAGTGGTAGTAGTAGTAGTAGTGGTTGTATTAGTAGTAGTAGTAGTAGTAGTAGTGGTAGTGGTAGTGGTAGTAGTAGTAGTAGCAGCAGCAGCAGCAGCAGCAGCTGCAGCAGCAGCAGCAGCAGCAGTAGTAGTAGTAGTACATAAGTATAATATGACTTGCGATATGATGTGACTCGAGGAATAACAAATTTAATTCTTGAGGATATATCTATCACCTGACTTAAATAACAAATGCCGTTTCCCAGTATTCAAATACGCCGACCAGCGCATGCTCCTTTGGCAACTCCATATATGGGCAATTAAACCTCGACCCAGCCACTGAACCAGAGAGTTCAGCAGAAACATTTGCAATTTTCATAGTTTATATCATGACCTTTTATGAATGTGCGCAATAACATCGAATCAAGTACTTCTGTATTTTGCTGACATAGTGAACATTTAGCATATTTGGGTTAGCACAAAATTTACATTTTAAAGAGTCTTCACGATGAAAAATATTAGAGTATCCAGTGGGAAGGTTGTGATTTTCAATGTTTAACTTATGAACCTTTAATGGGTTTCGCAGCGCTGTAAATCAATATTTTTATGATTTTGAGACTTTGAGGGAAAATATAAGTGTGATAGTAAATAAAAATAAAATCGAAGCACAAGTGTAGTGGAATATGTCAGTGTAGACAGGAATATAGCAGCCACAATCTGTTCTTTTCATAGTGCCAAATCTATTTTACGTCCATACCCCTGTTAGCTACCGTAACATAGATCCCTCGACATACGGCGGCAACACCTGTTGATCATGGCCAATTGCGCCGCTGACAGGCATGAGGTGACACACAAGCATGCTGCCCGACCCAGATGTTGTTGATGTTGTTGTTGTTGTTGTTGTTGTTGTTGTAGAGTTATATGGGCGGGGCGGGCTAGCAGCTCATGCAGCCATGGTAGAAGTTGTACTTAATAAATAGTCTATTTTTTGTAAATAGGCTTTTAGAATTGTGCTAATATTAAGCCTTTCTAATAGAAAGATGGAAGTTTACTATTCTAGTATGTACTACAAGGTGCATATGACTATGGTATCAGACTCGCGCTGTTCGTCGCCATGGGAAAGTTATTATAATCCGAAACAAAGCCTATTTTTATATATGTAGCCAACTTTATACACGTTTGTCGGGAGAAACGTAATATAAAATGTTATTATTAATTAATCAACATGAATATATTTCTGAGACATTTGCCTGTTCCAATAATCGATAATTGATACGATAATTTACAAAAGGTGACACTGTCACTTTGTGTCAATATTCAATAATTGATTGTAAATTGGCTCAGTCTGTCCATTTGTGTGTATGCCACTTTTGCCTCATACAATAGTGCTGATGACCAAATAGTGGCCACTTGGGGAATCATCAATATTGGCAACAGATGACTATAATTTATGCAGACCTATTGGTCCAAGGCTAATCGATAAATCTAAGTCTATACTTTCACCCATATGCATCTATTGTTATAGCCCATGATCGAGAAATCTCTAGATAATTTCACCAAAGTGCCTCTATTGATATAGTCCATAATCATTAATTGTGGATCTATAGCTCAGCTGATTATATTATGCATCCATCGTGTTAAGGCATAACCAATATTGATTGCCAGATGTGTTTTTAAATTTTGCATGTCTATCGTGTCTATAGCCATAGCCCATAATCAATAATTGTTCATCTATAAATCAGCCAATCAGGTTGTGCCTTCATCGCTATAGCCCATAATCGATAAGAGCTTTTTGATTGAGAGGTGAGGCTGATATAAATACCAGGCTCTATTTCTGCAGATCATTCTGACCGAGAGCTAGAGTGAACATCTCTCTGTACTAGTAGTAATGGATATGTTAATAAGAGAATCTGGAACGAGGTCACTTTTCATAACACTATTATGGACCGACTTGAAAATTATCAATTTGCACGAGCTTTAGCGAGTGCAAAATTGATAATTTTTAACGAGGTTCATAATAGTGATATGTAAAGTAACCGAGTTTGAGATTTTATTTATCATATAAACTGTAATTTTGAAATATTTACCAATAGTTGCTGATGTGACTTTTATCTGATTTCTCATTGTTGATTTTCGTGAAATCGATACCACTGTTGTGACGCACCACTGCTTGATAACAAATACTGAATGCGCAACAAAATATAGTGACAAACACAAAATCTGACGATGTCATCCGTTAAATAGTATTTTAACTGGTCATTGAAAATTATAGCCACGGCTATCAATCGTTACTTCGCTGCCGACTTATAAACTGTCAAATGATGACATTTTGCGATGACGTTTCATGAATGACAAATCGTATTAAACAAATCATAGTAAAACAGTACCGCGTAGTAATCCCTACACGTCATGCTCACATCAATCGATGTTTTAAATGGTCGATTTAAATGGGTTGCACACCCAACAGCCAATGAAAATACTCCATTGAATATAGCACGTGTGCTCATATCGCAAAATATGGAATGGGCTAGAAGGCTTGTTTAAATGATAATTATAAGTATGACATTGTTAAAACTAGCACTAGTAGTAATGAATGTTATAATTATAGTACTGTTGTTAGTAGGACTGTGCTAATGTAGCAAGACCTAGACTTTACAGATTTACGATCAAGTTTCCCGTATTTGCAAGAGGAAACAAGTAAAAATGCGTATTTTAAGAATATTTTCTAATATTTTAGAAAAAGTTGCATAAGACGTATTAGACATTAAACATCAGGTGTTATAGATGCGCTTTTTTCATTGGGCTTCGCAAGTCACCTATTTCTGACCCATGTTGCTGGGTGGGATTTGATTCCCCATATATAGAGTGAACACAACGGGTGTGTGCTGGTGGGCATGTTTGGGCAATAACCTGTTTGTGCAAGGATGCCAGAGAACACGCCCTCTTTCACTTTAGTAAATTCATATATGGGCAATTAAGCCGCGCCCCCAGCCAACAACCCCACCTCGAAATCAGGTGACTTGCTAGGCCCAATTCAAATCTGCGTCTATGCCACCCCTTTACTACTATTGGTACTACCCAATGATATCGATGGACATGGACATGGGTGCGAATGATAGAACACGTGCTTGTCATGAAGAATGTTTTGCTCATAGGGTCGTTGTATTGAGCTAAGATGACGGATATAGAGGATCTGAAACAAGGTCCCATCTAATATCACTATTATCAGCAGAGCCGAAAATTATCACGCAGTGTGATGATTTTCAACGAGGTTGATAACAATGATATGATATTTTCCGATAAAATTGCTCCCTGAAACCCGGTTGAACACATCATTTTGGGCTGTTAGTTTTCGTCGCTGTGACGCTCCGTTGCACTGAATGTACAGGATGCGCGAGAGGGCTGGTTAGCTGCGGTTGTTGGGGTTACGGATCCCGTATCGTGAATGTCCGAAAAGTACAAAGACCGACTTCTAGAGCCGATGGAATGATAACGTTCCAGTGGGGCCGTGCGACCATTGCCACCGAGATTGAACCTCACCGTCTCGTCCCAACTATTTGTGTCACCGGTATAATGGCCCATGACTCAATTGAAGACCCTAGACATGATAATTAAAAATATATACTATACAAACAATGGTAATCGTTTATTAGCCCGAGAGAGAAAATATACAGTACATAGAACTAAGTTGGTGCCTTGTTAACGTGGATTCGTCAGAGGTACCTCACCGATCCTTATATATCCGTGAGGTATCCCTGCAAGGGAGCGTCCTAACGAGGTCACTTATATAGTTTAATATACACCATTATACCTCTGACAACAATATTATTGTTGCGAGAGGAAAGTGCCTCGCGCGGGCCTCCGTCACAGGAAAATGCCTTTAACGCCGAAGCGGAGGAAGAGAGCTGGCAAAAAAGGGCACTCTCTTGTTCAAACCTATGCTAAGTGTTGTGTGAGTCAACCTAGTGAAATTATAATTAATGTGATGCACGCTGTAATACGTGAAGATTGGGTGGATGATTTTCGTAGAATTCAACACCGTCATCTTATGTACGTCCAAGATACTGTATTGGTAGTTGCCGCTTTTATTTATGCGGTCCTTCTGTTAAATCCTAAACTACCAGTTAGTTGTTAGATTTATACTCACGCTTTGGCCGCAAGTGGCAGGAATTTCTACCTATCTTTGACACATGAGCCTGACTGGCGAAGATGCTCGGTTTCCCTAAGGTCACCCTCCGGAGCATCTCCCTCAGAAAGGCAGCGAGCGGACATGTTACGGAGTGACAGATTCAGAATCACATAACTATCCAGTTACATATCACACACCGCAACCATATACAACATCACTTAGGACAAGTCAATATTACATAAGCAATTTGAAAAGTGCATAATAGTTTATGGCGGGGAGCAAGAGGCAGATATCCATCTCTAGTGACCCTCCCGTGAGGGCGTGGTGGGTGTCAAGACCGCGCCCAGTCACTGTACGGAGTTAGATGGAGATCTGCATCGCATCCTATCTGTCACCCGGTGTGTCGGGGGTGGGGGGGGGGGTCGTGGCGGTAGGGGGGGGGGGGCGGGCAGACCATCTAAGATCCGGCTCTGGGGACTAACGTTTGCCTATCGTTAGGGTTAACTTTCAAGATACCCAGAGTTGCGCTGCTGGCTGGTTAAAATAAATATCTTTTCGCTGTGCTTCCTTCTTTGGCGGGATTACCTATGCTAACTGGTATCCGAAGATACAGAGGAGGTGTATGCGAAATCCACACTTTGGTCTTCGCCGCTTGGAAACCCCAATAGTTTACCAAGTCGGATCATGACAACGTGGCGATGGGAGTTCCAGACAATTAACAAGCCTTGCGGCTGGAGGAGCATAGAAAGAGACAATCACTCGATATAATAAGAGGCCCTAAGGTAACTTGGCAATCTTACACAATCTAGCCAGTGTGCGGTGTTACATATCGTGCTACATCCGGAAAAGAGGCTTACACAAATACCTCCTAAGGAGCGGTTGTCTCTAACTAATTTTAAGCCTGTCCTATCGAGCTAGAATAGCCAGGATTAGTCGATCACATGTCAGGTTCGTGCAATGAGAACATGAACAGTGGCCTCAGTGTAAAATTGATGCTGGTGGGGGCGGGGGAGTGATGCGGATTTATTGTCGCTGTATAGGATAGCCTACCCAGCAGGCACATGACGTTGTTTCAACATTGAATCCACGTTGAAATCACGTCATGACGTGATTTCAATGTGGATTCAACGTTGAAACAACGTCATGTGCCTGCTGGGTAGCGTACTGCGGTCCTAGTATTTTATATAAAATAAACAAAACAAGTAACTAGGATGGCTGGTGCCATATATATATATATATATATATATATATATATATATATATATATATATATATATATATATATATATATATATATATATATATATATATATATATAACTATAATAGTATTGATAATAAATCAGGGCATAGGACTTTGCGGTGCTCGTTAGTCATAAGCACAAAAATAAGGATAATATTTACATTAAAGATATAAATTATAAAATGCGGTCTCAGACGACCGGTCGGTACCTATTAGTCATCAGTACCTGTAAAGAAACAAATGAATACAATAATACGAAAATATAGCTAAATGAGCACCTATTAGTCACCGGAAAAAGTTCATAAATCACTGTAGATGCTGCGTCACAGATGGAGAATGCGAGATGGCACGATTCTGGAGTTACTGGGAAATCTCAGCAGGCAAACTGCCCGTATTCCCTCATGTTTCCGGATGATCAGCAAACGTTTGACGAACGGCCAGGTGGCTCCCACGAGGCCCAGTATGTGCCCACCACCTGAGGGGCAATGACCCCATACCCCCCCCCTCCCTTCCTCCCGCACTCGACGGAAGTGAGCAGGATAGAGCCAGCGGTGGCCCGCCGTTCAACAACAGCCTCCGTTCTCAGTGTAACAGCATCCCCGCAATTTGCTTTTTCTGAATCAATATAACTATATCGCAATCAATGGATATGTCTGTGTATGAATACGTCAGCAAGGAAAATATAAGGACGTATTTAATTCCCTCTTTAACAATATGTTGTGGTGCCCTAGCACAATTACGCGGCCATGTTGAGCGGATAATAGTGAAGCGAGGTACCAATCGCGCGCACGGGCACGCACGCACGCACGCACGCACGCACGCACGCACGCACGCACGCACACACACGCACACGCACACGCACACGCACACGCACACGCACTCGCACACGCACACACACACACTCACGCACGTACAAACGCACGCACTCACACGCTCGCACTTTCGGTAAGAATAATAGACTGCTATTTAGTCATCTTCTAAGCTGTTTCCGGAAGCATAGAAGCTAATTTCCGGTGTAGAATAATAATGGTAAACCTCAGATCTATATCCCCAAGCAGAAGCACATGTTTACATTAAAAATATGTAATTACGCCCATACGCAGTCTTACAAATGCTAACTATTCTTTCGGGTAATGTCTGTATTCACATACCTTTTTAGAAAAGAAGATTTTTCCCCGAGGAGAACTGACTGACTTAAAATCAAGCCCAGCAATCGTATTTGTCAATGTCACGATGCTAATAGAGTTGCCTAATAGGTTGTTACATCCTAAGAAGACGGGCAGACATCTCAATGCCAGGTAGTGTCCACGTGCACATTGTCTCCTTGATAAAGATGACATCAATGGGACGAAGTCTGTCTGTCTGATACGACATTTCCAATCTAATTTGGAGGCAGACATAGGGGCCTACACACGTTCACGCGCGTACGCATGTACGCGTACGCACACACGCTTTCATTCGTGTAGTCATATACGCGCATATAGATATTATGATTGAACATGTTATGGATAATCTGCTACTAAGAATCTATCATGACGTTTGTCTATGTAAATTTAGTCAATACAAAAATCAAAACATGTTACTTAGTTCAATTTTGAACGCGATGTAAGAAATGTTTTGATGAACATTTTCAACATAATTGATCGGTCCATTTCAAGCTATGCCCGCCCGTCTCTAGCTATGCCCCGCCTATTCATTTCTAGCTATGCCCTAAACCTGCACGATATAACAATTTCACATCGTAAACCGGTTCAATGTGATGACCGTTTGGAAACCGCCGTCAACATGCTCAAACCGAAAAACCGAGCTTAATTAAATTTTCGGTTTAACCATTAGTGAGTACACTTTTATAAATTATAACTATTGCTGCTAAGTCAGCCTCAGCAGAGAACTGCCAATTTGCATACCTAAAGATGTCTAGATAACGAAACCAGAGATTCCAGTGGTAAATTTTCAAAAACAATCTTGACATTTTTCATGAGGAAATTATAATTTTATTGACCAAATTTGTCCATTAAAGGGTTAAAACGCAGACCCATTTGAACATATAAAAGTCAACATTTCCGTTATTTTATGTTATCACTAAATTACTTATGATGAATAGCACTCTGTCTGTAAACTTTCCATTACTTTGAAACTATTGTGACGCCAAGATGCTGCTGTTGTTTGAAAAAAACAGATCCCAGTCAAATTAGTTTGGAAATATTTAATCATACACGATAATATTTATAAAATTGTAAATGAATTACTTTCTATTGGTTTTTCGTAATCGTTGTTTACATAATCTAATTGGGTACAAAATAATTTCTCTCCTCAATTTGTGTGCGCATCATTGACTCGTGTTTGGTGTGTAATGGAGGAGTCTCATACTGCCTGAATAATTCATTATCACAATTCCGTTAAAATAACATGATTAGCTATGTCTAAGATAATTGTTCAAACATTCCGCCAATCTAAACGGGCAGTCCACATCGCTAGTTCCGAGGGATCTTTAGATTGCAGCAATTAAGATACAACATAGATCTATTTCTGAGCGAGGGCGTTATCACAACAAAGGTAAGTACCGAACCTCATGTTTAGATAAGGCTTTACAGCTAAGATCACAAGTTAATGACCACTTTGACCATAGATGTCAGGTCACATTATATACCAGCTAGAGGCTTAATTCAATAGACGGTGCGCTCTAACCACGCCTCGTCGATCGCCCTTGTAATGGGCCAAAATCATTATTACAGAGATCTCTAACCAATGGAAACGACTCGATAGATGATCTCTTGTTATCAGAATGTTAAAATGGGAGTAATTGATCGAAAGTTGTTGCTGTCACACCAGCCATTTTCAACAGTCTAAAATAATAGCCCGTTATTTAACTGATTAACAAAAATTAATGTGGGGACCTATTTATGCCGTAATTAGAAATGAATGTTATATACATTATTCCTGATGCTTATAAAGAAATTAAAAGTCGCGAGCATGGATTTTGGGTCAAAAGTCCCCGACAACACGCGTATACTTGCTACATGTTTATCGAGAAAATACTACATAGTGCTACAGTAATTGTACCCACTCATCATTGGCCCCACCCCGCCCCATAAAACCGATGTACGGTTGAAACAGGTTTGAAAATTGACATCATCAGCGGTTTGACACTATGCCTCGACCATTTCTAGCTAAGCGCCGCCCACGTTGTTCGTATCGAACAAACCCTGAATACCCAGAATTCCAATATCAAGGTAACTATACAGGTAAGGTGTGGAATGTTTCAAAATTTATGTTTACTGTGTGCTGTGGCTGCATATGGCAGCAACAGTACCCAGTTAAATTAGTTTCAAAATTACCAACATAATGTTATTAAATAGTGAATCCATCAATGACATAGACCTTCATGACGAAGTATTTCTGTAAATTATGATTGTGACGTCAGCCTCTATGTGACGTAATTGAGTATGACGTGCTATACTTCATCCACAGATCAGATTCATCCGTTGGATATACTTAGTTATTTCTGAATTATTTTGTACGCATAATAATAATAATAATAATAATAATAATAATAATAATAATAATAATAATAATCGTTATTTATTGAGGGTAACACTTCAAATACACGGATCTAGCAGAGGCCCTCATTAACATATATACATAATTTTTTTAATACAATATGTACAAATGTATACATCTATGTACAGACAAGGAAATTACGGAATGTATTTCTTATAATCATATAATATTCTGAATGTATTAAGAGTAATTTGAACAAAAGCTACCGATGCTTTCAACAGCAGCAAACTTCCATCCAAATTAGCATTGCTATATTCAGCATTGTAAAGTAAATTCGTTTCTTTTCTGCTGAAATGCTATGGAAACATGCAAAAAATATAAATAACGATATTTTTATGTGCTAAAATATAGAAACTAATTCTCAATTTCGTAGACAAATACAGCTAAGCACATTATAACATACGATTATACATACATACAGAAACAATAGATATAATATAATTATTATCATTAACCACGCCGTAGAATGTCTTACCCCTTTAGTGAGTAAATTTGACAGGAAAACTTCAATTAGGCCTATTTATTGTGAAATGTCCGTTTCCAGAACAAGACAATGCCATTCTTGGAAATTTACCACCGGAAAGACTGGCTCGATTATCGCGACAGCCATTGCTGTCAAAAATTTTCAAAAGTAGTCCTCTGGACGGCAAATGGTCATTTCTCTAGCCCATTTTATGGACTTGTCTCTAGGCTTGTGCATTCATGTGTGAAAGAGCGTAAGAATCACCAAATTTGACATAACAATTCATAATGTAGGATACAATCAGAAGGTTCAATCGAAGGTTTGTATCTTAAAGGTTAATTAGGCATATATAGGCTACTGAAATTAAAAACTCACCAAAGCACATGCACTCGCGATCACACACACTCACTTCCACACGCACACAAGCTCGTGTACATACACTCCCGTGGGTTTACATCCAATATAGTAGGTCTACGCAATATATTGTCTCCAACATCAAACCATTTCAACACTAGTATTAGAACTCAAGTCATGCTGTTAAGTATCTTAAGCATAATGTGAACGAAAGGTCTTGATACCTTCGGCAGCAACACTAGCCAGTCAAATTAGTATCAAAATTATACAGCAAGGGAACATATTTTGTGTCTAGATTTCGTGCTCTAATGATAAAGAATCGAGAAATTGAAAGATATACGATAGATATATTCATCACAAAGTAAGCATTTGGCCCGTAAGTGTGCACAATCACATAATAACGTGACGGACAATAGTATAACACATTTTCACAATGCATACACAAAACTATTTACATTAGGAGAAGTATTTTCCATGCATGTACTATATGACTATCTTGAAACTCTAACCTTTGGATTGGCGATATGTGAAATGGTCATTTGCTGGTCCGGAGGAGTCTTTACGACAATTCGACACCGGAATGATTGACTCAGCCACCGAGCCAGCCATTCCAGTGCTCCATTGTCGGAAACACTCCTCTCCTGGGCCACGAATGAGCTTTCATTGTATGTTTAAGGCTCTCTTTTTTTATCATGATCATCAGATAGTAATTTCCTTAGTCAGATGATGTTCTTTAAATCGTTGTGAAGGGGTACTTTTCTTAAAATCGCCAACATCAGAGAGACGTTTTAAAATAAGTGAATAGATCCCTATGCCCGGTTTGGGTCCACGTGCAGGGTATTGCATTTAAATGCAAATGCAAATGTTTGTAAATGATTGAAATGAAAATTGCAAGTGCAAATGCAGCCTAGTGCCATTGCATTTAAATGCAAATGAAAATGTTTGCAACTTATTCAATTGCAAGTGCAAATGTAAATGCATTTGCAAATGCATTTGAATATTTGGGCACACGTCCGGTACTGACATTCTGAGCATGCATCTGCCATCTACGTATCTGCTGGTTGTGACAATTTTTTCCCCAAAATTAGTCTTCTCTTTAGCTGCACATGGAACTTTACTATGAAAAAATAATACTTATTTATGGTAATTTTTGCCAGATTTGCCAGACTTGCTGGATTTATGTGCAAAAATCGTTGCTTGTCAAGCGGATCTCGATATTTGATTTAGATAGACTGACTCCGGGGGTGGACTGTATAGAGTGCCATCACCCCCACTCCCACTGGCCTTCTGCGTAATAAACAACTACGATACGAAATAAGTTTGCAGTGTTCCCAAAATGTGCAGTGTTCAATCCTACATTCGCAGTGATTAACCACTCTTGGGCTAACCGCACCATAAAGCGCTCAACGTACTACTTACATGTTAATTCAACTTTCCGGGTTTAGCTATGCCTCGCCCATCTCTAGCTAAGCTCCACCCACAGCTCGCTTGTGTTGGGATCAATCGATCTCTGAACACCCTGACTATCAATTTCCAAAAAAACCCCACACAGGTAAGCTGTTGAATATTTTGAAACTAATTTGACTGGGTGCTGTTGCTGCCTAAGGCAGCAACAGCGCCCAGTCAAATTAGTTTCAAAATATTCAACAGCATGTTTATTAAATAGCAAACAATTGCAAAAACATGCAATTCATACAACGTGTCGAAGTATTTGAGATTTGGTGACGGTCTATGTGGAACCCTTTGTGACGTAATGGTTGTGACGTCATCATACACGCGCTGAGCTGATTATGACGTCATACGAGGTCAGCTGATGGATGGATACTCTGGAAAGGTGAATTAATCATGTAATGGTCCAGATGTGTGATAAATATGAGATTGTTGCTCATTGAACGCAATCCATTTGCAGGTCATTTGACGACAATTTATGTTTTCCAATATAATTTACAAACACATTCTTTTAGTTGTCATGCAAATGAAGGCTGTTTGAACATTATATGGTCAAGAGGAAAATTCTAATTTCTGTATAATCAGTGTCCATCTGCAGGCCAAGAGAATACTATTTTTGAAAATTTATCACTGTAAACTGTACCAGTGGCAAATTTCCAAAAATTATCTTCTCTTAGCCTAAAAATGGACATGCTACAAGACCACTTAAGAGATCCCGTTGGCTGGTTTCATGATTAAATGGCTACGTTAACACAAGACTGGTTAATGTGTTGATTGTGTGCAGTTAGAAAATTCTACTTAAGCATTAATACGTCATGTTCAAATATTATTACTTCATCTCTGCTGCGTTGGGATCATAGTCATAATAACGTAGATCGGTCATGAAAATCGAAATTTCCATCAGGAAAATGTATGAATGTTTGAGGAATTTACATTTCAATAAGAATTCTGCTGAATATTTTGAAACGAATTTAGCTGAGAGCTGCTGCTGCCATAAGCAGCAACAGATCCTAATAAAATTAGTTTCATAATGTTTAACAGCTTATCCGTATATCTGGATAGAGAATTGGTAGAATAGAATAATTTCAAGGCCAACTAGCTGTTCATATTTACGTACAAAAGATCATGAGATAACATCTAAACTGATAAGCTCTGGATTTGAAAAGGATTTCAGGAGAAATCCCTGGATCCTACCTCATGTGCAATGATCACTTCTTTCTTATTTTATATCCTATAAACAACGCAATTATAAGTAGCCTGCTTTCAACTAACAGAGTGAGAGATGTTTGAATAATCACGCCTATCCAAATATATGTCATATTACATGTTGACCATCAGAAAGTAATCTTACTACATTATTACATGTAAACGAAAGTTTTAAACTGATAACAGTTATCAATTTTGTTCTGTGTTTTATTTCATTTGATGGAGCACCCACATAGAGTTAGGCAACATTATAACAACTAGTTTAACGGGAGTGGGAGAAAGATCGCACTATCCCCCCTCCAGAAGTTGATTAATTTCTTAGTAAACGTACAAAGATTGCAGTGGCCATTATCCTGTTGAAGACCAATGTGCTGAGATTGCGTAGTGGAAGGAACGGTCAACCAAATATGGCAAGTTATGGGACCAATACTAAGCCAACACAGGGCCATATTGGCCCAGTACCGACCCAGTAAATATGCGTTATTATCAGTTCACCACAGTGTTCCTTTTGCGAATAGTGCTGCTGCAAACCGTTCTATTCATATACGGCGACAGCTGGCACCAGCACAGTTTTTAAATTAAACACAATCTATTATTAATATTGAAAGCTGCTGTTCATCTTAAAATATTGCAGAGACACATTATTACCACAAACTACTAACTGTCCAATAAAATAGGAACTGTGATAACATCGATACTATGTAGCAGACAGAACGACGTTAACACTAAAACGTACTGCACTGTGAACGTCGGTAAGGTTTATTCCCATCAAGTATCAGAGAAGCACTTCTGTTCTCGACAATACAGATCAAAGTGTAATTAGAAATTGGCAACACTAATCACTTCTAGAGAACAATAATGGCATCTGGATATTGTTCATGCTCTCTACAACGCCCCCCCCCCCCCCCCCCGGCTAACAGTGCGTGTGCCAAACACTTACCAACTTTTACCAAACGTATGCATCGTATCTAGGACAGCCGATTATCCAAGTTTGGTTACTATAGGGTCAACCCTTCAGTTTTGCTTAAAGCAGGAACTTACGCAGCACAGTTTTACGTTTTGAAATTCAAGGTCACAGTGACCTGGACTTTGACCGTGTTACCTTATCATGTGGATTCTTAATACAATATGGAACCAGGTATATTTTCGATAAACTTAATCAAGTCTGACATAAAAGCCAAAGAGATTAGGTAAACGTCATTGTCGTTATCATCTGAAAAACAATACCAATGTCTCAATGCTGTTTCGTGCAGTTCAGCGCAGAAATAACATAGTTAACATGTTTCCAAAACAAAATAAAATGTAATGTTAAATATTTAGAACATAATTGGATTGGACGACATTGCTGCCTAAGATTGCACTTTCTTCCAATACGTTTATGGTAAACATATTCAACAAAGCATTTATTACTAATTAACATGTTGGTGTTTTGTTTTGGAAACATGTTAACTTATTTCTGAGTTGAACTCTATGTGAGACAAAAATTCCAACTATCATGTCTCAGATTATTCTAGCATGCCTTGAATCCAGGCTGATTATTTATTATCAAAGTATGCTATTACAATGGGAGCTACTGACATCCGCATCATAAATGGTTTGGAATATACCCTGTGATTCTCAATGAGTTGAGGGTGGTATGCTTGGCAGCTCAGAATGCAGTCCAAACATGTTTTGTGTAAATTTCGTAAACTCTTTCAGGAAAAATTGTCAATACGCATCAACGCAATCATGCAAATACGAGGCAGTTTTGGGCAAGAGATGGATTAATGCGCCCATTTGTATTATCATTTTTGCACTTGTTTCTGTCGCGGTCTTGAGTTTCCAATATTCTAAATCCATAGTTTCTTATTACATAATAACTTATTAACCCTAACTCGCTTGAAATTCCAGTGCCTCTATTTCAAGATAACTATGAAGTAGTTCTTTTTAAAAATGTTTTGAAATGAAGTCGACTGGGAGCTATTTGCTGCATTAGGCAGCCACAACTCCGAGTCAAGTTAATTTTCCAAATCCATCATGATATCCCTTAGATCAAAATTATTTTGTCATTGTTTGGTATATATGGCTAAATGGTTAAAGGATTCGATTTTATTACTCTGTTCTGATTATTTCCAGCATTCTTTCTCATCATCATTCAGGTTATAAGATCTTGCAGTGAACTTGCAGTCATATTGTCTCCCAAAGAAAACACAACAAAAGTTATCAAGAGCATCATCTTTTTCTCACGGTGTTAAAATTTAAAGAAATCAAACAATCCGTAGATAGTCCACGTCTAACAGGCGGTACACATCTACCACGTTACCCCACACCTTAACAAACAAGACACCACAACATGGTACTGCGAAGCGCTACAGCACATCATACAACAACGCAGTCCAGCACAACACATCACAGCATAATGCAGAGCAGCGCAACATAGCACACGGACACCACGTGACACCAACATCACACAATACCACGCCACTTCCACACAAACACCAAAGTCAAACGACATAACGGAACATATATCACCGCAACACACCATACAGCCATAGAGCCCCACACTTAGTACATCCACACACCATAATCAGAAATATCCCATGAACCATGGGAAATATCTCTATAATAACGTGCCATAAACCCTTTAACTCGCTAAGCATAAAATATAAATTCCTTATAATGTACGAAAGGTTATGTTGAAAATTTCGAAACTAGTTTGACTCGGAGTGATTTCAACAGCTCTTAGTCAAATTAGTTTCAAAATATTCAACACCTTTCCTCTATAGTCATCCAGAAATTGAGACATATCAAGTGATATCAAGGGTCAAAGGGTTAACTTCGCTAGTAATTGAAAATTCTCTAATGGCGATGCAAGGACATATATAAGATAATTGTCTTATATTCGATCAATGATATATTGATTATGCATCATTCTTTCATGTAATTTCAGCTACCAGCGAGAAAACATATTTATCATGCTTGGCATTTCGAATGGTCCTCCGTGAACGAATAGCTTTACTCTCTAGATGGAAAAACGTATCTGTGTTCTTCGGATTTCTCAAGAGGGAAACCCTCATCCTGAAATTCTAACGCCAATACATAATATACATATCGTGAATACAGTCTGAGTGGCAGCTGACGCTCTCTAATGTCACATAATTAATATTCAATATTTTCGGCCTGCCTGTTTGAGTACCTTGAACTCAGTTTGAGTGGCAGTTGATATTGTCTAATGTTGCGAGCTCACATCATTCAATGAAATTAGTTTCACAGTAATTAGCGTGTAGTTAATCAATCTTGTGTTAAAAATGCTTCCCATGTAAATTAATGGTTCAAATTTGTCACGAAAATTTTAATTTTATGCTGCCAAAGAGAGTATTTTTTGTAAATTTACCACTGAAATTTACAGAAATGGCTTCCCGTTGGCATGCAGAAAAACATTCTCATGGTCATTGCAGAGGGACACATTGCAGACACATTCATGACAGACTATTGCCACCTACCTGACAAACTTGCATCATTTTGATTGTGACGTCAGTCAATATGTGACATCTAATTATGACGACAAATACTTGTGTAATAGACCCGATTCCTCCATTTTCGTCACCTTAAATTCTTTTCATTTATTCGTGCTTCCGTCTTACCATCGATCCCTACTTCATCCAATGCCTAAAAGACATCCATTTCCAGTCTGACATTGTACTTTCTGCAGCTGCGTTTCTAACTGGTTTTATTCCGGATTCTATTCGTAGTAGGATAATACTCGCTGTCTGATATAATCCTAGTTTACTCATTATGGTGACAGCAACAGCGCCCAGTCAAATTAGTTTCAAAATATTCAACAGCATCTTTATTAAATAGTATAGACACACAATTGATACAAAAATGCTTAGACAATCAGCAATTAGGTGTTCGTGCCGAACTTATAAACGTTATTCGTGACATTGGTTATGACATCATCTTACACCGTACGTAGTTTATTATTATGTCATATGATTGATAGATAAACTGGAACGGTCCATTGAATAGTCGATCTCTGGTAGAGTTTGAAAGGGATCATTCCTATGTTTCAGACTATTACTCCCTGAAAACCTTCTGGGAGTTTTGCGGTTCAGGAAATATTTAATTTGACTTTACACCGTTGCTAGACAACAACAGCTATCCATCAAATTAGTTTCAAATTATTCAAAAAGTTACCTGTATAGTTAACTTGTAATTTAGATTCGGGGAATTCATCCGTAGTAACGACTTAGAGTGTTCCACTATTGCTAGTTGGGATACCCGAAGGGAGGTCTCCTACACCGCTATGAAAATTCATATCTATTTCCATCGGTTGAGGTTTGTGGGTCACATGGCATTCTGTTGTCTTTTCCACATGTTTGAGTCTGGATCTGATGGATCTGGAGATAGTACTTGTATGTATCATTCCTGTGTAGTAGCTGGCTTAATTGAAATGACGTGATATTGATAAGTCGTATCTTCCATGCGTGTAGATGTTAGTACGTGGGCGGTCGTGCTAGTATTCTCAAGTGTTGGAGGCTCCCCACGAATTACTTTATGTATTCGTGTCCACAATCGTTGCCGTTCAGGAATTATAATACATTGTGCGTTCGCCAATTACCAATGCTATCCTCTATGAATGTGCATCCTCCTTTGGTACTCTTCAAGGATCTACAGTTTTTCCAAGCCACTACTATGCATACTACATCTTGCGCCACATTAGCGAACGCTTAGAAGATCTTGCTATTCAACAAGCAGACCCCCTAGTAGACGAAATCACTGCCACGGATGACTGTCACAAAATGTTTCTGGCAGCCAGAGTCCTGACTACACACCACCACTCACTGTACAAACCTCTGAAGGACACTTTATCTGGACTGACCAGCGATACGCAGAGGCGATTCGAGGATGGTTTAAGGAACAGTTCACTGACCATGATGATGAGCCCTTGCGCCTGTTCTCAGGAGACCCCAGCCCATTACTAACACCAATTAAAAGAGCAGAAGTTGATAAGGCACTTAAAGCCCAGAAAAACATGATGGCATAAGCAATGAACTATTCAAATATGCAAGTGATCTCAAAACCGATCACGCACCTAATCAATTCAGCTTTTATGCGCCGCCATCCCATCGACGCTGTATGCCAAGGAACCCTTATCACACTACCAAAGCCCAAGAGCCACCTGGGTTCCAGCCAATCTGTGACCCATTGTGCTGCACAACAGCATACGGAAAATCCTATTCAATGTTACTCTAAGCCGCATCCCAGACAAGATGGATGACTTCACCAGATCAGGTCAAAATGGCTTCAAACGTGAACGCAGCTGCGCAGACATTGTATGGACTCAACTCATGCTTGCGTCGGTAGTCATGTTCAAACACAGAAATTTACCCAAAATGGTCATTGACGTGTGATGAGCCTTTGACACAATTAAACGCTCAAACATCCTAGATGCACTACGCCAGGACGGTTGCAATGAAGATGAGCTACGACTAGTGTAACTACTGCTTGTACACACCAAGCTGAGAGTACGAGTCAAGTCTGTGAAGCTTGTAGATTTTGAGACACCAATCGGCTCCCCACAGGGAGATGGTCTATCTCCTGTGCTCTTCACTTGTTACTTTGCTGCTGCATTGAAACCCCTGCGGGAATGTTCCACAAGACCAACCCCACCCCAGTGCCAATACTGGTTATGCCGTTAGAGATGGAATATGCCAACAATGTGGACTAGATGAGGAAAAGAAACCCCTTTACGAACTTCTCCCAATAGCTGTAAGCAGACTAAAAATTGAGAATCTCTTAATGAATGAATCCAAAAGAGAGTCCACCCACATATACCTATCTACAAAGCATGAAACTAAAGAAAATGACGACCCACTTCGTGGCGGCAAACCATGGAGGAAAAGTAATATCCTGAACTCACTGCTTTGAGGTACTGCTGACATTGCTGCACGCTGTGTCATGGGGAACATAGCTTTACAGTCCTTCAGGAAGCTATGGATTCGTAGATCAAAGATTCCCTTGATAAAAAGGCTACGTTTATACAATCATCACTGGACACCGATCGCCAGACAGCATAATTTCCAACGAAGCACTATACAAGATGTATAATACATCGCCGCTGTACGTAAAAGTCACCCAGCAAAGATGGTTAATGTATGGCCATCTGCTCCGAATACCAGATGAGACACCCGCACAGCGAGCCTTGGAATTCGCTCTACTCGGAGCCAGCAAATACAAAGACAGGAGAGGACGTTATTGCATAAATTTGCTAAGCATGCTACGAGGTGATCTCAAGAAAGGAGGACTCGGTACACTCAAGTCAAGAATGGACATGAGAAAATGAAGGATTTCAGCTGGGAACAAGACTCAGTGGGCAAAAGCGAAGAAGGACTGATTGCAGCTGTAGGATGTTTCTACTACTACAGCCGCAAAATACAGTAATCATACTGCTATGCATGAAAAAGAAACATGCACCAACGTTGGATTTGTATGATTGAGTTAGGGTATAACCTCCAATGGGTATCTAGGGGTCTATAACGGCTTATAACTCATAGCATATGGTACACGAAATGGCTATGAGTCTACTGATTCCAGTGAATGTGTCGAAATTGACGCTATCACTACTAATTCTACTTCTATAGCTGCAACATTAGCCGAAGCCGCTATCAGAGATATAAATGGTAATAACAACATGGTCAAGATATTGATTCAGCAGAGCACCTTATTGCCTGACTCTTGGTCTATAAGATCCAAAGGTCTGAATGATCTGAGCTAGAAGAGGTTGTAGATTTTGTTGGCATCTATGGGATCTCTGATTCAAGGTCCATTCAAACCTTAGCTAGGCTAATTTTATTTCAGTCTCTTATTAGTAATTTCCCCAACTTCCACACTCGTACTCATTTATAATCTTGGGTGTAGAGAGGCCAGGAGCAAAGAAGATTTCCCATGTTTCCAGCAACAGCGAGATAGCACCCACTCAGGCATGAAACGGATTCTCCGGTTAAGTATTCCTGAATGATAGCCACTACACCATGCTGCTGCCTCCTAGCGATCTGTTAATGGTATTGGCGGTTTGAGGTCCAGTGTGGTTTTTGGTGGTGTTGGCTGTTTGGGGTCCAGGTGGTTATTTGCAGTTTGGGCAGTTTTTATCGGTTTGTGGTTCAGGGGTTTCCCGTCGGTTTTGGTGGTTTTAAAGGTTTTGGCATTTTGGGAGTCAAGATTGTTCTTGGCGATGTTAGGAGTTTTGAAGGGGTTTGACGATGTTGGTGGTTTTCGGGGTTATGGTTGTTCTTGACTGTTTTGGTGTTTTTGGGCTGTTTGATCCTTTTGCTGTTTTAACTTGTTTTGATGTTTTGTGAGCTACCATGGCTGTTGTTGGTATCTATATTACTAAACAAGTGTTGAATACCCGTAGGAGCCACAGCCACTATCACACCTTACAAAAACTCACCAAAACCTAAATTTTCGACACAAGAAAACAAAAACGTAAACACCTCCAACAAACCATCAAAAACTATGATGGTTCACAAACTACCAAGATAAAGACCCTGTCAAATCCGCCAAATCATTCAAGAACCACCCAAAACCTGAAAAAATACTCCAAATAACTGCCACACCAACAAGAACAGTTTTGATCCCCTTTCCCCAACCCACCCACCCCACCCCACTCCCCCATCACCACTCCACACTCCCCCAACGTCAAACCACCAAAACCACTAGGGACCACCCCGGTCACCAAAACCGCAAAATACCACCTTGATCCCAAAAGCCAGCAAAACTGTTAAAACCACCAAAGAAATGCCAAAACTACACTTGGTCCCAAAGCGCCAAAGCTGTCAACACTCATCAACGCCGCAACATTTGGGCCAGGCATATATAATTAAGCTAGCGCCAGAGCCCAGGTCATCAACCATGAATGGGGCATGTCTAACAGGGACCCGAACTATATGCCATCCAAACCAATCAAGGCCAACTCATTCTCAAAGATAAAACCCCAATACCATTTACGATTTAATATTTTAATTTTTGAAACTAATTGGAAGCAACAGATTCTTGTCAAATTAGTTTCAAAATACTCAACAGCTTACCTGTATAGTGAGATCCTGGGAATACAGGGTTCCAAAGGTTAATCCGGTGATTTCTTACACGGAATTGTGTGGTGGTAAACCCTTTCATGATGAAGCCGACCGAACTGGCGTCTTCACCTTGAGCATTGTCCATTTGCAGGCCAAGAGAATACTATTTTTGAAAATTTACCACTGAAAAAACTGGCTCGATAACCGAGACACTCATTTCAGTGGAAGCTGTTCAAACATAGTGTTCTCTTGACCTGGAAAGGGACAGTTAATGAACACAAAATTTAGATTTTCTTGTTCAAATTTGGCCATTAAAGGGTTAAGAATATCGGTTTTACAACAGAACAAAATGCCACCGAATGATGAGAAAAGCTGAACGTTTTTGATGAAATCTAAAACAAATTGCCTCTTCTCCCGACCTGCTTCCTCGATCTAATCGAAGATACGTTCTGTAATCGCATCCAGGTGATATAATATGTGTATTCGCCAAGATTAGCAATTGGCACGAAAGCCCACAGATTTTAATACAATCTAGATTGCGCATCGCCCTCTTGAAGGTGAAATTTCAGAGTTCAGTATTTTCTCGCCCGATCTCGTTTATGAAAAATGTTACAAGATACCAAAACCCTTTTCCTTAATAATGAACCTTTCCTGTTTTAGCTATGCCCCGCCCATATCTAGCTAAGCTTCACCCACACCTCGCCCGTGTTGGGATCGATCGATTTCTGAACACCCTGACTATGAATTTAAAAAAACTACACAGGTAAGCTGTTGAATATTTTGAAACTATTTTGACTGGGTGCTGGTGCAGCAACAGCGCCCAGTCAAATTAGTTTCAAAATATTCAACAGCATGTTTATTAAATGGTAAAGAATTACAAAGACATACAATTCATACAACGTAACGGACTATTTGAGATTTGATGACGGTGTATATGGGACCCTTTGTGACGCAATGATTGTCACGTCATCTGATCTAATATACTGAAAAGTTTAGCAACACTGAGAGTATTACTGTATAAATGTTATTTAACAAAAACAATAAATTGATTCAAATATATTATTTAATTGATATGTCATTTTGCAATTTGAACAGCAGTCTCTTGTTACTGTAATGCTAGCATCGCGCCTTTAACACGGCATCATTCAACGGAAGGGTTCAATTTAAATAATGACACTGAGCTGTCAATACCGGTTGCTACCTCCGCGCGCATTAACCACCGCCGTACATCGCTTTCTCCTGCTTCGAATTAAGCACCTGATGTCACGAAGAGGAATCGCATCCCATTCCTGGAGCATTGCAGCTTCCAGCTCCCGCACGTTGTGACGATGTGGATGGTTCTTACGCACCATACGGCCAAGAATGTCCCACACGTGTTCGATAGGAGACAAGTCCGGTGATCGCGCTGGCCAATCCAACACCGGAACGTTGTTAGCCTCAAGGAAATCACTGGTGACCCTAGCTGAATGAGGACAGGCGTTGTCTTGCTGGAACATAAAGTCTGCATGATGCTGCATAAAAGGGATGACAACAGGGGCGACAACTTCTTCACAGTAACGTTGAGCCGTTAAATTTCCGCGAATCACAATAAGATCTGTTTTACCATTTTCATGGATTCCAGCCCACACATTGACACTGCCGCCACCGAATCTGTCGTGCTGAATGATGTTGGTTGCATCATACCGTTCTCCTAAACGTCGCCAAACCCGTTGCCTACCATCCGCCACATCCACACAAAACCTCGACTCATCACTGAACAAAACGTGGCTCCATTGTTGAGCACGCCATCGCTGATGAGTTCTTGCCCATGCAAACCGATTCTCGATGTGACGCTCTGTAAGCGGAACAGCAACAAGTGGACGACGGGCATGCAGTCCAGCGTCATGGAGTCTGTTTCCCACAGTTTGTGCATGCACTGTAGTGCCGGTAGCGGTGTGCAAATTACGGGACAGCCGCGGCGCAGTCTCAAACCTGCGACGTCGTGATGACGTCACTAAGTAACAGTCTTCTCGTGGTGTTGTTGCTCTCGGTCTGCCAGATCGTGGTCGGTCATTAACATGTCCAGTTTCCTGCTCACGTTGGCGGAGACGGGAAATGGGTGAGGCGTGAACATTAAAATGTCGAACAACAGCGCGAACGCTCTGCCCAGCAGCGAGTGTTCCCGTTGCTTCATGGTGCTGATTTTCGGGTAGCCCTCGATGTTCGGTAGGGTAAACTTTTAAACGTTTTCTGTTAACGTTCGATATCTGCTTTTGCAACATGGTGAATTTTTGCCTTCGCTACCCGCCAATATGGGCCAGTGCATGAAAGATGCATTTTCACATGCAGTAAGTGTGCGGCCGAGAAATGCAAGAAATGATTTGCATTTCTTCATGATCAGCGAGACATTGCATTGACGAAACATGCCTGCAAATTTGGTTATAAATGGACGCATAGTTTTAATACAACAAACCAAACTTCACTGTTGCTAAACCTTTTTGGCTCAGTCTATATGATATTCAAGGTAGTAAATTTACAGGTAACTCAGTTTTTCACTGTGTCAACGGCAATACATATCGTTTTTATTGCACATAGAAAATTACAAAAAAATGTGTGGTTTTTGCTAAAATCGTAAAACCTCAACTTTATAATATTGTGTTATGATTCCTTATTAAGCTGACGTGGCACAGCTTATTGTCGATTGTTGTGACAGTTTGACGTTTGGTCGTCAGGTTTAGTAGACTGGTTACCGGTTCGTGACAGTATAGATACTCGATCACACGCACTTGCGTCACTGAACTCACGTCACCGCGGTCGAGACAACTCGTCCCATAGTTAAGGTATAAGGACATACGCGACCTATAAAGTATTCAAATCTGTGTGTAGGCCCTATATTTATCTACATATTTCATTGTATTATATCCTGTAAACAAAATGTTTATTGATCCATTAAAAGGTAAATTTGGTTGAGAAAAGAATGTTCTTGCTAAAGTCCATTTACAGGCGAAGAGAATATTATTTTTGAGAATTTACCTCTGGAATGACTGACTCTGTTCTCGAGCCAGTCATTCAAGGAGTAAATTAAAATAATAGTATTCTCTTCGCATGCAAATGAATATTTCTTAATACAACTGCAGAGGCCATTTTTGTCCTGTCAACATCGATGATGATTACGGCGGCGACGACGACGACGACGACGATGACGATGACGAAGACGACGATAATCTGGGAGTAATAAAATATATCTATCTATCTAGCTATTCGGTAAATCATGTAAAACATTCATGGGTTCCTCGCTAGTTGTGTAACAGATATTTCAAACTCGTGTGCTATTTTCTATCCATTACCCAGATTCCGTAACTCAGTGTCAGCCCCTACTTAAAGCCACAATCCCATTATCCAATTAACCTCTTCGCGATCTCCTAAAACCTGATCCTTTACTCTATAGGTGATGGGGACTTTAATGGCTGCTCAGTATTTCTAGCTTTATCTTCATTAAACTTGTATGGGTTTGCAAGAGAGACGCTGTCATTGGCCTTAATCATTTGAACATTACGTTCCAAGAATACCAAAATTCAAGGTACGTATATGGGTAAGATATTGAATATTTTGAAACTAATTTGACTGGAAGCTGTTGCAACAGCTTCCAGTCAAAATCAGTTTCAAAATATACATGATATTTAATAAATCATAAAGGATGTTTTTTAGTGTGTGGTCCTTTGGCCCCGAGTTCAAGGTGTTAGCTCAAACTTGCGTCATCAATCATTGCACCTCGCTTGATGTAAGCAGATCCGGTTCTTCCATCGAGGCCGATAATGATCTCAAGATAGCCAAGTTCTTAGACGCGATTTTATATTGTATTTAATGATCTGGAAACTGGTCAGTTTAATTCCTATTTATTCTAAAGGCATACATTTATACCCGCATTTGATGATCCAACGTTTAGTTTTCTTTTTAGCTGAGCATTTCTCTTTTGGTGATAAACCCACCCGCAGACAAGCGATATAATATAGGCAGAGAAAAGAAAGATCGCTAGCGATATTGATTTAAATCACCTGTAGATCACGAGCGTAGAAATTTTAGCAATGCCCTTGAAGGGCCTGGGCATAAATAAAATGCAATTGAACTTGGAGCGGTGGGTTTGGATTGAAGGCGATTGCTCATGTGTCTAATGGAGGCGGGATATGCCGTCGCTGACACTGTATCGCGCATATGTAGCGATGTTTCTGATTTGCTTACGTTTTATACAGTGCCGCTCATAAATAAGATAGTGTTTTCAATACAAAAATCAAAACATGTTAGTTAACACAATTTTGAATGCGAACTAAGAAATGTTCTGTTGAATATTTTGAACATAATTGACGGATCCATTTCCACATATGCCCTGCCCATTTCTAGCTGAGCACCGTCCACGTGTCTCCCTTGTTCGTATCGATCGAATGCTGAATATTCAGAATCCCAATACCAAGGTAACTATACAGGAAAGGTGTTAAACATTTTGAAAATTATTTTGACTGGGTGCTGTTGCTGCCTATAGCAGCAGTATGCAGTCGTAGCGCCCAGTTAGTTTCAAGATTCCCGACATAATGTTTATTAAATAGTAATTCCGTCAAAGCCATACATATTCATTTCTATCAATTTATGACGTTAGCTTATATGTGATGTAATTTATTATGACGTTATATACTTAATTAACAGAGAGGATTCATCCATTGGCTATACTTAGTTATTTCTGAATTATACTGTACGCACATGATCATCAGATGGTAATTTTTTTAAAACGTTGCGAAGGGGGACTTTACTCAAAATCGCCAACATCAGAGAGACCTTTTAATATAAAGGAATCGGCCCCTATGTCGGTTTTCGACCACAATGGCCGTCGTCACCGGGAGTTGAAGATCAGCCTGCTTACGTCGTGTAACATGAGAATAAATGCCCAATTTTTACACTGTCCCACTAGAATAGAGGTGTCCGATGTGCTGCTCAAGTATATGACGTCATGCTAGATTACATCACATGCATACTGACGTCACAATCATGATGGCATATTGTAACTCCGTCATGAAGCTGGAAAGGTCTGTCAAGTGTACGAATTGTTTGCATATGTTAAATTTACAATTTATAAAATGGTATTGATATTTTTAAACTACTGTGACTGGGGGGTGGGTGGGGTGGGGGGGGGTGGTGTTGCCGCGTATGGCCCCAGTCAAATTAGTTTCAAAATATTCAACAGGTTGCTTATATAGTTACATTGAAATTCAAATTCTGGGAATCATTCTCAGGAAGCAAAGTATATAAATCGATGCCAACACACGCAAAACTTGGCCGGAGCTTAGCGAGAAATGTGTGGGCATCGCTAGAAATGGATCACTCTGTTGGGTTATGTCTTGTGGCAGAATTTTGAACATGTTGTTTCGTGTTCACAACACGGAGATACCCAAATTGAATGACGATCATATATTCAATGTGTCCGAGTTAGTACTCTGACAGAAAGCCGATAGCGACAGAATAAATCTTAATACAATTTTTCATAATCTTGTTTTATGATGGCCAGATATGCAGCAGACTCATAATACACATGTCATACTAGTGGCCAAGTTGGTAACTGTTGCCAGATTTGCTTGATTTATGCGCATAAATCTGTACTTGTCAAGCCGATCTAGACGTTTGTTTTGGGTAGGCTGAGTCTGGGAGTGGACCGTATGGAACGCCGTCATCCCACTCCCACATAGTACAGGGTACTCGGATGCCCTCCCGAGGTAAAGATTTGATGCTTAAAAAACTCAAATCCTGCATTCTGCGTAATAAACAACAAGGACACGAAATAGGTTTGCAGTGTTTCCAAAATGTGCAATGTTCAATCCAATAGTTGCGGTGATTACGCAGATTTTATGTGCACTTATAAAATTATAGTTAAGAATTCATAAGTCATGTCTTAATATTATCACTTCATCTCTGCTGTGTTGACTTCACAATCAGAATAACGTGGCTTTGTCATGAAAATCAAAATGCCCGTCACGGAAATGTATGAATTGTATGTCGTTTGAGGAATTTACATTTTAATAAACAGTCTGTTCAATATTTTGAAATTAATTTAGCTGGGAGACGCTGGCGTCATAAGCAACACAACTCCCAATAAAATTAGTTTCATCATATATTCGACAGCTTATCTGTATATCCGGACAAAAAATGGGTAAAATATAATAATTTTAAGGCCAACTAACAGTACAGGTCTACCTTCAGAAGGGCAGGAGATCCCCTCTGAGTGTCTTTGAGTTTTAAAAATATTCAGGAGAAATCATTCGAGTCAATCGAAAGTTACGTACAGGATAACAGTTATCCATTGTGTTCGGTAATTTGGTATTTCTCCATTTGATGGAGTACACACATAGAGCATGTTAGCCAAAATTATAACAACGAGCTTGATGGGAGTGGGAAAAGATCGCTCTAACCTACTGGATCCACCGCTGTTGATTACCGTCTTTTTTATGAACGTGCAAAGCTAACAGTGGCCATTCTTTGGCCGCGGACCAATGTCCTGAGAATGTGTGAGGGAAGGAATGGTAAACATAATAAGGCAGGTTATGGGACCAGTAATAGGCAAATACCGTGTTGTCTTGGCCTGCCATTGGCCCAGTGTTGATCTAGTAACCGGCGCTATCACTTCCCGAGAGTGCTAGTTTTGGGCATAGTGTTGATGTAACCCGTTCTATTCCTAGACACCACCACCTTGCTACAGCACAGTCTTGAAAATGAACACAATCTATTATGGATGTTGAATCCTGCCGTTCATCTGAAGATCATGTAGAGAGGCGCTATTAATACAAACTAACTGTCCAATAAAATAGGAACTGGGATAGTATCGCGACTGTAGCGGGTAGAACGACGTTAACACGAATACGTACTGCACAGTTAACAACGGCAAGGTGTATTCCCATCAAGCATCCGAGAAGCGCTTCACTTCCACGGCACTACAGAGCAACTGTAATCAGAAATGGGTAACACTAATCCTTTTCATAGAACAATATTGTTATCCGGGTATGGTTCCTGTTCTCTACCCATCACACACCCCATACTTTCCCACCGAGCCCCGGGATGGGAAGTGACAGCCAAGTAAAATGGCATTTTAGCAAACCCCGACCCCAACCCCACCACCATTACGGGAAGCCTGAAAATCTATATGCTCTTAGATGATATCAACATTTACAAAGTTCAATATGGACCATCAGTTGACTGATAAAGTATTATATCTTTATCCGTTTAATTTCATTTTTAACACTCAATTTCTTTGCCTGTGAAGTGGATAGCTAATGGTAATGGTGCCAAGCACTTACCAACTTTTGCCAAACGTCTGCATGGTATCTAGGATATAGTCAACCGTGCGGCCAAGTTTAGTTACAATAGGGTCAAGCAATCAATTTTGCTAAAAGCAAGATCTTACGTTGAAAAGGTCATGCGATTTGTATCAAGGTCACAGTGACCTGACCTTTGACCTTATTACCTTATTCTGCAGATTCTTAATACGATATGGACCCATTGTAATCAGGTGTATTTTCGATAAACTTAATCATGTCTGAAATAGACTAGGAAACTGGATAAACGCCATTGTCGTCATCGTCGGAAAAATAGTACCTATGTCTCAAGTCTGTTTTTCGCAGTTCAGCTCAGAAATAACTTTAAATGTTTTCAAAATAAAATAAAACGTACTGTTGGATATTTTGAACATAATTGGATTGGAGGAATTTTCAAAACATTCAACAGACGTGTGTTAGGCCTACTAACTAACATGTTTCTATTTACTTTGGAAACATGTTAACATTTTCTTATCTGAATTCTAAGCGAGACAAATTCCTAACTATCATGTTTCAGATTATTCTAACGTGCCTTGAATTCAGGCTCGTTATTTATTATTAAAATAAGCCATCACAATTAAGAGCTACTGACAGCCACAGCGTATCTCATTTATTCTAGTTCTAAAATTGGTGTAGAACGATGCACTCTGTGATTCTCGTTCAGTGAGGGGCTTTTTGGCTTGTGGTTCAGAATGCAGTCCAAACGGTTTGTGGGTCAGTTTCGTAAATCTTTTCAGGAAAAATGGTCTGTATGCATCAACACAAGCATACAAATACCGGGCAGTTGTTTTTACCAAGAGATGGGTTATGGACGTTATGTATGAGAGCATTTCCGATATCATTTTTCCTTTTGTTCCTATCGTGGACTTAAATGTCCAATATTCCAAATCCATAGTTACTTATTATATAATCTGTTATTAACCCTAACTCGCTTGAAATTCTAATGTTTTAATTGCAAAATGATTATGCAGGATAGTTGGGTTTTAAAATTTTTTGAAACTAATTCGCCTGGGAGCATTTTGCTGCCGTAGACAGCGACAAGGCCGGGTCAAATTAGTTTCCAAATAATCATATTGATATTCCTTCGATCAAAATTATCTGGTCGTCGTTTGGTATATAATGGTTAAATAGTAAAAGGATTCGTTTTTATAGTACATCATTCTGTTCTGAGCATGTGGACAGATTTTCAGCCATGCAAACATTCTTTCTCGTCATCATTCATGTTATCAGATCTTGCACTGATCTTACAGTCATATCATATTCTCCCAAAGAAAATAAAAATACAATGAAAGTTATCAAAAGCGTCATCTCTTTCTCAATCTGTTAGACAAATTTTAAGGTAATTGAACGATCCCAGTGCATAGTCGGGCGGTAAACATCTATCAAGTTACGCCGTACCAGAACAAGCTGCAGAACACAACACGACACCGTACCACAATGCACCACAACACACAACACCGCACAGCAACGCGCCAAGCACAACACACAACCGCGCAGCACAACAGAACACAGCAAAGCACAGCAGAGAGCAGCACAGCACAGGGCAGAGCGGCCTAACACAGCACACCCCAACACCACATAACACCAACATGACACCACCCAGTAGCACAACACAACACACCATACCACCATCACGTACAGCAACCCACACCACACCACTTCAACAAACATCAAAACCAAAGCACACACCAAAACGCAACGCCACATCACAGCCAGAATAACGTCATAGCACCTCACATCATCGCACTTCATATCACTCCACTATACACACCATAATGGACCTTTCCAGTTTTAGCTATGCCCCGCCCATCTCTATCTAAGCGCCACCCACACTTCGTCGTGTTGGAATTGATCAACCCCCGATTTCCCTACTTATAATTTCCTGAAAACTATACAGGTAAGATGTTGAATATTTTGTAACTAATTTGACTTGGTGATGTTGCTGTCATAGGCAGCAACAGCGCCCAGTCAAATTAGTTTCAAAATATAGAAGAGAATACTTATTAAATAGTAAAGACATACAATTCGTACAACAACGCACAGTCCGTCTTCAAATATGCGCTCGTGTTGTACTTATCGACGTCATTCATGACATCATTCATTATGACGTCATTCTACACACTTGGTTTAGTTGATTATGACGTCATAGGATGGGTTGATAAAGTGGAAAGTTATATTAAACTATACCCCATAATCTACCTCAACCACCCTTCTCGCCTCAACACATATATCCACATAATAATAATAATAATAATAATAATAATAATAATAATAATAATAAATAATAATAATCGTTATTTATTGAGGGTAGCACTTCAAGTACACGGCCTGATCTAGCAGAGGCCCTCATTAACATATATACACATTTTTATATGTAATATATACAAATTTATACATCTATGTACAGACAATGAACTTAGGGAATCTATTTCTTATAATCATATAATATTCTGAATGTATTAAGAGTAATTTGAACAAAAGCTACTGATGCTTTCAACAGCAGCAAACTTTCAATCAATTTAGCATTGATATATTCAGCATTGTAAAGTAAATTCGTTTCTTTTCTGCTGAAATGCTTTGGAAACAATGCAAGAAATAGAAATAACGATATTTTTTATGTGCTAAAATATAGAAACTAATTCTCAATTTCGTAGACAAATACAGCTAAGCACATTATAACATACGATTATACATACATACAGAAACAATAGATTTAGTAAAATAATTAACATTACCCACGCCGTCGAATGTCTTAACCCTTTAGTGACTAAATTTGTCAGGAAAACCTCGATTAGGTCTATCTATTGTGAAATGTCCGTTTCCAGAACAAGACAATGCCATTCTTGGAAATTTACCACCGGAAAGGCTGGCTCGATTATCGCGCCTGTCATTCCTGTCATAAATTTTCAAAAATAGTCCTCTGGACTGCAAATGGTCATTTCTCTAGCCGATTTTATGGACTTGTTTCTAGGCTTGTGCATTTATGGGTCAAAGAGCGGAAGAATCACCAAATTTGACATAGCACTTCATAATGTAGGATAAAATCAGAAGGTTCAATCGAAGGTTTGTATCTTAAAGGTTAATTAGGCATATATAGTTTACTGAAATTAAGAACTCACCAAAGCACATGCACTCCCAACCACACACACTCACTTCCACAAGCACATGAACTCATGTACATACACTCCCGTGGGTTTACATCCAATATAGTAGGTCTACGCCAACATCTAACCATTTCAACACTAGTATTAGAACTCAAGGCATGCTATTAAGCTGTTGCATATCTTAAGCATAATTTGAACGAAAGGTCTTGATACCTTCGGCAGCAACACTATCCAGTCAAATTAGTATCAAAATTATACAGCAAGGGAACCTATTTTGTGTCTACATTTCGTGCTCTAATGATAAAGGATCGGGAAAGTTGAAAAATATACGATAGATATATTCATCACAAAGTAAGCATATGGCCCGTAAGTGTGCACAGTCACATAATAATGTGACGGACAATAGTATAATACAATTTCATAATGCATACACAAAACTATTTACATTAGGAGAAGTATTTTCCCATGCATGTACTATATGACTATCCTGAAACTCTAACCTTTGGATTGGCGATATGTGAAATGGTCATTTGCTGGTCCGGAGGAGTGTCTACGACAATTGGGCACAGGAATGATTGACTCGGTTACCGAGCCAGTCATTCCAGTGCTCCATTGTCGGAAACACTCCTCTCCTAGGCCGCCAATGTCCTTTCATTGTATGTTTAAGGTTCTCTTTTTTTTTTTTAAACATTTTTTTTTTATTGTAATAAATGTATTTAGAGAAAATGATCTTGTGGCATGCTCGTTTAACACACACACATATCCTTTTCAAATAGAAATATTACATAACGGTAGTTAAATTAGCGAGCGTGCGAGTGAGCGAGCGAGCGAGCGAGCGAAAGAGGGAGAGAGAGAGGGAGAGAAAGAGAGAGAGAGAGAAAGAGAGAGAGAGAGAGAGGAGAGAGAGAGAGAGGAGAGAGAGAGAGAAGAGAGAGAGAGGGGAGAGAGAGAGAGAGAGAGAGAGAGAGTGTGCAAACGAGAGAGCCTTTATAAATGATATCACAAAGAACTATTAGCATTACATTGCTCAGAAATGATCATACGCAGACCAAAAGAACACTCCTCCTGAAAATGTATGACCCGAATGAGAGGCTGTCAGTGAACCAGTCATTCCAGTGGTAAACCCACGAAGAGCAGTTGACCTTTCGGTCCGCAGATGGCCACTTCCCAACAGACAATGCTCTGGAGAGTGCTCTAACTGTCTTTAAAGCAGACATTAATTTAATTCAAATGATTATAAATAAACAATTGTTAAATATAATTTAATAGAAGATGTGTATGTGTAGACCAGGAGAAGACTTCTCGAAGATTCATCACTACAACGACAGGTTCAGTTGCTGAGCCAATGATTCCAGTGAGGAGCCCTCGAAAACAGTTGACTCCTGGCCAGCAGATGGCCATTTTGTTCAACATATTGCTAACCTAACGGGATATACACATTATAACTGTTCTCAGTGATTTTAATTTGCAGTTATAACTAGGTTGTTATTACTAATTATCAGGACTATTGTTCCGATGCCCATTTACGGGTCTGGGAGAAGTGTTTTCGAGAATTGGACACCGGAATGACTGGCTCGGTTTCTGAGTCATTCATTCCGCTGCTCATTTTCCGGAAACACGCCTCCCTTGATCAACAAATGGTCATTTTTGTATGTTTTATCTCTATTGTGCTAAATGATCAGGGTTATTGTTCTTCCTAGTACTTATATTTGCTAATATTGGATTGTCCGGCACTGGTAGTTTTCAGTTACTTTTGTTATTGTTTTGTGCACAATTCGTTTTCAATGTCCTCTGTAAATTAAGCAAAGCTATTGGTGGAGGTGATTTAGGTTGTCACACTTGGCCACTCCTGACGTGTCCTTGATTGTTGTAAATCGCAGGAGATTCCGCGGCGAAGACGGGTAACCTTATCTCCAGGGCAATGGGGCAAAACAGAAGAAAATGACAACATTATTATTAGCATCATTATACGGGTAAACAATCACACATATTTGCGATGAATGATCCGAGTGTCGGAGAATGTTTAATATTAATAGTTAAAGAATTCCACATTTTTGTTGCTGTGTATGTAAAACTGTTTTTCCCGTAATCCGTTCTTATTTTTGGAGGCTTTAATTGACCGTTCGTTTTTGACCGTAAATTCAGTGTATGCGTGTCTTCTACAAATGTGAACAGATCTTTCATGTACTTCGGTGCAAGGTCGTTTAGTGATTTATATGTCATAATATTTGTTTTAATTGTCATTCTTTGCGTTAGTGTAGCCCAGTTTAATTCTACATACATTTGTTTTTACGGTGTTCGAAATGGGACTTCTAATATTATTCGAGCTGCACGCTTTTGTAATTTTTCAAGTTTATTTAACAATGTAGGCGTGCCAGCGTAATAGACAAGACAGCAGTAATCAATGTGTGAAAGGATGTATGCCTTGGAAAACAGGTTTCGCTCATCAACATTCATATTTCTTATTTTTCTTTAACATATAGATAAGTGAAGCTATTTTGCTGCAAATTTTTCTTACGTGCTGGTCCCATGAAAGAGTGTCATTAATATGTACGCCTAAAAGTTTCGCCTCATTTACAATGACTAGTTCACCATTAGATATTTGTATCTTAATATCCTCATGATTTATCTGCCCTTGTTTACGCTTAGTGCTTATCATTAAAAGGTTAGTTTTCTCCGTATTTAACACCATTTTATTATTTTGACACCAATTTTCTATCACAGACATATCGCTAGTGAGTTGGTCTGTTATCTGTGGAAGTTTTTCAAAATTACAGTGCATCGTCGTATCATCGCAGTACATATCAACATTACTAGTTATTCCCATATGAAGATCGTTTACATACATGATAAATAAGAGTGGCCCCAATACAGAACCTTGAGGTACGCCTACGGTTACCGGAAGATGTCCGGAAATTTTGTCAGAAATTGACACATATTGTTTTCTATTTTCTAAATAAGATGAAAACCATTTTAACGCAAGCTTATCAAATTGATATAGGCCTAACTTTTCTAGTAAAATATCGTGATTAACTAAATCAAAAGCTTTCTTAAAATCTATCAATATAGCGCCGACATAATCACCATTATCTATCGCAAATCTCCATTTTTCGACTAGCTTAAGCAGTGAAGTTTCGCATGAATGCTTCTGAAGGAAACCTGACTGAGATTCAGTCAATAAATTGTATTTACTAAGAAATGTATACAAATGGCTATGTATATGTCGTTCAATAATTTTGGAAAGAACAGGTAAAATTGATATTGGTCTATAGTTATTAACCTCTCCTTTGTTGTCTGATTTGTATAACGGTTTCACCTTAGCGCATTTCCACATTGTTGGAAACACGCCTGTATCGATACTTATATTTATAATACGTGTAATTGATGGCGCTATGACTGGTGCCGATAATTTTAAGAAATGTGCATTCAATCCGTCATGGCCCGCGGATTTATTTGTTTTTAACCGACTAAGTTCCTCGTAAACGTTATTAACAGTTATTCTCGGTATCGTAAATTCAATTTCGCTCGGAATTTTCGTTCTAACATGCGTTTTAATGTCGTCTGAAATTATGTGAGATTGCGTCTTTATGGAATTTGCGAGATCTGCCGCGATTGTAGTGAAATACTGATTGAACATTTGGCAATGTTTTTCGACGTCTTTAATTTCATTACCGTCACTATCAAGCAAAGTCAATGGCATTTTGTTAGGTTTCGGATTAATACTCTTCATTATTGTCCATATATGTGAAGGATTCTTTTTATTGTCAGCCAACGCTGTGCTAAAGTAGTTTTTCTTAGATCTTTCGATTAGCGACTTTACCTTACGTTTCAACTCTTTATATTTGATCATATCTTTAGCTTTCTTATAATAATCCCTGTCCTTTATGGCCTTCAAAATTTCATCTGTTATCCATCCTGGCTGAGAGAATCGCTTTACTCTACGCTCGACAATAGGGGCGTGTTTATTTAGAATGCCTATAAATGCGTCCTGCCATATCTGCAGCGCTTCATCTGGGTCATTTAGCAAATCAATTATCTCCCAGTTGCAATCGGAAAGATTCTGAAGAAATTTCTGATTGTCAAACCTTTTTCGGCATCTATACTTTATAGTGTGATGACTATGTGATTTTTGTCTGGTGTTTTGTCGCGCACCAAAAACGGGATAGTGATCACTTGATCCTAAATCTCCTACGCTTACTGACGTAAATTTGTTTCTCTCTGTAACGTATATATGGTCTATTAGGGTAGCTTTTTTGTCCGTAATTCTAGTTGCGCTATTGACTAATTGTTCAAGATGAAATAACTCCATTACTGATAGCCATTTTGGCGTGACTGCTTTTAGAAAATCAAAATTAAAGTCGCCGATTAGAATTATATCCGTGTTATCTGCGTATGCAGGTTCAAGTAGGGCTTCAAAATCGTCGATCCAGCTAACGGGAGAATTTAGAGGTCTATAAATGCAACATAATAAAAATGATTTCGGTTTAAAGGGCGTAACCTCGATCCATAATGCCTCTGTATTTGGTGATTCTAAGTCAAGTCTCCTACGATGTGACTGATTTTTGGCTATGTATATTACAATCCCACCTCCTACATTGTTTGGTCTATCTTTCCTCTCAACACTATAACCGTGAATATCTATTAAATTGTCGGCGACGACGCCGCTTATATACGTTTCTGTTATACCAAATATTTCAATTTCTTGTGTAGTTTTCTCCATAATTATTTTGAATTGGCTTAATTTGGGCATTAAGTGTTCAATATTCCAATGTCCAATGCGTATACCTTTTTCCTTTAAGTTAAATGATGGGAAATCAAGGCGTTTTACTAGTTTTATAAACTTCTTGCTACATACCCATTGGTCCACATCAGAGAGGACGTTATTACTGGAATGTGTGTGTGAAAAATTATTATTGCTTGTTCCACCACAATACCGTATAATATTAATAAAATTGAGAAAATTGACTTTATTATTATCATCATCATCATCATCATCACATATATCAGCACACATCACCATGCCTCACTATACAGCCATACAGCCCCACGCTTAGTGCATCCACACACCATGATCAGAAACATCCCATGAACCACTGAAAATATCTCTATAATAACGTGCCATAGACCCTTAAACCCTCCCAAACAAGAATAGACATATTTCTTATAATGCATGGAAAATTATGTTAGGAATTTTGAAACTAATTAGACTGGGAGCGGTTGCTGCTGTAGGCAGCAACAGCCCCCAGTCAAATTAGTTTCAAAACATTTAACAGCTTTTCTTTATTGTCGTCCTGAAATTGAGACACGCGGATGTCAACGGTCAATGGGTTAACTGCGCTAGTAATTGACAAATCTCTAATGGCGATTCAAGGACATATATAAGATAATTGTCTTATAACCGATCTATGATATATTGATCACGTATCATTACTTCATGTAGTTTCTTCTGCCGCCGAGAAAACATATCTATCACGATTGACATTTGGAATGGTACTCTGTGAACGACTAGCTTTAATTCTGCGATGAAAATCGAGTCTGCGCTCTTCCCATTTCCCAACAGCATAAACTCCATCCTGAAATTCTAACGTCAATACATATTATACATATCTTGAATACAGTTTGAGTGGCAGTTGATGCTCTCTAATGTCACATAATTAACAGTCAATATTTTTGGCCTGCGTGTTTGAGTACATTGGATGCAGTTTGAATGACAGGCTGATGCTGTATAATGGCGTGTGCTCAGACCATTCAATAAAATTAGTTTCACAGTAATTAGCGTGTGGTTGATCCATTTTGTGTGAACAGCGCCTCAAAGCGCACAAAATGCTACCCATGTAAATTAATGCTTCAGATTTGTCACGAAAATTATCATTTTCTGCAGCTAAAGAGATTATTTTTGTTGTAAATTTACCTCTGAAATTTACACAAAGATATCTTTCTGTTGTCCTGCAAATGAACGGTCATCAATGCCACGGCGGAGTCATACAGTGTAGAGAGTTACGTGACAGACTATTGCCACCTACCTGACAAACTTACGTCATTTTGATTGTGACGTCAGTTAATAAGTGACGTATTTGATTATGATGCCAGATACTTGAGTAATACAATCAATTCCTCTATTTCTGTCACCTGAAACACTCTTCATTTATTCGTGCTTTTGTGTTACCTTCCATTCCTATTTCATCTGATTCATCAATGGCACCCATTTCTAGACCAATCAAGGTTTATCTTTCCAAATCTTGCCAATCAGTTGTGTCTAATTAAGGCTTGCGTTAAAATCAGTGAAAAAGCCATGAATAACCACAGAAACAGCATTCTCAATATAAGATCGAGAGAGCTGGACGTGATCTATACTATGTCAGAACAATTTGAAAACTTTTTGTCTAAACCCTGTTGGTACCTATGTAACGAATAACTTACAGACAAACCCTTTAAAACATTTTCAACGTGTGCACAACCCAGAATTCAATATCGCATTATTATGTCATATCTAATCACATCCATCCATAGAAACCAGCATTGCACCCACATTTGCAGTCAGTAAATGTTTTTGCCATAGACCATACATGGTTCACGTGTCATCAGTTTCGAAATGTACGACAAAAGACAAGTTCTTGCATCACAAAGCAAACGAATCACTATCTCCTCCACTGCCCTCTTTTTAACTTTCTCTCTTTCTCTCTCTCTCCCACCCTCTCTCCCTCCCTCCCTCCCTCCCTCCTCCCCCCTCTCTCTCTCTTTCTCGCGCGCGCGCATCATACACACACACGCACGCCAATACGTACGCACACACGCACATATTCACGTACACATACGTAAGCGTGCGAAATACCTAGAAAATTGTAATCAGTGGTTGATATAGATTATCAATTACCTAGTTATACATACGTTACTATTTAATTATGTTTTATTATACCCCATCTTGATATATTTATTAATGTATTGTATTTGTATGTATGGGAGACACGTGTATAAGACTTATGTCTTACTGTGCTCCCATTGAACAAAATAAATTCTGTTCAAAACAAAGCAAACGAAATTAAATTTTTTCGAGCTCCTCATAATATTATGTTAGAGCCTTGGAATTCGCCCAACTCGGAGCCAGCAAATATAGAGCCAGAGAGGACGTCATTGCATAAATCCGCTAAGAGTGCTGCGAGGTGACCTCAAGAAAGCAGGATTCGGTACACTCAAGTCAAGAATGGACCTGAAGAAGCTAAGGGTTTTGGCTAAGGACAAGACACAGTGGGCAAAAGCGAAAAAGGGCTGATTGCAGCTATAGAATGTTTCTACTACTACAGCCGCAGAATACAGTAATCATACATACATACTCATAATATGAACGTATGTGTCAAATTTGGTGACTCTGTCTCGTATGATTGCGGACATACATGCATGCAGGCAGACAGGCAGGCAGGCAGGCAGGCAGGCAGGCAGGCAGGCAGGCAGGCAGGCAGGCAGGCAGGCAGGCAGGCAGGCAGGCAGGCAGACAGACATACAGACATACAGGCAGACAGATAGGCAGGAAGGCATGCAGGCAGAAAGGCAGGCAGGCAGGCAGACAGACAGACACATATTTCAAGTTAATGTGAAGCCGGTCAAAACAGCTAATTGTTCATTGGTCTTGAGGCCTGTCCATTTACGTTCGAAGAGAAGACTATTTTTGAAATTTATAACGGGAATGACTGGATGGATCCATTTGTATTCGAAGAGAAGACTATCTCTGAAAGCTTACCACTAAAACGACTGTCTCGGTTACCGTGCCGGCCATTCCAGTGTTAAACTTTTAAAAAATAGTCTTGTCTTTGAATGCAAATGGAAATTGATTATCTAGAATTAGATTTTTCTTGACATTTTAATGTTCAACCCGGCCGAAACAGCCATTTGCAGAACGAAAGAATGCTATTTTTGTAAATTTTGTTAAAATAATAATTATCATTTTGAATATTTTGAAATTCGTAACAGATTCCAGTTAAATTAATTTCAAAACATTCAAGAGCTTATCTATATTGTTACATCCCACAGACAAAGTATTTTGCAACGATACCGAGGCGGTCAACCGATGTCTCTATCTGATTGGCTGAAAGGTCAATCATGGTCGCCATCGTAGATTGGAGAAATGCATCAATATTTATATATTGAAACGGAATATTTTTATTTTCGGAAAGTTTTACCTTTCTGTATCAGGCTCCTATAAGAGCGTCGCTAAACATTTGAGGATAATTTGGAAACATGTCTAGATAAATTATATATGTGCAACTAAAAGCTTGTTTCCGCCCGGTGATCATTCCCATATAGCGGCCAATTTTTATTTCAAGATGGCCGCCATACACATTTTCGTTCTCTAATATCCAAGATTCTAAGCATGATAGAAGCATTATATTGATGTCTATGCCCACATATATATGTGTAAGGAATAAATTTATAACTTTTGAAATCATAACAAGCATGTCAGATACCACTATTAACCAATTAATGGCTTTTTCGTCAAGAATATAAAAATATCTGCTTCATGACCGGCAAATGGACATGCCTTCCCAGCAGCTACATGACGTTGTTTCAACGTTGAATCCACGTTGAAATCACGTCATGACGTGATTTCAACGTGGATTCAACGTTGAAACAACGTCATGTGGCTGCTGGGTTAGGATCAATCACACCAACCCGCCAACATTATCCCACACCATCTTCATGCCAATACTCAGGACTAATCACATCTGTAGCATGTAACTTCCACATGGTTTCAACAAAGGTTTCATAATCCATGCTTGAAGACAATCATACTTTCTTCGAAGGCACCAATTTGTCCACCTTCTTTTGGTTTGTTCGCTTGGATAGACAGGTACAGGCTCGGTGTAAAGAAAGTTGACTTTTGTTTTCAGGAAAGCAAATCTTTCCCAGTTTACCATGTTTTGATCTCTGCTTTCCACCAATCTTTTAATTTTATTACTTTGGATTTTCCACTAATATATTTGATGCGCGTTGTTTTTAGTCGTCCTTCTGTATATTGATCAAACATAATATCAACGCTGGTACATGTTTTTCTGACATATGTGCAGCTATCGAGATTCTATCGAGCTTATATCTTGAACACTGTCAAGCACGCAATCAATTCCTTCTGTTCTAGACTTTGACAAACGAGTTTTCATGGTGGCATATTCACATTGGCATAAAAGACGCCTTCAATACACCGAATCTCTGACAACGGCACTATGTGCCATCTTATATATCACAGAGACAATATTTTCCCAGCATGTTACATCTGCGAAATAATTGAAAACATGTAAGTGTCTGTCCTTGATAGCAATTAATTAAAACATCACTAGGCATAATTTACGCAAATACATTATGTAAAACATTAACCTTTTGATCAATGGAGGAATCCAGTTTATCGATCAATCATATGACGTAATAATCAATTACGTGACGTGTATGTTGACCTCATTATTAATTATGTCATGGCAATGGCGTAACTAAGTCCGCCACGAACGCTTAATTGATGACGGACTAAGCACTGTTGTACGAATTGCATGGCTGTACTATTTAATAAACATTCTGTTGAATATTTTGAAACTAATATGACTGGGCGCTGTTGCTGCCATAGTTTCAAAATATTCAACAGTTTACTTATATAGTATGTTGCAAATTAAGATTCAGAGAGTGCATGGATACATTGATGCCAACACTGGTAACTCGTGTGTAGAGCTTAGCTAAAGCTGGACAGGGCATAGCTAAAACCTGGATTCCGCGACTCAGTTCTTGTATCTCAATTTCAAACAACCATTCTGGTAAGCTGTTGATTATTTTGGAACAAAATTCAACAGGATTCCGTTGCCGCCGTCGGCCATCTCGAAAGCAAATATAGCCACCGCGTAGGAATGATGCTTGGAATGGAAACACGCTTAGTTCTAACTCAGTACAACCTAGACAAGATAATTATACGTTTCTAAATACCATTCAAAATGTTTTAGCGAAGGTTATTTTCCTATATCTGTAGCTATACTGTGTGACAGCATGGTAGACAAAATTTTAAACGGCTATTTATCTTTGAGCTTCATAGTTAGTATAAAACGAGATGACCTCCCCCACCCCCACCCGCCGCGCCTCTCTTATGCCAGTAGCACCCTCAAAGCGCTCAAAATAATATTTATATGAATGGAGGAATCCAGTTTTAGCTGCGCCCCACTCAATTAGCGCTTCACCCACGCTTCGCCCGCATTGAGATTGATTTGTCACTGAACCATCAATTTTCAGAAACGTATACAGGTAATCTGTTAAATATTTTGAAACTAATTTGATTGGGTGCTGTTGCTGCCTACGGTCAAATTAGTTTCAAAATATTCAACATAATGTTTATTAAATAGTAAGACATACAATTCGTACAACAAAGCTTAGTCCTTCATCAATTATGCGTTCGTGACGAATTTATCTACGCCATTCATGGCGTCAGTGATTATGACGTCATCCTGCACGTCATGAAGTTGATTTTGACGTCATATGATTAATGGATAAACTTGATAGGTTCATTAATCATTTAACGGGCAGGTATTTCCAGGAAAATTGCAATGGTTACTCCGTGAATAGTTATTTGCATACCAAGATTCTATCTTTCTAACTTTAGCACTGGAATTTACAAAAAAAATAGCTTTCTGTCGTCTCTGTACATGGTTATTTCTTCTGACCACTACACGTGCCGTTTTGGAAGAGCTGACCATTACTGTGTTAATAGTCAAGAACGTCAAAGTCTCTGCTTAATCAGTGTCCATATGCGAGCCGACGGAAGTTTGGAAATTTAACACTGCAATGACTGGCTCCTTTCTCGCGATTCTGAGGAATTTGGCGATCAAAAGGTCAAGAGGAAAGTTTACCGCGATGTTTGGAATCTGTTTTGTGAAAGTCTGTTTCAGCAGCATCTGAGACACCTCTACAGAAAACAGCAGACTCAGACGCAATGCATGAATCCGGGTTTAGCTATGCCCCCCCCCCCCCACCCACCTCTAGCTCAGCTCCACCCACACTTTGCCCGTGTTAAGTTCGATCGCGCCCTGCACTCTATGAATCTCAATTACCAGAAAATTATACAAGTAGACTGTTGAATATTTTGAAACGAATTTGACTGGGTATTGTTGCTGCCTATGGCAGCAACAGCGCCCAGTCAAATTGGTTTCAAAATATTCAAGAGAACGTTTTATTCAATAGTAAAGACATACAATTCGTACAACTTGACGGACTATTAAGCGTTTATTACGGACTTAACTGCCTTATTTATGACGCAATTGATTATGACGTCAGCCTACATGTGACTTAGTTTATTATGACGTCATAGTGTTGATCGGTATACGGGATTCATCTGTAGGAAATATCGAAATTACAGTAAATGGAAGAGCTATGGGTCATTGCTGACGCACACACGCCATTACAGACCCTAACCACGTGGCGAATAACAGATACTTAGGAACCAATATATTCTAAGGTGGGTATGTGAAATAAATAGGCTCCTTAAAGGGCAAACGCACGTCTATAATATGGTAAACGTTTGCCCTTTGCGGAAGCATATTTATTTGCCCGTGCATAAAACCACTTTCGGAATTGAGGCATATATCGTTCGGGTCAGTGCTAGAAATAGAATAACCTTAAGCAAATTCCGGACTAGCAATCGGTGAGTAGAGGTAAAAGAATAATGCCGCGGATCTAATTGTCTCGCCCGTTTCCTATTTGTCACAGTGACCTTGACTTTGTGACTTCAGTATTAGCATGCTGCTTCCTAACATTATAGGTACCAATGTATCCAAGTTTAGTTCCAATAGGATTAACCAATCCTGAGAGATAAGCTGAGAAATTTTTTGTCAAACGCAAAAACATAACATTGGAAAGACCCAAGAGGTTTGTATCAAGACCTTATGACGTCATTATCATTATGCTGCTTCATAAAGGTATAGGCAACCAGGTACCCAAGTTTAGTGCCAATAGGACTAGCCGATCCTGAAATATAAGCTGAAACGTTTTGCTAAGCGCAAAACTGAACGTTAACGCTTGGCCGCCGTCGCCTCAGTCGCCGCTGTCGGCGTCGGAAAAGTGATACCTATATCTCGCTTCCTGCTTCGCGGCCGAGAGAAATATAAAGGGTCAAAGAGTGTAGCGTGCAAGATGACGTCATAATCAATGACGTCATGAATTTCGTAGCTAAGTTCGTCACGAACGCTTAATTGATGACGGACTATGCGTTGTTGTACGAATTGTATGGCTTTACTATTTAATAAACATGGTGTTGAATATTTTGGAACTAATCTGACTGGGCGCTGTCGGTGCCATAGGCTGCTAGCAATAGCACCCAGTCAAATTAGTTTCAAAATATTCAACATCTTACCTGTATAGTTTTCTGTAAAGTGATAGTCAGGGAGTTCAGGAATCGTTCGAACCAATACGGGCGAGGCTTGAGCGAGCTTAGCTACAGATGGGCGGGGCATAGCTAAAACTGAATTCATCCATTGTTACTTGTATCTTACGACCACCTGTCTTACAGAGCCACAATATTTTGGCTCCAAAAGGTGAGTGGTCGCTTAAGGGACGTTGACTGTATATTAGGATTTCGGTGGCCCGTGGTCCTCTGTATATAAATATGATAATACTTTCGGACGCTGTCGGTGCCATAGCCCTGATAGTCAGGGAGTTCAGGAATCGTTTGAACCAATACGGGCGAGGCTTGAGCGAGCTTAGCTACAGATGGGCGGGGCATAGCTAAAACTGAATTCATCCATTGTTACTTGTATCTTACGACCACCTGTCTTACAGAGCCACAATATTTTGGCTCCAAAAGGTGAGTGGTCGCTTAAGGGACGTTGACTGTATATTAGGATTTCGGTGGCCCGTGGTCCTCTGTATATAAATATGATAATACTTTCGGACAAGGTAATCTATTATCAAAATGGTAATAAAAATAACAGGGTCCTGGTTTCTTCGTTCAGATGTTAATATATATATATATATTCCAACTATGTTTCTCTAGTTCACGTGGATTTTGCACCAAAATTGCTGATAATCTGTTAACTCGTTTTAAATTGTAAGTTAAATTAAAGTTTAATAAAAGGCTACATGTTTCTATATATGATTCATGATATAGTGTTCTCATTTAACGTATCCAAGCACTGTTTTCACCAACGCAGTGTGCGAACGCATACCCACTGTTACGCTCAATGACGTACGCAAAGATAGAGGTAAGCGATCTTGCAAGCACGCGCGCACGCACATGCACGCACCTACGCACTCACGCACTCACGTACTCACGCACGCGTGCATGCACGCACGCACGCGTGCACACGACTGATGTGTGAACACAACGTGCAGACGAGTACGCAAATATAGACGCTCGCACCATGCCAATTACGAGAGAATGCGCGAACATACGTACTGAAGCCTACGCACGCTCTCTCACACGCGCGTACTCATGCACCCACGCAAAATCTATTATCACAAAGTAAGTATTACGTTACAAATGCCAGCGTCGAGATTTTAAACCTCATAATATAGTGATAATATCGTAAAATTACTGTCAATCTTTTAATCGAGTGACGACGGTTGTCTGTTTGTATTACTTTCGGTGGTGACAAACACGAACAAGGTCAGTGCAACCCTGATATTCTGACAACTAATCCATTTCAGATTGATTTCCATCTATTAATTACCATATGTTCTTATATTCTTGAACAAGACATTTGGCAGAATGGCACATATCGACGCTGAATAAGAATCAATAATTGGTAGAGGTTGACACTGATAACACAGGTTGCTGGGTCGGTATTGGACCAATACCGAGCCAATACGGCCTGTTGTTAGCCCAGTATAGGCCCAGTAACTAGCGTTATAAGTGGATTATAGAGTATAATGGTGGAATTATTTTGAAAATTTTTATAATAGTGTAATCAAATTGTGGCTTATAATAGAATAACCAATGCGACGGTTTGACAACAGTGACGCAAATGACATGTAAGATACGTCGAAGGAGGACTAAGTAAAAAAACAGCAGTAGCAATAGCAGTGGCAGTAGTAGGGAGCAGTAGCAGTAGCAGTAGCAGTAGCAGTAGCAGTAGCAGTAACAGTAGCAGTAGCAGTAGCAGTAGCAGTAGCAGTAGCAGTAGCAGTAGCAGTAGCAGTAGCAGTAGCAGCAGTAGTAGCAGCAGCAGCAGCAGTAGTAGTAGTAGTAGTGGTGGTGGTGGTGGTGGTGGTGGTGGTGGTGGTGGGTGTAGCAGTGGCGGTACCAATCGCAGTAGCGGTAGCAATAGCAGTAGTAATGGCCACGTCAATGGCAGTGACAATAACAGCGACAGTGCCAGGGGTAGTAGCAGTAGCAGTAGCAGTAGAAGTAGCAGTAGCAGTAGCGATAGTGGTATCAGTAGCAGTAGCCATTGTTGAATATTACTCGTCCACTCGCCATGATGCAGACACGATACTCGTCTTCGTCGTTGTCATTATCAATACCGTCAGCACCTTCGCCGCCTTCGTAGGCGTCGACCTCGTCGTCGTCATATCTAATAAGTATGTATTGTGATTATATATGCCCGTTTTTAGCAGACCCGCCTCACAACCATCAACATCCTCACTATTAACACTTAGATGCGTCATATGAGAGAGAAATTAACTTCGAAAAAACCGCAATAGTATGTCATCATTCTATGATTGTTCCATCATTCTATGATTGTTCACCAATCGATCCATCCTATATTTGTTCGCAAATAGGAAACGAATCCATCTTATCCCCGCCTCTCTCTATCTATCTCGTAAACTCGGGCAAATTTGATGGAACTGATTTGACAGTTCTCTAATACCAGCAATCGTAATTACCCGTGACTTTAGGCACAAAAATAAGAGAATAAAAAAAAAAATACAGTCTAATTAAACCTATATATCCTATATATTTTGAACAGCTCCCAGTCAAATTACTTTCAAAATATTAAACAATTTACCTGATGTAAAGCCTAGATTCTAAACTTTAATCTTCAGATCCGATCCCAACACGTATGAGGTATGGGCGGAACTTAGCTAAAGATGGGCGGGGCATAGCTAAGACTGGATTCCTCCAGTACGTCACTGCTTAACTGACGTCACAATCAATATGACATCGCTCAGTCAGGAAATTCGAAAACTTTTTCATTGAAGTCTACAAATTCTATATCTATCTTGAATTTACACTTTATAGGCATTCTGTTGATTATTTTGAAATGAATCATACGTGTGTACCACAGAACCAACACACAACCTCTCTGCCGAGGCCAACGTCTACGCTACTCTGTGAAATGGAGTCCAAATTAAATCTATCAAAGGGTGCGATCAAAAGCGCTTTACGATCATGACTTAATATCAATGCCTGATTCTAATATAACTGTCGAGTCTGTCAATGGATGAATCCACTATTAGCTATGCCCCGCCCACCTCTGGCAACGCTACCCCACTCCCACCAACCCACCCCCTATGCAGTGCGTGCTGCAGTCTATTTATATTTGCTTGCAAATGAACATTCGCCGATCAAATATATTAATGCTATTGAAAATTACTGACCATTCAGGGGTTGATTGATACGAGTTGAGTTTTGAGCAATTTGATGCGCTGTTGGCGCAAAATGGTGTAATGACTCATAAATGTAGTAAGGGATTATTGAGCATAGCATGACACACCTTACAAAACATCGCAGTTATCAGCTCAGTCACCCTCCTCAATCCTGCAAACTACATATACGGCGAACATACGTGTACATAATTTACACAGCTCTCGGGGTGGCTAAGTGCAATACGGTTTTCCTCATGTCTACAAGGCCATTTGAACAAGAAGGCGTTGCATCACCTACATTATTCACGTTTTCTCACAAACTAGGTAGTTGTTATTATTAAATTATCCCTGGAGAATACCATTAAAGCACTTGGTAGTCTTTTGCAACTGATAATGGCGTGACACATTGGGACATTACACCGTGAATTAATTTAAAAGCTTTTTGCAAGTATTGGCCTAATGAATGGTATTGTTCTAACATATGCCCACTCATGTAGCTCCGCTGTACCTGGCCGTACTTGCAGCCATTTGATCTCCTACTATATGAAGTAGCAATACAGAGCATGGAATCAGTCCGCCAATCAGATTTCAGTTATTTCTTATCGATCAATTTCGTTGGGAACCCACGACGTATTATCTTTACGAAGTTTCGTTAACTTAGCTCATACTCGTGAATGGGACCTGTTTAACAGGGACCCGAACTTATAAGCCATTAAAATCAGTCAAATAGCGCAGTATCGGCGGCGGCTTGATGTAATGGCTAGGACTCAGGTGTGGACTCCTTAATCGGAGAACATGGTTCACGCCTGAGCTGCGCACTATAGGCAGCAGCAGCACCCTTGTCAAATTAGTTTCAACATGTTCAACCTGCATAGGTTTTGGGAAATTTGAAAATTGGGATTCAGGAAGTTCAGGATTTGATTGTTCCAAATACGGACAAAGCATGGGCGTTGTTTAGCTAGAAATGGGCTGGGCATAGCTAAAAGTGGATTCAGCTTACTACATGAAATTAGGGCATTACAACGAGTTTGGTTTGGGAACTACATCATTTTCATTGCCATGTCAGCTAAACTGTGACGTAGTTGATTATGACGTCAGATACTTGAGGGACAGATCAGATTCCCTCTATTGGTGAATTCCATTTGTCACTCAAGTATTGACGTCATAATCAATTATGTCACATGTATATAGGTTGACGTCACCATCATAATTGACAGACAATACACGCGCTATGAAGTCGCTATAGCCCGTTAGGTGTACGACTTGTATCTCTCTGATGGCTTTACTATTTAATACACATTTTGTCGAATATTGTGATAATAATTTGACTGGGTGCTGCTGCACCCAGCCAAATTAGTTTCAAAATATTCAACAGCTTACGTTTATAGTTACCTTAAACATGGATTTTGGGATAGCAAGAGATGGGCGGGGCATAGCTAGAGATGGGCGGGGCATAGCTAGAGATGGGCGGGCATGGTTCAAAGTATAAAAATGGATTGGAGTGCAGCCACGACGTGGACTGAGATTAGCCAGATATGTGTGGGGCATAGCTAACATTGGATTCATTCATTGATATCTGATGTTGCAAATATTGTCTTAAAAAGTTACACCGCATTCTGATACACTCACGCGACATAGTGACGTGAACAGCCACATAGATGCACGACAACAGTGCACATGTTACCATTTTAGAGGTGATCGTGAATTGCACTTGCACGCACGAATGGCACGCACCCACTCACTCACACACTCACACAAGAAGACACGCACTCACATACTCACTCACGCATGCGCGCGCATGCACGTTTGTATGCACACACACACACTATATGTGAGGGTATCTCAGACGGCCAATGTTTGAACATATTCTTCCAATGCCTGAGAATATACACCCCTCTTGGTGCGGTGGTCCAGTGGAAAGATGTCTGGTTGCTGATGCTATGCGGAGTTGCAGAATGGCGGTTCGATCCCTCGACCGGGAGATGGTGATCAACAAATTAAACTAATGGGTGCATGACTGTCGGTTAAGTTAGCACATAGAAATTGAAGCCGCACGTTGCCAGCGCGTCAATAAAATAAAAATACATATATCCAGTGGAAAGACGGCTGGTTGCTGATGCTATGCAGAGTTGCAGAATGGCGGTTCGATCCCCCGACCGGGAGATGGTGATCAACAAATTAAACTAATGTGTGCATGACTGTCGGCTAAATTAGCACATAGAAATTGAAGCCGCACATTTCCATTGCGTCAATAAAATAAAAATACATATACTGCCAGAGAAGTTCTGGAGTCAGAGTACAATAGGCATAAAAGCGTAGGATTGAATTGTGGCAGGTGCATCCAGGATAGTCCCATGTGAATCGTCAGTGTGTCAGTATATCAGTCATGTGAAAGCTGGTGGGCCAAACCGTGACTTTTAGTCTTGGTGCGCTGGTCCAGTGGAAAGATGTCTGGTTGCTGATGCTATGCGGAGTTGCAGAATGCCGGTTCGATCCCCCGACCGGGAGATGCTGATCAACAAATTAAACTAATGGGTGCATGACTGTCGGCTAAGTTATCACATATAAATTCAAACCGCACGTTGCCAGTGCATCAATGAAATAGAAATACATATACTGCCAGAGCCGTGCTGGAGTCAGAGTACAATAGGCGTGAAAAGCCTAGGATTGAATTGTGGCAGGTGCATCCACTGATAGCCCCATATGAATCGTCAGTGTGTCAGTATATCAGACATGTGAAAGCTGGTCGGCCAAACCTTGACTTTGAGTCTTGGCGCGGTGGTTCAGTGGAAAGATGTATGGTTGCTGATGCTATGCGGAGTTGCAGAATGCCGGTTCGATCCCCCGACCGGGAGATAGTGATCAACAAATTAAACTAATGGGTGCATGACTGTCGGCTAAGTTAGCACATAGAAATTGAAGCCGCACGTTGCCAGTGCATCAATAAAATGAAAATACACACATACATACATACATATAAACATACATATAAGCATACACCCATGCATTCCTGTGTTCCTGTATTGCTGTAAGTTATAAAATTCATGTTTTTACTACTGTATTGATTGTTCTTAGGTATTAAATATTAACATGCCATTAACCATTGCTACTAACCATATTACTTCTATTTCAGCTCTGTATGTTAACCCCTCTTGAATTAGGAAATATAAAGACAGACCATCTGTCAAGATTTGTAAAGTGTGCGCCTGTTTACATTGTTAAGTGATTGACTGTCTGAGTGTATCCTACTGATTAAGTGATTAGTTGATGGTGGTTGACTTGATTGCGTGAGTACGTGATTGATTGATTGATTGATTGATTGTGATTGGTTGCTTGTTTGTCGGGTTGGTTGATTAATTGATTGAATGATTGAATGATTGCTTGATTAACGCGTTTATCGATTATGAGTGTTTCTGCTTGATTGATAGATTGATTGATTGATTGATTGGTTGTTTGAAGCCGCACTCACACAGTGGGTGAGTGACAGATTAAGGGAGCAACAGATTGATTAAAATTGATTGAGATTGATTGAGATTAATTGAGATTTCAGATTGTGGTTTGGAATCATATAGGATTAGTGAATTTATCGACTACCATCTTCAGCCAATTGCAAATAGACATTTTAGCTATCTGAAAAACACTGAAGACTTCCTATCCCAGGTCTCTAAGATCTCGGTCCCTCCAAATTCATTCTTGATTACAATGGACGTCGATGCTATGTACACAAACATTGACATCGAAAAGGGTCTAAATTCAATTCGTAGAGCGTTTGCCGACTATCCTGACACAAACAGGCCCGGCAGAGAAGTAATAGCTCTATTAGAGCTTAGTCTGAAGGGCAATGACGTTGAATTTGCTGGTGACATTTTTCAACAAATTTGTGGCTGCGCGAAGTGTAAGCGTTTCAGCCCAGGTTTCGCTAACATTTACATGGCAGAGTGGGAAAGGGAAGCACTCGAAAATTGCCCAAATCAGCCGCTCATTTACCGCAGGTACCTCGATGATATTTTCATGATCTGGCAACATAGTAAGGAAGCATTTACCGAATTTCTGGCCATTCTGAATAATCATGATCCGAATATCAAGCTAAAAGCTGAAATTGATGAGATGTCCGCCATACAGATGCTCGCCATACAGATTCAAGAATGTACTGGAAACTCTTGAAAACAACGACCAATAAGAAACTTGGTAGCATTCCCTAAGTGAATTTTCCAATTCTTTAAAAGTTATTACTAATCCGGATAATGAATTTTATCAAGCTGATCCAGATGTTAAAAATGATGTTGTGGATTACTCTAATGAGACGGATGATGTACAGATAATCTTCAACGAATTAAATTTGGACATATCATATGAGGAAATCGTCAAGGCAATAAAGCATTTAAAAAACAACAAAAGTGCAGGGCCAGATATGCTTATCAATGAATTCTATATTAATGCAATAGATTAATTAATTCCTCATATCTTAGTGTTATTTAATAGTATTTTTAGAAGTGGAAACTTCCCCAAAATTTGGTCAGAAGGTATATTGATAAAAAAAGGTTCTCGAGATGATGTAAATAATTATAGAGGGATCACATTACTTAGCACGTTGGTAAACTGTTTACCAAGGTTTTAAACAATAGATTAAATAAATGGGCCGAAACTAATGGGATATACATAGAAGCGCAAGCTGGGTTTAGAGCGGGATTTAGCATAGTTGATCATATTTTGTTTTTAAGTGGTCTGATTGCTAATGTATTGGATAAAGGAAAGAAATTATATTGCGTCTTCATTGACTTTAGTAAAGCATTTGACTATGTAGTGAGGGATTGTCTGTGGTATAAATTGTTAAAACTGGGCGTTAGGGGCAACATAATTAACATTATTATGTCGATGTATAAGGGCATTAAAACCTGTGTAAGAGTGAATTCAGAACTATCCGAAAATTTTGAATGCAATACTGATGTGCGCCAAGGGGAGAGCCTGTCACCATTTCTGTTTGCAATGTATGTAAATGATTTAGAAGAATTTGTTCGGGGAGGGGTGGACGGCGTAGACATAACATTAATTAAATTGTTTTTAATTTTATACGCAGATGATATAATAATAATGTCAGAAACTATAGCAGGTATACAGAAAGGATTAGATAGTGTGCTTGATTATTGCAAGTGATGGCGTTTAATAGTAAATACGGAGAAAACAAAGGCAGTAGTTTTCAAGCGAGGACTAATTTTATTTTATTCCTTGTGATTGTCATTTAGTTTTAGAGTGTGTTGTAATATTTAAGGCGCCCACATGCTAGTTCCCAATGCTAGGGGCCAGACTCACGTCTGTAATCGTGATTTAGTGTTAGAGACGTCACATGGCCTAATTATCACACAATGATAAATCACTGAGTGGTATTTTGAAAACCTATTTCAGTTTGACTTTTACTAAGATGTCACATAGATTCGGATTTTCTTAAATGCAATTACTGGACGCTTGCTGAAAGGTTGTCTGAAGTTGTCCTGTAATTTGTGATATTCCTCTTTTAGGATTTTGGCAATTTCAACATTTTTCCGATTGTATGTGAGAGTAAATGGGATAATCTCCCTTTGATCTAAGAGGCCTGGATTAGAATGTATGCCCCTAGGCCATTGCGTTTCTAATTGTTTAATCCATAACGATTCTCTTAGTTTTCTTTGTTTATCAGTTTCCTCTGTTGTGTCTGAAAGAGGTAGCTGTTCGATAGCCATAATTTCAAAGTCACGAGGGACTGAATGATCAGGAAGATTACAATATTCAGCCACATGTGTGTCCTCCTCTAGTCTAATATCTGAGAGGTGTCTAGTTGCACGCCATCTTAGTGGATTTTTCGTTTCACCGACATACTGCTTTTGACACAATTTGCATGAAATTAAATGACATTTTTAGAATCACAATCTAAATTTGACTGAATTTGAAATTTGCTTTTGTTTTGAAAGCTTGTGAATGTACTATGGAAAGGAAGAAAATTATCCAATTTACACCTTTTCTTTCGCATTTCTTAGATCCTCCTTCACCTACAATCGGACAAATTTTGGTAGGCCGAGAATTTCTGATATTATCTGGAATGAGTTCCAAATTACGCAAAGTTTCAGACTTTATTTTAAGTAGGAACTTAGAAGAGTACCCTCTCGGTCTGAGAGCTTTGAATAAGGTCGAACATGATGATTCAAAGTTTTTCCTATCACTCAAATTTGTATGAAAACGGATTCTTTGTGATTTTACAAGTCCGTTGAAAGTATGTGGTGGATGGAACGATTTCTTGTGCAGTAGTTGATGGGAGTCGATTGGTTTAAAATAAACTTTGCAGTCTAAGTCACCAGTTGTTTCATACTTTATACCTTTGTATAAGGTTACATCCAGTTGTGGCAGCGGTAGTAGAAGTTGGGGTAGTGGCAGTAGCCTTAGTGATAGCGGTAGTAACAGTTGCAGTAATGGCAGTGGCAGTAGTGATAGCGGTAGTAACAGTTACAGTAGTAGCAGTGGTAGTAGTGGCAGCGGTAGTAGCAGTTGCAGTAATAGTCGTGACAGTGGTACTAGTGGGAGCGGTAGCAACAGTTGTAGTAGTAGCGGTGCCAGTGGTAGTACTGGCAGCGGTAGTAGCAGTTGCAGTAGTAGCAGTGGAAGTGGTAGTAATGGCCACGGTAGTAGCAGTTACAGTAGTAGCAGCAGCAGTGGTAGGAGTGGCAGTTGCAGTAGTAGCCCTGTCAGCGGTACTATTAATCATGGCATTAGTAATTGTGGAAGTAACAGCAGTTAGTGTAGTAGCTGCTATAATGGCCATTCTTTTTATTCGATTGTCATTACTCTTGTCGCTATCACTCTTATGGTAATTATTAATAACGATATTGTTTTTACTGTCCTTAATTTGCGAGCTCTTAGCTGTGAGTTTTTTATTTCATTGGCGTTGTTTTGAATTTTAGTGAGTCAGGAGTGCTGAGTTGGTTCGTGGTAGAGGGCCGGCTGTCCCAGCATTGCATGATTTGACATATGGAAGATTTGCATTGGGTAACTGTGACTTTGTTGTTGTTGTTGTTGTTGTTGTTGTTGTTGTTGTTGTTCAAAGTTAGATTTTCCACTTATCGGATTGGCTATCCCAAGTTGATGGGTCCTGGTATCCGAAATGTGTTGTTCCCACCATGGAGGTGATGGTGATGGTGGTGATGGTTGTGGTGATGGTTGTTGTTGTTGTTGTTGTTGTTGTCGTCGTTGTTGTTGTTGTTGTTGTTGTTGTTGTTGTTGTTGTTGTTCAAAGTTCGATTTTCTTTGGAACGAGTTGCCCATGCTGGCAAGGTCGATGTCCAGAACATTTCCCTTGTGGTTACCTACTAAGTGTATATATAATCCTTCCCTAAATCGAAAACTCATACGCGTAGACGAGTTACCAGAAGAACAACAACAAATAACAACAAATATATGTGACAGGGTCAGAATTTATGCATAGAGATTAGTACTAATACTACCTCGGGACTATTATATTACAGGAAACATACTGAGAAATTCCAAATTTATTTATATCTCGGAGGTAATGTATCTTTAATAAACATTTTGTCCAATATGGTAAAGCTAATTTGACTGGGAAACGTTGTTGTCTATGTCAACAGTTTACCAGCGCCTATGTTCCAGAAAGAGTCGTTATCTATCCTTATAACGCCATCATTTACCATGTTCTATGATACCTTACTGGATATGTTTACCGCGAGTAGCCAATGACACTGGGTTGTGTCCGTTAATGCGTCATATAATCGTGTTACCATAAGATACAATATCACACATACTGTGCACATTTTTCGTCGTTAGATGACGTTAGTAGTTATGCCGAGTGGTAGGCGCCCACTTTGATTGGTCGAGAGCTTTGTGACGTCACACAGCTTTCCCACGCCCACTCCAATATATGGGCAAGGACGGAATCTCATTTAAATATGCTAATGAAGTGACGTCACAAAGCTCTCGACCAATGAAAGATGGGCGCCTATCGCTCGGCGTTGGTTTGTATTTTGTGGTAGGGGCAGCCCTGATGTATCTATCCCCACCCTCCCGCCCATATACCTTCCACAATAAAAATTGATGGTTTTTGGTAACTACAGCTTACCGACATTCTGGGTAAAGTTTCAATTCGTAAAATCCATTCGATGGCTGAAAAGAATAACTGAAAGATGAAAACATGAAATAGAATGTAACATGATATGATTAAGACTTTATTCAGTAAAAGATGTATAGTGAAATTCTGTGAAGTAGAATCCTAGTTGAAGAGATATTCAGTAGTGAACTGATATAGCTCTAAACCACGAAGTGTTCACTCCGGGTTCTGATGCTCGGGTGATTTGAAAAGTAAAGTCCTCCTTATATACTAGGCTGAGCTGTCAATCAAAAATCATGCTTGAATTTGATTGGACGAGCGGTAAGCGCCCCTAATGATTTGCTAAGGCAAAATGACCTAATTCATACTTGAATTTGATTGGATGAGCGGTAGGCGCCCCTAATGATTGGCTGAGTGGAAATGAGCAGGGGAAAGTATGATTAATGATCTATTGTAGATGCACTAAGAAACCTTAGCTGTACTTAAACGTACACTCGCACTCATGAGTACAGAAATGAGTGGGAAAGCTATGGATTGGCTAAGGGGGAAATGAGCGGGAAGGCTATGGATTGGTTAAGGAGAAATGAGCGGGAAAACTATGATTAATGATCTAGTGTAGATGTGGTAAGAAAATTTCAGTTCTTCTTAAAACTTCACTTACACTCATGAGTACAGAAATGAGCAAGGAAACCCTGATCAATGCACTATTAGGAAAACTATGACTCAGACACTTCTACTTTAAAAGTGTTCTTTTACTTAACTTACTTACTGTTTGAATTTGACTGGGGGAGCAGTAGGCGCCCCTAACGACTAGCTAAGAAGAAATGACCCACATTCATGCTTGAATTTGATTAAATGAGCGGTATGCGCCCCTAGCGATTGGCTAAGGAGAAATGAGGGGGAAAACTATGATTAATGATCTGGTGTAGATGCACTAAGAAACCTCAGTTGTACTTAAAAGTACACTCGCACTCATGAGTACAGAAATGAGTGGGAAAGCTATGGATTGGCTAAGGAGAAATGAGCGGGAAGGGTATGGACTGGTTAAGGAGAAATGAGCGGGAAAGCTATGGATTGGCTAAGGGGAATTGAGTGGGAAAGCTATGATTAATGACCTAGAATTATGTTTGAATTTGATTGGACGAGCGGTAGGCGCTCCTAACGATTGGCTAAGGAGAAATGAGGGAGAAAACTATGATTAATGATCTGGTGTAGATGCACTAATAAACCTCAGTTGTACTTAAAAGTACACTCGCACTCATGAGTACATAAATGAGTGGGAAAGCTAAGGATTGGCTAAGAAGAAATGAGTGGGAAGGCTATGGATTGGTTAAGGAGAAATTAGTGGGAAAGCTATGGATTGGCAAAGGGGAAATGAGTGGGAAAGCTATGATTACTGACCTAGAATCATGTTTGAGTTTGATTGGGCAAGTGGTAGGCGCCCCTAATGATTGGCAAAAAAGAAATGACCTACATTCATGCTTGAATTTGATTGGACGAGCGGTAGGCACCCCTGACGATTGGCTAAGGAGAAATGAGTGGGAAAACGATGATTAATGATGTGGTGTAGATGTACTAAGAAACCTCAGTTGTACTTAAAAGTACACCCGCACTCGTGAGTACAGAGATGAGTGGGAAAGCTATGGATTGGCTAAGGGAAAATGACCGAGAAGGCTGTGGATTGGTTAAGGAGAAATGTGGGGGAAAGCTATGGATTGGCTAATGGGAAATGAGTGGGAGAGCTATGATTAATGACCTAGTATCATGTTTGAATTTGACTGGGCGAGCGGTAGGCGCTCCTAACGATTGGCTAAGGAGAAATGACCAAGATTCATGCTTGAATTTGATTGGACGAGCGGTAGGCGCCCCTGACGATTGGCTAAGGAGAAATGAGTGGGAAAACTATGATTAATGATCTGGTGTAGATGTACTAAGAAACCTCAGTTGTACTTAAAAGCACACCCACACTCGTGAGTACAGATATGAGCAGGAAAGCTATGGATTTGCTATGGGGAAATGAGCAGGAAGGCTATGGATTGGTTAAGGAGAAATGAGCGGAAGTAGTATAGCTAGAGCATGTTCGGACAGCACTTTAGCAATATTTTCAACTGATCAGTGTGTTCGGACAATGCTCTAGCAATATTTTCGATCATTTCATGAGCTCAAAATAGAATGATGACGCACAGGAATATTCTGGAAACATCAGCAGGTTTTTCTCATATTATTCACTTAAGAATCTATTTATAACTCCCTGAAAAAACAACTTACAAGTAGTTTGCACCTGTATCATGAAGAGTGTTAGATTTTCTAATAAAATCATCTTCATCGAGATGGGAGGGGGGGGGGGTGGGGGGTGGAGAGGATTTGAATACTATCATATCTCGTGAATGTAGGAATGGAAGTCTTTGGATGGAACTTGCCCTAGATCGTTGGCGATTTAGACAATGGATAGCTTCTTTAGAGAGTATTATTTCACCTATATTGGAAAAAAAGTTGAGAGATTTTAATGGAGGGGTGATAGAATGAACAGTAGATTTAAGAGAGTAAGTTTCTATACAGTTCCTTAGACGGGATTGAGAGTGTCAATCCCTTAGACACTACCCCCTCCTCTTCTCTTTTTATTCATTCTATCTTACCTGTACATATGATTGTTCTTAGAGTACTAATTTCCACACAACCATAATACAAAGCCTATGCCATTAAAAAAATGATGATTTCGTAAGAGAAGGACTCACCTAAATAAGACTTTTGAGCATACATTTTCACGCAAGTTATTGAATATCGTTTTAGGAATTAGAATTCCCATGGATCTTAATTAGCCTGATGAGGCTGGCGAGCCTGATGAGTAAATAAGGGAAGACATAATGATTCATGATACAATACTTCCTATGGATTGTGACAGTGTAAGTAATACGCCTGATGGAGTTAATACGCTATTTACTGAGAATGGTAGCATACAGCAGTCCGATTCCGTTATACCAGACTGTAATTCAGTGAATAGTGTGGGAGATGAACAACCCAAACCCATTAAATACGGATTTAGATACCAAGTGCCCTTTATGTAAGGTGAGTGCTCTTTTCGAAAACGGTGAGGGTAATATGTTCTGGCATTATTGCCCTGACAAAGAGGAGAAGGAAATTATTGTACGATCCTTTGCAAGTATTCTTTCTGACGAGATGTAAGAACTGTTATGGCTGTGCATATGGCAGAGCGAGTCAGCGTGAACATACATGTTGTGGGATAACCTATAACTTCAGACCAATCGATTTCATTCAGGTGTATAGTGATTTAGCAATATAAAATTTATATTGGATGTATTTTCAGTTCATTTCATCTTAAATCCAGACTTGTTTAGACAGAAAGATGAACTCTTTAAACGTTGTAAAGCTGATTGGTTGAGTGAAGTTATCGAAGAGACATATACAATTCGTTGGAGTACCTTATAATTTCACCATCTTGATTATTATATTAATTATTATATTAATTATTATGTTAATTATTATATTAATTATTACACTGATTAATATTTTCATTTCGCATTGCTAATTGGCCCCTTTTTTGCTATATTACTGATTATATATTACTGATTTTGAATATTACTGATTATATATTACTGATTTTGAATATTAAAACATGTATATATCCAACAATTGTCTTTATTATTATTTATTATAAGGAAGAGTTTCAAGGAAGAAGAAGAGAGGTAGTGGAGAGAAAGAATAATAATATCCAATTTACTCATCCTGCAAATATAATACTTGCTGGTCCAACTCAGTCAGGGAAGACAGAGTTGGTTAAACAACTGATCAATGAAAAATATCTATTCTATCCCTGTCCTACCCGGGTAATTTGGTGTTATGGAGCTTGGCAGGACAGTTACATGTCACTTCAAAATGATGTTGAATTTCAAGAAGGTTTTAACTTCGACCTTGATCGAGTAACTCTTACACTTATTGTTATTGATGATTTAATGGAAAGTGTTGATGAACGAGTTACAAAACTTTTTACTAAGCGTTCCCATCATGAAAACTGTAGTGGTATTCATATCCTCCAAAATCGATTCCATAAAGGTCGAGAACATAGGGATATTTCGATTAACTGTCACTATCTCATAGTCTTTAAGAACCCACGTGACATCAAGTATAAGTGTTCTTGCTAGACAGATTGAAGATTTTCGGTACGTCTTTTATACATAATACGCTCACCACCACAACTTCGAGAAGACTTATGATGTTTGATGATTGCTGCAACAATCAATCTTCTCATTGCTGCAGTCGGATAGTTACAGCTCGCCTCTTCAAAGATGGACTGAAGATATTTTATGTAACTGGGCCTGATCTGACGTACTGAAAATTCGTGGTAAGGTACGGTGTTTCTCCGTACTGTCTTAGGAGTTCCTTAATAAAGACCAAACTAGTGCCTTGTATTTACAAGGTGATGATTTTATTCTTATATCTAACTTTACAATAACTCTATATATCAATGTAACTTTTACTGTCACTGACCTAGAATGATACTTTATAATGATACAGCTAATATAATTATGGTACTAAACTATCTTATCTGATCCTAACTCTGACTACTTTACTGCTACCGATTACTCTCAACATGATGGTTGATATGATATCCAGCTAGCTTAACACTTCTCTATTCATAGAGACTACTATATGCGTACGACGTGTTTCACGTTAGGTCACCAGTACCTGATTAACTTTTCAATAGACAAAGTGCCTATTATATATCTTTTGCAGTTTCCTACCTGCATATCTATTATGATATATATATCTATATATATTACAATACATAGATTTCTGTTCTCATTATACTTCTAGGCACGCTATAGTCATAGTTTGATTGGCCAGGACAATCTTCCCTCCAATCAACCTCTGACTATCTCTTCCTAGAAGTTTCATCTACTCCTCTTGGTCCTTCTGACCAATCCGCTTCTTCTACCCTTCGATTTTACTTCGAAACCTTATTCCTTTTGTTTCTCTGCCACAGAGTTTGACTAGATGCTCATTGGTTATGACGTCATCTCGGCCAATCAAACTCTGGGCTTCTCTTCTACGGATTCATTACTAAACATGGTAGATCTACCACTCAACCTGGCAAAGCGGTTTTGGCTGGTTCTGATTTGATGTGATCTGTCAGCTAACTAACAACATTACGGAATGTGTTGTGGTAGCATGCCTTTCTTTGATTGACATATAGTTGATATACAAATTTCGAGTGTGTTATTAATTCCTACAGGACGCTACAATGCCTCTGTCCTGTCCCATGCCTATCTTGGATAAGCCTGTAGGAAACGAGCGTTAATAAGCACATGAGCTGTATGATCTCACTGCCAGCTGGTGTTGTTGTACTTGCTTAAGGGAGTCGGAATGCCGACCGTCAACAACTAAATGTCAGTCTGTCACCTATATTCATATCGATTCCTACCGATTCTTATCACTCGAATATTTACTAAACTCACGGTCAAAACGACTGCTGAACATTATAAAAGTGTGTGCCGATCCCACAGCAACAACTTTTATCTTCAACTATTGACAAATATCACCAACCCAGAACCGTTGATCCGATTTCAATCTATTCCAATTTCTAACTTATTGGTATGAATTTACTGCTACAGTTTCAATATAGTTCCTATTCTATTTCCGCGAAACTGTATCACTAGCACTGGTCAAAGTCAACCAGTGCATCTTCCTACCTATACCTAACTACTATGATGCTTCTTCAGTCCTTAGCCCACTTGGTATTTTCAAATATAAATTTCACTGAGGTCTTACTCGCAAATATAAGACGTCTAACGGGGTCATGACTTCCCATAAGACAATCCAATATCTACACATCCCCCTCAACCGAAGTTAATTAACCATCTCTTAAGGCCTTAAGAGAGCGATAATTAACTCGTTGTGCACTATCAACAACTAAACTACACTATACCAGGGCTACCCAGAACTGACACCACATACGACAATATAGCCTCATCAAAACTAATCCTGTAAACATGCAAGGCAATACCATTATCCTATCATAAAAAGAAATACACAAGTAAATAAACAATACAATAATATAACAATAACCCTAATCCTACAATTGATCATTTCAAGTCATAAACAGGTCATAGTGACATCCATAGCATAATAAACGATTAATACATGGCACTATAAGAAAGTTTGTGCAACAATTATGAAATATCCTCGGACTCCATATCATCATTAGGAATGATGAAAAGTTATATGCAAAACATGGCACTATAATAAAGTTCGTGCTACAATTCACAGTCTTCATACTGTACACAGATGTTAGTGTCCCCGGTCAGCTCCACGTCTATCCAGTCATCAGCCGTCGGGTCGATCACAGTCCTGTCAGTAGCGTTAGGCGATGACCCGGCTGATAACCGCAGTGGCTCCGGTAGTGCTGCAGGTCTCCGGAACTGCTGGAACTGAATAATCCATGGCGCACTTATATGGACCGCACATGGTCGGTGGGCCGCATGTGGCTTACATTTGATCCATGACCACATGCGTGAAATAATCCCGCACTTATATAACACAATAAAAATCACAATAATCACTACGCAGGAGCCAGTCATGTATGAAATAAATGACAGCGCTCCCATGCCATCGACCATCACTGGGTCGACTGCAGATAACGGTGCTAGCGGCACGTAATTAGTCTTATGCAAATGGTTCCATTCTTGTACCCTCAATTGGCTAACAATTCGGGACTGATTTAGAACACCGGCCACATCCAAATGGGGAATTTCAATGTCCCAAACTCACTCGAGTGTATGTCCGACTATAAGACAGTACTGGCTCGAATTGCCACCCTTTACCACTATATCCACACTCACCAGACATCAAAGCATATACACCATTCTCCCCAGTGCACCGGTCAGTCAGTTGTCCGTCACAGTGGATTTCCACAGTCTCACCGAAGGTTTGCAAAACTATTTTCTTATTGGCAAATAACTTACTAGCGGTTTCATTGGATTAGGAGGCTCACTATACATGGCACATGGGTCTTATCGACTTATTTACCACCCGTGGAACCGAACCCGCAACCACCCCGTTCAGTTGACTCCAACGTCGTGCATTCACGTATCCTTGGTATGACCATCTTCTCCATAATCAGCTGCACAACACGATCTCCCCTACTTATGGGAAAGCTGCTACTACCAAAGTTAATCAGGACAATACCCACATTGCCCCGGTAATCCATGTCAATCACCCCGGCTCCCACATCCATGCTATGATTAATGGCCAACCCCGATCCTGAGGCTATTCGTCTGTAACACCCCGCTGGGATAGCAATCCGCAGGTCCGTCCGTACAACCATTCGGCCTCTGGCTGGGATCTGATAGTCGTAAGCACAATACAAATCACACCCAGCAGCGAATCTCGACCCTCGAGTTGCGACCACCACAAACCGAGTGAGTCTATGCACGCGAAGCACCGCAGAGATCATATTCACTGCTGTTCTGTAGTTATCTGGTACAATCGGTACTTATTACTGATGCTATGTTATCGCGAGGTATATTAATGCTATGCTTACTGGTACACTCCTAACAAGTAGAACATGCTCATACAGACTGTTTACCATTGACTGCTGCGTCGCCTTATAATTGCTTCAATACGATTGATGACGTCATCGTATGAAACACGGCCAAACGCGCCAATCCTGAGTCTCTTAGGGTCTGAGTGGACTTCAGGAGCGAGACTGCGCTTGCGCAGAAAGTAGGAATGCGATGGAAGCATTTCCATTGGCTCAGTGACGGTTTCGGGTACACCCTCCGAAGGGTCCATCACCATAGTACGAGGAGTTACGATGGTTTCACTCGTTGACTCATGGTTTCGAGTCTTACTCGTACTAGGTTGATCTATATTTACATCACCCACCTTACCCACCTTGCGCATCCTTGGCTCCCCATCAGAAGCTGGTCGCTTCCTACGAGCCCTCTTATTCGATGTCGCATCAGAGTCGTTTACCGGCAAAGGTTTGGACTCGGGTATCATCACTCGAGGGTGATGGCTGGCTTTCATACCTTTGGCAGGGTTACGAATAGGACGTGCTCGTATCTTGTCCCAACATATTTCTGAGTCGACTACCCGCAACTTAGATATATTAAGTACGCGTACTTTCCCAGATCTTTGATGTCGGACATGAGCCACGGGCCCATTGATCTTAAAGATCTCGTACTCAGGGTCACTGCGAGAGGTCAACTTCATCCTCCCCTCAGCCTTTACGGCCACCGAATCGCCAACCTTGTACTCCCCAGCATTCGCACGCTTATTAATTTGTTCCCGGTGAATCTCTCTAGACTTAGTCGTTTCTCCACGAGCGCGCAGCAAGGCATTATTGAGACACGTCAGTCTCTCACCAAGATCCTGTGAAGCATCGATTGGAATAGCAAACGGAATTCTTGCTCATCGACCATACGTCAAATAAAATGGCGTATACCCGGTCGTGGAATGACGAGTACTGTGGTACGCTGTCAAAGCTGCACCCAACTCATCTTCCCAATTACGAGACTCGTTATTCACCCCTTTCTGAATCAACTCCTTAAGAGTTCGATTGAACCTCTCGGTACGTCCATTTGTTTGCGGATGGTATGGACTCGATCGTCTATGATCGATACCGTGTTCACGAAATTGTTCTTCCAGAGAATTGGAACAAAATTCTTTGCCCTGATCTGTTATCAATATCTCAGGGACACCATGACGAGCGACGTACTCATTGAAGAACTTGTCTTCAACATTCTGAGCCGTCTTATCCGGAATTGGATATGCTTCGGCCCATGCAGAGCAGTGATCAATTATCGTCATTATATACACATTACCCTTACTCGACTCTAATAGCGGACCAATCAAATCCATACCAATTATCTGAGCCGGATAATTGGCCATGGGCATCTCGCTATACTTCAGTCGAGTAGTGACAGGTCGGTTGACCTGGCACGGTGTACACATCTCCAGCATATGTACCACGTCTTTCCTTAATGACCCCCATACAAAAGAATCCCATACCATACCGATGGTCTTCTGCAGACCTTGGTGACCAGCTCATTCAAGAGCCATCCGGAGCACTTTCTCACGGAACAGGGTAGGTAACATGATTCTGGGGTACTCAGCATCCAACGCTGATGGTGTCACTAAAGAATACAAAATACCGTTTTTGACCATATACTCCTCCGGTGTGTTCTTGAACAACTCCGGGTATTCCTTGGTCTGCTCAGTACGCAATTCGTCGTAGGGTATGTCATAAACCTCTAGAGGGACATGCGGTAACGCACCTTCGTCTACCTCGGGTATGACATAATCGCCCGTGTCTAACGTGGCGAACTCCACTGGACGACGTAATCTGGACAACATGTCCGTTCGAATATTCTTCGAGCCTTGGATGTATTCAATCTTACACCCGTACTCCGCAATCAGCACTGCCCAGCGCTGCACCTTCGTGTTTTTCACTTCTCCCACAAACAAACTCTTTAGGGGTTTGTGGTCCATGTACACGGTGAACTGCGCGCCAAATAGATATGGTCGGAGCTTTTTCAATGCATAAATAACAGCATAAGCCTCCTTCTCTATTACGGGCCAATTAAGCTGACTATCTTTAAGGGTAGAGCTTACATACTGGATTACCCGCTCTATACCTTTCTCATCTTCTTGCACCAATATCACACCAATCGCATAGCTAGACGCATCAGTGTATAATTTATACGGGGCGTTCAAATTCGGATATGTGAGAACCGTCTCACTACACAGCAAGTTCTGCAATTTCTTGAACGCTTGCTGTTCATCCGCACCCCATTCAAAACGTTTATATTTCTTTGTTAACTCTATTAAAGGCTTTGCAATTTCGGCATAGCCTCGCACACAGGATCAGTAGTAACCTGTAGCTCCGAGAAAACTTCTCACCTCGCCCACATCGCGTGGTGGTGACATTTCCCTAATGACCTTGACCTTCTGAGCCTGAGGAGCTACTCCTTGTGCGGAAATACCATAACCTAACAAATCTACTGACGGACTGGCGAAATCACATTTCTTTTTCTTAACCTGTAGATTGAACTCTCGAATCTTACGCATGACCTTACGTAAGTGCTGTGCATGTTCAGCTGGATTTCGAGAATATATGACTACGTCATCTACAAAAACATGCAGATATTTTCCCACGAATTCTCGGAAAATATCATTCATTGCCCTCTGAAATACGGCACCTGAGTTGCAAAAAACGAACGGCATACGAATCCATTCAAACAAACCTTCACTGCAGACGAACACTGTCTTCTCTATGTCTTGGGGGTCCATTGCTATCTGCCAATAGCCCGACTTCAAGTCCATAGTAGAAAAGATCGTTGCGCCGCGCATCGAATCAAAAATATCTGATATGTTTGGTAATGGATAGCTGTCCTTGCGACATACGGAATTCAACTTTATGTAGTCAATACAAAACCTAGTGTCACCATCCTTCTTAGGGACTAAAGTAATGGGTGACGCCCAGGGTGATGATGACGGTCTTATGCCGCCCGCTGCCAGCATCTCAGCCACTTGGTTCTTGACTACATACTGCTTGGCAAGCGGTAGACGGTAGGCCTTCTGCCTTATAGGAAACACATCTCCTGTTGGTACAGTACACTTCACTTTGGGGAACAATCCTAAAGTGTTTGGACGAGCCATATCAAAGTTATCCGCAAAGTCCTCAATAACTTTGTCGATATCTTTATATCCGGTTGTTTCCTTACAACTAGAATATACGTATCTCGTCTGTTCCCTATAGGGATACCTAAAGGGATATACCTGACCAAACCATACTACTTCTTTGGTCCGATAGTCAATCTTTGCATTTCCCAAGTGCAAAGCATCCGCACCAATCAAACATTCATGCCGCATATTCGCTACTACTGTACCAGGAATAGGCCGGGCATTCTTAAATTTGATCTGTGTCTCCCCCAAAAGCTTTATTGGGGAACCCTTTACCACTAAGAGCGTCTTCGCTCTTTTTAATGGCCTAGCATCTAAGCTGCTATGCCATACATCCTTTCTAATCAAGGATGTGCTAGCACCAGCATCTACTAAGGCATATAAGCACTTACCCTGATCTTCTGGACCGTGGTTGCCCCATTGTAAACGGAAAAACTGCTCGGTCGGTACGCTTACCAATGGTCTCCTCCATCGCCATTTAACGAGTTCTCAGATGCCTCAGATTTAACGGGCTCCTTCGTCCACTGACCACATCAGCATAGAAATTTCTCCATCCTGAAAATTCTCCTCCATACCGTCCGTACTCGTCGGTTGCCTCCCCGGTTAGAACGAACCCGTCCTGATCCTCGTACTCCTCGTTACTACGAAGTCGGTTAGCATTGTCCTTCCACATATTACGAGAACAGTTTTGTGATGTGATTCTTGGTTCATTGTTCTTCGCTCTATTGCTCTGATATATTGCGTCTATACTCAGATCGCTATCTAATTGTTGTCTCTTAGCTACTGGTCGCTGTGGTTTAGGTTGCGGCGCTCTCAGCGGACAGTCATTTATGAGATGCCCATCTTTTCTGCAACGAAAGCAATGTATGGTCTGTGCCGGGCCGGTTCTCCTATCCATGTATCCAGCGAAGCTTCGTTGATAATCAGCACAATCGCGAGCCATGTGCCCTTGTCTTCCGCATGTAAAGCAGACTATAGGTGGTCTCTGCCCCCTCGGTTGGGATACACGGGTGGGTCGTCTCTGCATACCAGTTCTTGGGGTTTGCATTGGCTGGTTACAAGTACTCTTATAGTGGCACTTTTGACCACAATTATAACAAACGATATCTAGTCGCTGGTTGTTCGCCGGTTGTTTGTCACGCTGTTTCACCTGTGGGCGTCTTTGTGGCATGGCTGGTTTCTTGGTTGGCATCGGTTCTCTAGTGGCCGGTTGTTTGTCAGACTTGGCCTGTAATGCTTCTACAGTACTACACAACCGCTCTATTAACCGAGTTTGCTGCGCAATCTACCTTTTCATTCCATTTATGATAGTCCAGACATCTCTTCCTTCCTCTATGTCCAACACTCCTATCTCCATATCTGTCTCCTGCTGGTTATCGATTCGCATTGCTTTTAGCAAGTCATTACAATTCGCCTCTTCTTCAGCAATCTCTATCGCCCGTTGAAGAGTGGTGGCCTTCTTCCTAACAATTCTCCTTCCCTATCCGGTATCGCTAAGTGCCTTGATGTACACACCCAGCACGATTCTTTGATTGTCGGCATTGGTTGTGGGATATGCACGGCTGGCTAACTCACAGTACTGCCGGTTGAAGGCAATGATGGTTTCATTCCTTCTCTGGCGTACGCCCTCAAGGTCGCATTTTATCCTCTCTCCCTCATTGGCAGAGACAAAATTCTCCGTGACGTACCCCCGTAGTTCTTCAAACGTAATATTGTCCCTATTCTTTCCCATCAAATAATGATCTACCGCTCTCGACAGTTGCCCTCGAGAAGCACGTGTTATTATGTACGTGGGTATACCATCCAGCTTCCATTCCATTGCTATCCATACCCGATGAGCTTCATCCAGGAACTGCCGCACCTGCTCCGGTATGAGCCCATCACACGGTTGTATTCGCTGGGTGAGCTCCCGGACTTCTTCACGGTGGACTCTGTCCGCCTCCCTTCTGGTACTGCTTTGTACAATGGTACACGCCATTGCTGTACCCATCACTTGCATAGCTGCTACCGTTTCAGCTCGTAGCTCAGGATGCCTCAGATGTTCATCCGCTAGTGGTACTCCGGGACCCGCGGGACCTGGTGTCGCCATTATGTAGTGTTGTTTAGATACTTTCCTATTGATAATATAAACAGACTATAACCCGTTTTAACCGAGGCTGTTCCTCACAATTAATGTCAGTTGTGATCTTAATTAATGAGTTATCTCGATATTCTCTGTGTTGGGTTACTTTCGTGTTCTCTGAGTCATTTGCTTGTTCTATGAAAACTTGTACCCTGTAACTAACGTCTTTTAATACTATATTGGCTGGTCGGTCTACCTGGGCCATACATACGATTTATTACTCACTCAGTTTATGCAGTCGTTTCCACTCCTAGGATCTTGGCAGGTGAAGCCACTGAAGATTTTCGGTACTTCTTTTATATATAACACGCTCACCAACACAACTTCGAGAAGACTTATGATGTTTGATGATTGCTGCGACAATCAATCTTCTCGTTGCTGCAGTCGGATAGTTACAGCTCGCCTCTTCAAAGATGGACTAAAGATATTTTATGTAACTGGGCCTGATCTGATGTACTGAAGATTCATGGTAAGGTACGGTGTTTCTCCGTACTGTCTTAGGAGTTCCTTAATAAAGACCAAACTAGTGCCTTGTATTTACAAGGTGATGATTTTATTCTTATATCTAACTTTACAATAACTTTATATATCAATGTGACTTTTACTGTCACTGACCTAGAATGATACTTTATAATGATACGGCTAATATAATTATGGTACTAAACTATCTTATCTGATCCTAACTCTGACTACTTTACTGCTACCGATTACTCTCAACACGACGGTTGATATGATATCTAGCTAGCTTAACACTTCTCTATTCGTAGAGACTACTATATGCATACGATGTGTTTCACGTTAGGTCACCAGTACCTGATTAACTTTTCAATAGACAAAGTGCCTATTATATATCTTTTGCAGTTTCCTACCTGCATATCTATTATGATATATATATCTATATATATTACAATACATAGATTTCTGTTCTCATTATACTTCTAGGCACACTATAGTCATAGTTTGATTAGCCAGGACATTTTCCCTCCAATCAACCTCTGACTATCTCTTCCTAGAAGTTTCATCTACTCCTCTTGGTCCTTCTGACCAATCCACTTCTTCTACCCTTCGATTTTACTTCGAAACCTTATTCCTTTTGTTTCTCTGCCACAGAGTTTGACTAGATGCTCATTGGTTATGACGTCATCTCGGCCAATCAAACTCTGGGCTTCTCTTCTAGGGATTCATTACTAAACATGGTAGATCTACCACTCAACCTGGCAAAGCAGTTTTGGCTGGTTCTGATTTGATGCGATCTGTCAGCTAACTAACAACATTACGGAATGTGTTGTGGTAGCATGCCTTTCTTTGATTGACATATAGTTGATATACAAATTTCGATTGTGTTATTAATTCCTACAGGACGCTACAATGCCTCTGTCCTGTCCCTTGCCTAACTTGGATAAGCCTGTAGGAAACGAGCGTTAATAAGCACATGAGCTGTATGATCTCACTGCCAGCTGGTGTTGTTGTACTTGCTTAAGGGAGTCGGAATGCCGACCGTCAACAACTAAATGTCAGTCTTTCATCTATATTCATATCGATTCCTACCGATTCTTATCACTCGAATATTTACTAAACTCACGGCCGAAACGACTGCTGAACATTATAAAAGTGTGTGCCGATCCCACAGCAACAACTTTTATCTTCAACTATTGACAGATATCACCAACCCAGAACCGTTAATCCGATTTCAATCTATTCCAATTTCTAACTTATTGGTTTGAATTTACTGCTACAGTTTCAATATAGTTCCTATTCTATTTCCGCGAAACTGTATCACTAGCACTGGTCAAAGTCAACCAGTGCATCTTCCTACCTATACCTAACTACTATGATGCTTCTTCAGTCCTTAGCTCACTTGGTATTTTCAAATATAAATTTCACTGAGGTCTTACTCGCAAATATAAGACGTCTAACGGGGTCATGACTTCCCATAAGACGATCCGATATCTACAAGATGTTTCCAGGAAATGGTAATTTTTTACAAGAAGTTTATAAGGACGCAACTGAACATCCCTTCTCATTTCTACTTATAGACTTGAAACAGACCACCCCAGATACTCTAAGACTAAGACGCAAGATTCTACCACACAAGACTTGTATTATTTATAGACAGAAGAAGAAGAAGAAGAATTTGTAGAAAGAATATGATGAAATACAAGGCGATTTTACAAAAAATGGTGAAGTCATCTCCATCTGTTGGGAGAATAATGATAAGAAACGCTGATAATGTGTTAATTAAAAGCATTTGTGAGTGTTGTCTGAACGTGCTACATGGTAACATTAAGCTCTCCAGCAAAAACCATAAAAAATGAGCAAAATACAAGTCGGAGTTACGTCGTTTATGTAATAAACGACTAGGTCTTCAAAAGAGATGCAGCATTTTTACAAAAAGGTGGATTCCTGGGAAGTCTTTTAAGTGCAATTCTTCCGACAATTGGAAAAATGTTAAAAACATGGAGTCAGTACAGAAGATGGCAGTTGTTCCTTATGAACTACTTGACACTCTACATAAAGAGTCGAAGATAAAACTAATGAATACCAATCCATATATAGGTAAAGCTGTAGGTTTAGATGATGAAATTAGAAGAATCTTAGATAGAAATGATATTCAAACATCATCGAAAGCCGATCTTTACTCAGAAGGTATTCAGAAATTTAGAATGTTCTAAGTACAGTCAGGGGTTGCTATGGGAAATCAGCCAGTATCAGTTGATTATTCCACTCCAAATTACAACAGGTTATCAGGTGGAGATACTGGTGACAGTGTAAAAACAGGAATCTCAGATGAGGTTATTCTAGAGTCTTCACATCTATTATCCAAAAGATGATAAAGGGGAGCGATTACTTAAATTCCTTCAGAAAACTGGTGGGATTCAAGTTGATAAGAATAACCAAGTCTCAATTAATGGGGAATTTTTCCTGGGTAGCAACTTAGTCGATCTCATAGCATGTGTGTCAAACTCAGGATATCAACCGGGTAAACATTCATCAAGAAGTTCTGATGATCATGTGAATAGGGTATTTAATGATTTTTTACGATCTGTAAATGTACCACATCAGGTGATTGGGAATGTAGAAAGTTGGAATGATATTCTAGACCAGAACATTTGACATAGAAGTCGAGCTCGAGAAAAACCTTCCCATAGAAAGCCAGCAAGTCCCTCACCCGAACCACGTACAAGACAAGTGAAATCAAAGCAATCCCCTAGAAAGCTTCGATCTAGAACTCGAAAACCTCTATCATGGTTAAGTCTCTAACAAGGTCTACAATGCTGGATAGAAATATATCAAGAAAACTTTCTAAGTGATATTATAACACAAAACATCCAGTTAGTTTAAGTGGTGTTGAAAAGATTTTCAAGTCATTTAAAGGGACGATTTCATATGATCGAATTCAAGAATGGTTATCTAGTCAGAGAGCATACACTCTACACAAACCAAAGAGAGTGAGATTGGAATGTGACAGAATTATAGTGTCAGTCATTGATCAGCTCTGGCAAATGGATCTCAGTAACATGATTTCACTCAGTAAAGAAAATGACAATACGAGATACTTGCTTTTTGTCATTGATATTTTTTCAAAATTTCTATGGGTTATACCTTTAACTTCCAAAACAGGGAATTCTATTATCAATGGAGTTAAATCGCTATTTATTTCAACCAAAAGACGCCCGAGATCAGTACAAACAGATAAAGGTGGGGGAATTTGTAAACTCCGGTCTTAAATCATATCTAAAAGAAAATGGAATTCACTTCTATACCGCTCAGAATGAGACTCATGCAGCAGTAGTGGAAAGGGTACAGAGAACATTAAAAAAATAAGATCTGGAGGTATATCACGTATAAAGGAAGTTTATGTTATATTGATGCTTTACCTGATATAGTTAATGGTTACAATGAATCATATCACAGTAGTATAAAAATGAAACCTATTAACGCCACAAGACGAGCTGAGTTTCAGATATGGCGAAATTTATTCGGAGAAAATAAGTCAAAGAGAAAGAGGAAAATAAAAGTCTTTGAAGCAGGAGAGAAAGTTAGAATTTCAGAATTAAAAACACCTTTTAAAAAAGGCTTTCAACCAGCTTGGTTTGAGGAAATTTTCTATATAAAAGCGAAAGTACCTTTAAGGGCTAATAGTTATAAACTAATTGATTACGATAATGATCCGATAATCAGTACGTTTTACTCTGAAGAACTTCAAAAAGTTAAAAGTGAAAATGGTGGGAACCCTCTATACATGATAAAAAAATTATTAAGACTAAACGAGAGGAAGGGAAGTAACAATATTTTGTCAAATGGTTGGGATTCCCAAAGAAGTTTAACTCATGGGTGACTGAATTTCATAATACAAAGTAAAAAAAAAATGGATGGGAATCAGTCTGTAAGAGGCACTAGACTCTGGAATATATGTGGTGAGAAAGTACCAAGGGAAGAGATTATGTATATAGCACAGGTGGGGCTAATTTACATTGTTATCATTACGTGTATATTAAACCTCAGTTTACATAATGAGGATAAAGGAATTTGGATCTCACTATGTTCAGGGTGTCTGGGATATATTTTACCTGCACCTACTATCAAAGCCATTAAAAGAGTTTCAGCTACAGCAGCTACAACACCCGTTTGAAAAAAAAAATGGAGAGTAACCATTTCTACATTACACTACCAAGTAATTCATCTATGAATGACTTTCCTGCCAACTCAGTTGCCAGGTTTACTACAAAACCTCCTATGAACTTGAATTTATCAGGTTCATGGGAAGTGGGTTTAGTTGGAATTCAGTACCCTAGATCATGGTTAACCCTTGAAAAGGATACTCGTGTGAAATTTACTTCACCAGCTAACAAAAATGAGAGATTTCTCTCAGTGCAAAAGGGTTTTACACAATTAAAGAACTCATTAATCAACCTAGGTGAAGGTAAACGTTTTAGAATTTCTTTAATGATTGGACCAGGATATTCAGTTAAGTTTGATCCCCAATTAGCTCAGCTGTTTGGGTTCAAGACAAAACCGATGAATGGTACAAAACGGCGGTCGTATTTTGGTTATTCTTGGGAATCAACTACTAGAGCATTACTTTTTGTTTATTCTGACATCATTCAAACAAACATTATTGGTGATACCCTAGCACCCCTATTATAGTGAAGAAATCTGCTTTAATAGAGCACGAGTTTGTAAACATACATTATCTTCCTGTTGCCAAAACATGAATTGACACTATTAAAATCAAGCTAACCAATTCATATGGGAAGCTTATTCCATTTAAGAGTGATAAATCAGTCATAAAACTAAATTTTAGAAAAATTAAAAGTTAGTTTTACTTTAAGCATTGAATTGATAACATCAGAAAAACAGCAGATAGAATGAGACCCATCCATAAACCTGATAAAATGGTGTTACGTAACTATTACGTAACCCAGGCCGGACAAGGGATACCTGTTTTCGTGGGTGGTCATCATCAAAGTGGTCATGGGTTAGGTAACATTTTTGGAAGTTTAATGCGCTCCACTATACCACTGTTAGGAAAGGTGGAAAGAAGCATAGGTAAACAAGCATTATCAGCAGGTGTTGGTTTAGCCAGTGATGTATTTGCAGGAAAAGATTTTAAATCTTCTGCTAAGTCAAGAGCATTATCAGCTGGAAAAGACTTAATTCCTGAAACAATTACAGGATTACGCAATCGACTGGGTGTCGAAAGAGCGGCTAAAAAGACAAAGTCTCGAAGACAGAGCATCAAACCGCTGAAAAGATTGAATAAACACGGATGTGCTGACAGAGTCAGAGGGAATACAGTAACAGGGGCAGCGGATATTTTCTCATAATGGATTCTAGAGATTGTATTTGCACAAAATCAGAACTCGACTTGTTTACTGTTAAACCTGTTTTAGCTACTATGGAAGAGGGTTCATGGCAGCTTTACCAGCCAGTGAAGACCATTTCAAACTCCAACTCAGCCCCATCAGAGGATTTTTTTTATCTCAGGGAATGGACAAGATTATTTAGATTTATCTCAGAGTTACCTTATTGTAAAAGTTAGAGTATGGAAAGTTGAGGAAGGGCGGGATTGTGATGTTGCTGAGGGGGATCAGGTTGCCCCTGTGAATTTACTACTTCATTCATTATTTTCACAAGTAGACGTCTTTTTAAATGGCCAGTGTATATTGGATGCACATGATACCTATCCATACAGAACTTTTATTCAGACGATTTTCTCATACTCGTCTGATGCATTATATTCTCGATTATCTGCACCTTTATGGGCAAATGATACAGCAGGTCGGCATGATTCTCTGACGGAAGCAAATGTTGGTTTTACTGAACAGAAAGAACGATGCGCTAATAGTAAAACAATTGAATTAACAGGGAGGATACACTCTGAAATATTTATGCAAAATCATTATATACCTACTTGGGGTCTCGATAGGACTCAGCCTACAAAGAAGTAGTGATGAGTTTGGTCTCATGAAAGCTGGTGATAAGGAGTTTAAAGTGGTGATTGATGACGCCACATTCTGTGTTAGAAAAGTGAGACCAACACCTGAGTTGCTAACTGCGCATGCCGAAGCATTATTGAAGACACAGTCAAAGTATCCAATTAAAAGGGTTGTAGTGAAAAGCTTCACAATTCCTGCCACATCATTATCGTTTAATGCTGATAATACACTAATTGGACCTCTACCAAGTCGTTGTCTTGTTGGAATCGTTAGTAATGCTGCCTATAATGGTGACTATTTAAAAAACCCATATGCCTTCAATCATAATGACATTTCATTCTTTGCTTGTTATTTAAATGGTAATCAAGTTTCATCAGAGGCATTAATCCCCCCCCCCCCCCCCGACTTCAGTGCAGGAAACTATATAAGATCATACCTAACATTATTTGATAACACTGGCTCATTATTCAGTGATACAGGCCCACCGATTAATATTGCAGAATACACGAAGGGCTATTGTTTCTTCGGTCAAAACTTCACAGCTGACTTAACAGCTGGAGAACATACATATCCAACAAAGCAAGGGAACCTACGTACACAGTTCAACTTTAAAACAGCATTACCTGAGACTATGAATATAATTTTATGATAATCTGATTGAAATAGATTATGCAAGAAATGTAACAATTGATTATTAATTGAAGAGAGATGCTGTACACATCAGATTTATGTTTTCTACTAGCTAAAGACAAAGCTGCAAAAACAATGTTCCGCGGAGTGTATGCTAAGGACAGAATTCCGAAAAGGGTTAAAAGACCCGGTTCTTAATCATTAATACAGAAAAACAATCACACTCTGGTGAGCATTAGGTTGTCATGTTCTTAAAGGAGAGATCGCAAACAGTTACAAATGAATTCTTTGACTCATTCGGGCAACCACCTTGGAGAGAACTTGTAACAGCCACTGTACATAAGAGTTGTCTTTATAATGATGGGATTGTACAGGACATATTCTCGACAAAGTGTGGTGAATTCTGCATATTTTATATTATACACCATTCGAGAGGCATTTCATTTAAAAACATATTAAAGATGTTAAAAAATACTGAGCTCAATGATGGAATTGTAGCGGAATGTTAAAGAAAATCGCTTCAATAAAAAGTAATCATTCTTGTAAAAATATGAATCCGTTTTCCAACTTTTCATTACATTTCAACATAAGGAAGATAATCCCACCCACCTATATATCATAACGGGGTTCTCTCCTGTGTATGTAATTCCCATACTCAGCTAATGAAATCTGTCAGGTTACAGCGCTCCTAGCACATCTGACGGGTTTCAGTATATCTTAGCTCATTAAAGTCACTATTTCAATGAGAGCAGTACTTGTACGCTTTACTGGGTTAAAGAATCAACAACTCATGCTAGCTATGAGTGAGGGTGATAACTAGCATATTTCTGCCATACAGCTTCTCTTGCCTATTAACTGTACATGTATTGAGTTTTTTTTAGCAGATGACATATTTCAATGGTTATATCTCCGGACACGCTAAGCCAGCAACAACTGTCAATCAAATTGTTTTCAAAATATTCAACGGGCCCAGAGTTATTGGCCATTGAAATAATTGTCTGATGACCTGTAGCAATGAGTTAAAAACGGTCCAGTTGAGTGGGGAGTGGTGGAAGTAATAGATGATAGAGCAAAAAGCCAGAGTAACTGATATAACCCTCGTACTACTGGCTCTCTATAATACTACAATTAGCAGATCCATTATGATAATGAAAAAAGCCGAAATGCTGAAAATCACTATTATCACACTAGAAAATTCTCCCTCTCCTAATAGAGATTTTCAGCTAAACTTTAATAAACTTTAAATTATCAAAGACTCTTTAGCTAGAAAAGGGTGTTGAACCTTAAACGGGAAGTGAAATACATATGTTTCTGCTTGAAGTAAGGGGTTGGTGAGAAAAAAACGAACGAAAAATATACATTTTCATATTAATATTCTTACTCTGTAGGCAAAGTGAAATTCGTTTTACTAATTTGGTGAGGTATTTACAGTTTCAAACTTTGTGGACGATTACATTGAATTACATCAAAGTTAAGAAAAGTAAGTTAGGATATCGTAATGAGAGTGAGATGTTTTAAAAATCTAACATTACAAGACGTGAAACAGTAGCACGTTTAAGTGAAAACCCTCATGAAATAACCCTTTTCATGATGTATGCATGGGGAGTTTTTTCTAGACAAGTCTTGAAAGTGTCCAGAATACTCTGACTATTAGATAATTTTGAAAACATTTTGACCGAAACTTGCTATGACGTAATTCAACGGTAGAGTGTAAAAATTAAATATGAAATTTTCATCTAGCCGTACACTGGTGTTACTATGTACCACCCTTGAAAGTTCTTCCAAGATACGCCCACCAGATATGTTATTAACTTTACTGAATTCTAAAAAAACAGGTTCGTTCAAAGCCGGGTGTTCCATTGTGATTCTAATATAATCATGCAGTTGGGCTTTCACTGAAATTTTTAATTTGTCTAAAATTTGATTGAAAATTGATTCCAAATGTACGTCAATATCAATTAAATCATGCACTCTGAGGTTCTGAGAGATTCTAACTTCATATTCAGATTCCGTAGTTTTAAATATACGTGAGTAGAGTGATCTACGTAAATTTATTTTGAAATCATTATCACCTAATTCGGGTAAGACATTGTTATCATCATTATCATTAACATCATCATTGACATTATCACTAGCATTATCATTAGCATTATCATTATTATTAACTTGAACCCCACCCCTAATTGATTACTAATTTCTTCTGATCTGACATTCACTTATAAATACATATTTTCATCATAATTTTTCGTCTTCATAACAATCCTATTAATGGGTGAATTGAAAATGAGTAACTCGTCCGGTAACATCCGTTCTAAAGCCACGTAATCCGCTTCTGAAAAAGGGTTTCTACTCCCTACTGAATATGCTGAATCGTGGAAGATGTCCATTAAATTACTTTGGGGAGATAACGAATCACCACATTCCGTAAATTGATAAATATTTCCACTACCCATCCCATCTAAATCGTAATCCATGGGAGGGTAAGTAGAGGAAAAGACACACTGTGAGGAAGTAGATTGCATAGATCGATCGAATGTAGATTCCATTCCGTTATTATCCCCCAATCCTGATCCGAATGAGAGGGGTAGTGAGAGTGATGGAAATTCGACTGTTGAGGAAGGTAACGAAAGTGGGGATAATTAGTTGGTTGAGAGAGGTAGCGAGAGTGGTAGTAATTCATTATCCGAGTGAGATTGCTTCCTATCGAGAGTCGGAATATGGAGATCCAAGGGTGTTTGAAAAACAATGATTAAGTAAATGTATTCTTGATAAAAAATAAGAAATCCTAGCAGAATATAAGAGTGATACATTATTTAAGAAAAAAATGTATTAAACGCTACAGTCATTTCAATAGCGAATTTAGAAAATTCATTATTGCATTAACCTAATAAGTTATTACAATACTAAATTTTGAAAATTCACTGTTGAATTAGTTGATTCAGTTATCGAAATACTGAATTTAGAAAATTAACAATGATAAATTACTAAATTTACACAATACAATAGGTTTATAATTTAATTAAATAATTAATTAATTAATTGATTAATTAATTAATTAATTAATTAATTAATTGTAATGAATAGTATATTATTTCTGTTTACTTACTTACAACAGGAGGAGGATTATCAACAGCCAAAGGCCCATCCAGAATTTTCTGAAACAGGGCATGATCGAAGTTTCTGTCAGCCTTGACATGATTTTTCTTATCTTCGATGACCGGTTCCACTCTTATGAAGCCAGGAGTTGTCTTCTTCTTCTTTTCGTTCGCCGATCATACCGCCAGTCCTGTAAGTGACTATCGGCATGACCATAAGCGTTAAGTGCATGGATCCATGGTTTATTAGAGTGCGCCGTGCGGCCTGGAACCTCCGTCTTCAGCACTCGAGGTTTCTGTCAGGGTTACCTCACCCTTACCTCCTTTAGTCGCCTCGTACGACACACAGAGGATACGGAAGGTGTATTCTAAGCCCCACCTACAGGGCAGGCCAGGAGTTGTGATATTTGCTAGTTTTTGGTTCAGATTAAAAGATATAGCTCCATCATTTACAGTGAGATCTATCGCTGGTGATAACGCTTCAAAACTCTCCCAATATTCAGGAATTTTCTCCTTCTTCTTATTGCTACATTCAGCCACTTCATCAACATTTCCTATGTGACATTTTAGAGCCGAGGACGTATAGTAGACCTGTATGGTGCTCTCCTCTTCGGTCTCATCATCCGAAATTTCGATCGGAAAATCTCGTGCAATATCAGCCATGGCACTATTTCTTAAACTAGAATCCATTTTAAATAGTTTTACTTCAAGAGTGATCACACCACTAAAAATTAGATTCCCTATTTATACCATCGTTTATGCAATTCAAAAAGGCGCAAATATTTCCCTGCCCTATCATGGAAAAAGCGCCCATCCATCAGAAGAAAACATTCTCCAATTTTGGTGGGAAATTCAGTCGGGCGAAATTTTGGCGCAATGACTGCCAAATGAGAAGTGATAATTTATCCTCTTTCAAGTGCAAATTTACTCCTGATAGTATGACGACACTTTGGTTGAATGTATCATATTTACAAAAACAACCTTTTAAAAGATGGAAAATAATACCTTGATTATGAAACTTTTGTTAATTAGACATCTCCCGCCGCTCTCTCTTTTCATCCCCCTCCTCCTTCCTCTCTTTCTTTATCTTTTCGTCATATGGAAATCTAAAAACGGGGTTGGGGGTCAATACGTAGTCTTTTATTTACAATACGACAAAATTCGAGACAGGATAGAATATTTTCGAATGTGATGCCGTCTTCTGTGAAGCATTTTAGATATATACCCTCACAGATTTTAAAAAGCTCAAATTCATTCCAGATTCTTGGCATATGATTGACAATTCTCACTAAATCAGTGTTCATTTCCTCCATGACAAACATTTTGAAGAGACTTGCTGGATACGTCTACTCTCATCAGAGACAAAATAGGATTATACTTGTGTTATCATCTGTACAGAGGTGTAATTCAGTGGGGTCAGTGGATTTTCATTATTATTAATTAACCTTCCCAGTTTTTATAGATGATAATTTCCGCAAAATAGTAGGTAAAGAATGAAACTTGTATAATCTTTTGAAAATAATTTGACTGAGAGTTAATATGGAAGAAGATAATAAGAATTCTCAGTTAAGCTCATCTCAGATATGTGGTAATAGGTACATCCCTCTAACATAGAGAAATTAATACTTCATTTCAGACTAATGTGTTTATCGCTTAAATGTGCACGCGCGCGCCAAATCCTTTACCGCTTGAATGTACACGTGCGCCGAATCCAAAGCATGCACCAAAACTGTAGATCTAATTATAACGAATGACATGTTCTTAAGCGTGGTGAGTGGTGAAAGTTATCATATTTTACATCAGAGCAGAGGGATGCTGGCTAATACATACGCTGTGCAGTTAATAGTATTCTCTCTGTAACAGTTTGAGTTGCAAAGGTTTGGATGAATGCAGCTATATATATTAGACAGTATTTCTCTTCACGTATATAGCATTATATCGTGAAGGCTGACTCTCATGAGTGCGAACCATCGGCTAATAATTTCAATGAGTAAACGCTTGTAACCTAGCCAAAGTTCTGAAAATAATTTGACTGAAAGTCAATGATAGTGTAACTAGTAAGAATTATCAGTCAAATCGCTTTCAAAATATTTAGACAGTTCAGCGATATAACCTATGGAATATAATAGCCACAAGAACTTAACATCCAGAGAGTTAATACATGATGATCAGACAGGAAGCATGAACATCTAACGTGCTCTCAGTGAGCGGATGATACGCAATGCATTCTCTGTAAGTGGATGATATGCAGCGCGTTCTCTGTGAGCGAATGATATGGAACACGCTCTCTATGAGTGAGTGATATTGAATGCGCCCTCTATGAGCACGTGATATGCAGCACCCTCTCTGTGAGCGCGTGTTACGCAACACGCTCTCTGTGAGCAAGGTATTTTCAAAATATAATAATTTAAGCAAAAGAACACTTTTAAAGTAGACGTGGCCGAGTCATAGTTTTCTTAATAGCTAACTGATCAGGCTTTCCCTGCTCATTTCTGTGCTCATGAGTGTAAGTGAAATTTTAATAAGAACTGGGGTTTCTTATTACATCTACACCAGATCAATGATCATAGTTTTCCCACTCATTTCTCCTTAACCAACCCATAGCTCTCCCACTCATTTCTCCTTAGCTAATCCATAGCCTTCCCACTCATTTCTGTACTCACGAGTGCGGGTGTACTTTTAAGTACAACTGGGGTTTCTTAGTGCATCAACACCAGGTCATCAATCATATTTCTCCCGCTCATTTGTCCTTAACCAATCCGTAGCCTTCCCGCTCACGTCCCTTTAGCCAATCCATAGCTTTTCTGCTCATCTATGTACTCACGAGTGCGGGTGTACTTTTAAGTACAACTGAGGTTTCTTAGTACATCTACACCACATCATTAATCATAGTTTTCCCACTCATTTCTCCTTAGCCAATCGTCATGGGCGCCTACCGATCGTCCAATCAAATTCAAGCATGAATGTATGTCATTTCTCATTAGCCAATCGTTAGGGGTGCCTACCGCTCTTCCAATTAAATCCAAATATGATTCTAGGTCATTAATCATAGCTTTCCCGCTCATTTCCCCTTAGCCAATCCATAGCTTTTCCACTCATTTCTCCGTAACCAATCCATGGCCTTCCCGCTCATTTCTTCTTAGCCAATCCATAGCTTTCCCACTCATTTCTGTACTCATGAGTGCGAGTGTACTTTTAAGTACAACTGGGGTTTCTTAGTGCATCTACACCAGGTCATCAATCATATTTCTCCCGCTCATTTCTCCTTAACCAATCCGTAGCCTTCCCGCTCACGTCCCTTTAGCCAATCCATAGCTTTCCCACTCATTTCTGTACTCATGAGTGCGAGTGTACTTTTAAGTACAACTGAGCTTTCTTAGTGCATCTACACCAGATCATTAATCATAGTTTCCCCCCTCATTTCTCCTTAGCCAATCATTAAGGGCGCCTACCGCTCGTCCAATCAAATTCAAGCATGAATGTAGGTCATTTCTCCTTAGCCAATCATTAGAGGCGCTTACCGCTCGTCCAATCAAATTCAAGCATGATTTTTAATTGACAGTTCAGCCTAGTATATAAGGAGGACTTTACTTTTTCAAATCACTTGATCATCAGAACTCAGAGTGAACACTTCGTGGTTTAGAGCTATATCAGTTCACTACTGAATATCTCTTCAACTAGGATTCTACTTCACAGAATTTCACTATACATCTTTAACTGAATAAAGTCTTAATCATACCATGTTACATTCTATTTCATGTTTTCATCTTTCAGTTATTCCTTTCAGCCATCGAATGGATTTTACGAATTGAAACGTTACCCAGAATGTCGGTAAACTGTTGTTACCAAAAACCATCACTTTTTTATGGTGGGAGGTATATGGGCGGGAGGGATGGGGATATAGATACATCAGGGCTGCCCCTACCCCAAAATACTAACCAACGCCGAGCGGCAGGCACACACATCTTTGATTGGTCGAGAGCTTTGTGACGTCACTTCATTATCATATTTAAATGAGATTCTGCCCATGCCCATATATGGAAGTGGGCGTGGGAAAGTTGTGTGACGTCACAAAGCTCTCGACCAATCAAAGTGGCCGCCTACCGATCGGCATTACTACTGACGTTATCGCCACGACACGTTAGGGAACATAGAGGATGTATAGTTACGTCAAAAGTGATGTTTTCGAGATTCAGTGTTCAGTGGTCAAATTGTTAGTCTGTATATCTCGCTTTTGAGACAAACAGATTGTGGTTCGATAAGATTAGTGTTCAAAAGAGACAACGATAACTTAATAACTTATCGATACAATAAACCTTACAGAGGACTCTGGCTCTAATACAGTTTAACCCATCTTATGTCAACAGCGCCTCAAAGCAGCCAGGATGCAAATTATATCAATTAACAGTTTAATTGTCAATACTTTTGTACAAAATTATAATGTTTGCTGGCCAAGGGATCTATTTTTGTAAATTTACCACTGAAAATTACAAAGATAGCTTTCTGCGCTCAAGACAACTACAGAGAACGTGTTTGACCAGGTTGACCGACAAAATGGAAATTGTTAAGAAATTCGATTTTTTGATTAGCCGGCGTCCATTTGCAGGCCAAGAGAATCGTAATTTTGAAAGTTTACCAATGTGAAGACTGGCTCAGTTACCGAGCCAGTCATTCAGGTGGTAATTTTCAAAATACTATTCCCTTGACCTACAACTGGACATTCCTAAGAGCATTGCTGCGGGAGTTTCTTGACCGGCTTGACCATTAAAGGTTAAGGTTCCACAAGACAGGTTAAATTATGGAAACGAAAATACCTTTCCTGAATTATATGAAATCATTTTAGCGGGGCAAAACGTGAACCTCATTCTGATCTCGAGAGATCATCAATTCATGTACTCTGTGGTATGTTCAGCAGGCGACACTGTCAATACATTCATGCCAGCGCATATGGCCAGGGTAAAGCAGGGATTTCCAGATGCCCAGAAAATTAAACTGTGCTATATTTCTGCTGTGAAAAATAATGAAGGAAACGAATTGTCAATTGTAATGTGTTCGTCTTTCACCAAACAAATTAAGCCGACAGCGAAGCTCTTAAAGCAGTAGCTGCAAAACTCGCAAACACTATATACAGGGATTACAGGGAATACATCCATCTTCAAACATGTACTATGCTCAAAGTCCCGAGCGCTGGATTTTCACTAACTGACGGGCTGACTGACTGCCATCTGACGCTAATACGGAGAGGCGTTAGAAATTATAGAAAAACCTAATCAATACGTCGATGAAATTCCAAGCATTTCTGTACATATAAATAGGGGATAACTTCTAATCATTGTGAAAACTGCTGCCGTACACCGTTGCTGCACATATGTAGACAACTTTTAGAATTATTGTTTACAAAATCTAGACACATCTATCTTGGTGAAGAAGAGTGTTTACAGTATAAATGTGCCAAGGATCCAGATTAGGCGGTGTGCCCGCAAAACATATTCCGATTGGTTCGGTTATTTCTTGCGTGTATTTCAATTGAAATAGCATGCAGCATTCACTTTTACTTTTACAACTAGGCCTACAACGACTACTACTACAGATACCAATATCAATGACGTCACCGATGGCGGGAACAATAGCTGATGCTAGCAGTATCTGCTGTGCCAGTGCTGCTATAATGGACCTTTCCAATGTATCCATCCAACGTATGATGTCACAATGAATTAAGTGACGTATATAATGGCATCACAATCAATGCCATCATTATGACGTCATGAATGACATAGATAAGTACGTCACGAACGCATAGTTGAAAACGAACTATGTGTTGTTGTACGAATTGTATGTCTTTACTATTTAATAAATATCCTGTCGAATAATTTTGAAACTAATTTCACTGGGCGCTGTTCCTGCAATAGTAACACAATATTCAACAACTCGACTGTATAGTTTTCAGAAAACTGATAGTCAGAGCATTCGGGGATCGATCAATCCCAACACGGCAAAGTGTAGGTGGAGCTTAGCTAGTGATGGGCGGGACATAGCTAAAGCTGGAATGGTCCATTACCCGTGTATATGAATTCTGTGACATGAAGCAGATAAACAAATATCCGACAAACGTGCTAAAACATTTAGTTCAAAGTGGAAACAGAATATGCCATGGTTGATATTGTGTAGGAACTAGGAATGTTCTGTGAATCCTGACAGAAGCATGACAAGCGGCCATTTTAACGCGATACATGGAATATACTGCCATGTATGAGAATACGGTTAGAAAGTTTGACAGACCATGAAGTGGCGCGAGCTCATAAAAGATGCTGTGCAAACATTGGAGTAGCTGTAGCCTCAGAAGTGTCACTAAGTTACATGTCACAAACAGCTTCATGTGTATGCTTCCTGTGTAAGAAGTGAATCCCACACACAACCAATTTTGAACCACTATTAGGTTTAATGGAGTTCTCGCAGGTGAAATTAAAATCCAAAATTAAAGTGGCAAATAACGTGATGTATACTAGCAGAAATTCTGTCCAGGAGATGCTCGAATGCATGTCGGATACTTTAGAAGTTCCGATTTTAAATAAACTTAAGCAACGCCTATATTATTCATTGATGTTTGATGAAGCGATATAGTGATCGGTGAAGGAACAGATGGTGTTGAGAGCTCGGTATATAAACGAAGTTGAAGTAAAGTTCCTGAAAATATTAGGCTGTCTAAATACAGTGGCTGGGGAGCAAGATGATTCTATCATGATTAGATAAAATGTCACAAATATTGCCAAACATGTCACTGACTTTGTACAAAAGAACTCTTTGAGATTTTCCTGTTTTAAGTGTATCAGCACAGACGTGCTGCTGTGATGACTAGCGTACGCAAAAGAGCTGTGAAATTAATTCAAAACAAACAAATCAAATCTCAAATTCAAAATGATGAACCACTAAAGTGTGAAGTGGTTGGCTTACATTGCACTGTTCATAACTTGACATGGGCGGCATCGTAGGTTGGTGATATAATTAAATATATTAAGAAATTCTAAGATACGCTAAGACAACTGTCTGACTTCTACCAAATCACTGCTGTTCGTTCTACTGGCCTATCAGCTATTCAGAAGCTACTAGAAGAGCCAGAACGGAAAGTTATTGTGCCCTCGTCCACAAGGTGGCTAAGCATTGGAACCTCAGTTGACCGTCTGAAGGAAATCCTGAGAAGAAGTGTGATTATTAGTCTAGGTCATGAATCTGAAGCAAGGAGTAATGCTATTGCTCAAGGTCTATACACCTTTCTCAATCAGTGCAGGCTCATTTCAACATAGCTCTTATTCTGTGCTTCCAACAATTAACCGCTTGTCCAACATTTTGCAACAGTAGGTGCATCTACGGTAAACAAGCTTGAAAAACTAAAGACAGATGCTGGCGACAACCTGAAGGACATAAATTCCTATATTGAGAAGTTTGAAGAGGAAGGGGTGGCTACAGTGGCGCATCAACAGAAGATTAGAAGGAGTCCGGTGACACACACACGTGGCACTGATTTTGAGAATGCTAAAGGTGACTTTGACAAAAATGTGAAAACTGTCTTTTTGGACAAAATGATTTTGGGCATTAATCGATTTATTGACGATTGTGTAATGGAGAATCTTAGTATGTTTGGCCCATTAAAGAAGGTTGGAAACGGTTAATGTGTGGACTATGGAATCAGCCGTGTAGGAACACTTGTAGATCGAGTTGCTGACCATACAGCGGCAGTAGCTGTTCAAGAGTGAAGTGACTTCAAGCAGTATATGAATAATCACCTGAAGGCTAGAACAGCTAGAGAAGTTGGTTTTGAACTTGCAAGCAACAAGGCATTGACGGTCGTGTATCCAGCTATGGCATTTCTAGCATCAGTTTATCTTACATTACCACCTCATACAGCCGATTGTGAGAGAGACTTTTCACAGATGAAACTAATAAAAACAGTTCTCCGAAACAGGATGGCAGATAGGACACTTGACTCATTTGTGATTGAAGGACTTAAGCGTGAATAATTTCTATTTGATACCGCTGTTAGAATATGGGCAGAAATACAGGCGACCCAAGGTTTAACCTATTCACCGATGGATTCGAAATATCTAAGTTTCAAGCCAAGGGCAGCAGAGCTAAAGGCTAAGTATGAATTGGTCTTCATTCTATTCTCAATACTATGAAGATTATATTTAGCCTCTAGTACTTTATCACTGTCCAGCCACATATGATTGACCTACAAACAAAAATGCACTTATCTAAATTAATTCTTGTAAGGGAGAACAAATTGAACATTCATCACTGTGTAATCTACATCGTCGGAGGTGGAAAATGGGTCTACAGCTTGAGCATCATAATATAGGATCTTTATAGGGTTTACTTTGCCCTCCAATATTGCCATGTTTCGCTTGCCAGAACGCAGCAAATGGTCCCTCAGAGTACCTATGTTCTAAAGATTTTCCTGGGGGTGGGGGGGGGGGTCTCCGGACACACACCCCACATTTGGCCGCCACTTATTCGTGTCTGGCTACATCCCTGCTTATTACTATTTACTTTCCAGTCCTTCTAGAAGCAAAGGTTTCGAGGCTGAAATAGGACGCCATAACGCCTACTTGCTGTGAGTTACGCGACCAGCATTGTGGAAACATAAGCTAAGATAACTAAAGACGAAATAGAACCTTGATGAGCTTAGTATACTCGCTCAAGCTAAGACAAAGTATAGAAGCTTGAGGGAAAATGACTGCAGCTGAAAGAGGTTTCCACTCCTTCCAACCAGCCGCATAATCAGTGTCCACTCCTTCTGGCCATAGAAAATGGCCACTCTCCATCAGATATTGCATGCAGTCAATAATCCGCGTTCCCCGATAAGATGTAAGAGCTTCTTCCGAATTCCTCTGTAGAATCGAGCTAGTAACATATTTTATTACATACTGTATTATCAAAATGAATTACTGTTTACCAAATGCAAAGAAATGTGTGTCTCTATTTTTCCCGTGGTCATTGTGTTTGTTTCGCGCATTATAAGTGGAATATTGTATTTCATGCATGGTGAAGTTAGCTAGTAAACTTGAAACAGCTCGGAAACGGCTATCTCTAATAACGCAGGCTACTGGGCTGTATTGGCCCGCCATTAGTTCAGTACCGGCCCAGTAACCTGCATTATGCTGTCTAAATCCTGGATAAAAACCCTGTAAGTCTGCCCAATCAAGTATATGACGTTATAATCGAATACGCCATGAGTTCCATCTGTAACTCTTAATAGTTCGCCATGTAAGTCGTTACTACGCAATAACCATTCTGTTGGATATTTTGAAACTAATTTGCCTTGGCGCTGTTACTGTCATAGGCAGCATTAGCACCCAGTCATATTAGTTTCAGAATAGTCAACATCTGACCAGTATATAGTTTTCTGGAAACTAAGATTCAGAGAGTTCATGGTTCGATAGATCCCAAAACGGGAAAAGCATGTGAGGAGCTTAGCTAGAGATGGGCGGGGCATAGCTAAATGTGGACTCATCCGTTGTTACACAGAATCTTGTCTTTCCAAGATTATTTGCTAGAAATACGAGCAAGTTATTAGTTTTAGTGTCTGACAAATACATCTTGCATTGGTGTCGTGAAAGTTCAGAGGGCAGAACTGAAAATGCGGCTAGGAAGAGAATGTGTAATATAAATTATTGTCAGAAATAATAATTGCCATTTTAGAAAATAAAAGAACTTGTACTCATGGAGCAAATGCATCTTTTGTTTAGCAAGCTGACTATCTTTGAATGGACCTTTCCATTTTTAGCTAGGCCCCGCCCATCACTAGCTAAGCTCCACCCACAGCTCGCCGTGTTGGAATTGATCGATCTCCGAATGCCCTAGCTATCTATTTCCTGAACACAATACAGGGAAGCTGTTGAATATTTTGTAACTAATTTGACTGGGTGCTGTTGCTGCCTATGGCAGCAACATGGCCCAGTCAAATTAATTTCAAAATATTCAACAGAATATTTATTAAATAGTAAAAGCAAACAATTTGTACACAACGCATAGACCGTCTTCAAATATGCGTTCGTGACGTACTTATCGACGTCATTCATGACGTCATTCATTAGGCTGTCATTGTACACATCACGCAGTTCATTATGACGTCAAATGATGGGTGGGTACTCTGGAAAGGTGAATTGAATGGCCTATGCGATAACAGAGAGAGAGATTACGTTGATTATTCCTTGGAGGGAAGAATGTGGTTCATAAATGACCAACATTACCACTTCATGCAAGACTATTGTCCGGTAGTTGATGAATCCGATCTGTCAGTCAAGTATACGACGTCATATGCGATTACGTCACTATGTAGACTGACGTCACAATGAAAATGCGTCATGAATGGCGTACCTATATTCGTCATAAGCATCCTCTGATGTTAAACTTTTCGATTTTCAAATTAGATTAAAGGATGAACTGGTATTAATTTTTCAACAAATTTGGTGAACGATTTTGCTGTCGTAGCATCGCACATACGGCGGAGATATGTGAATGGGCTTAGGTTAGTACGATACCCAGTGCAGTGGACTCCTGAGTATGAGAGGTAAAACGTGAGGAACAGTCACAGTTTTAATCAAGGTGGTCAGCCTGTTTAAATCTATACCATGAACTCATCGCTGAAAACCATGCATTTACTATTTAATAAACATTCTGTTGGATATTTTGGAACTAATTTAACTGGGTGTTGTTGTTGCTGTAGGCCAGTCTCTCTCTCTCTCTCTCTCTCTCTCTCTCTCTCTCTCTCTCTCTCTCTCTCTCTCTCTGTCTCTCTCTACCTCTATCTCTCTCTCTTTCTCTCTCTCTCTCTCTCTCTCTCTCTCGCTCTCTCTCTCTCTCTCTCTCTCTCTCTCTCTCTCTCTCTCTCTCTCTGTCTCTCTCTGTCTCTCTGTTTCTCTCTCTCTCTCTCTCTCTCTCTCTCTCTCTCTCTCTCTCTCTCTCTCTCTCTCTCTCTCTGTCTCTCGGCCTCTCTCTCCCTCTCTCTGTCTCTCTCTCTCTCTCTCTCTCGCTCTCTCTCGCGCGCTCTCTCTCTCTGATCTCTCTTTCTCACTCCTCTCTCTCGCCCTCCCCTCTCCCCCTCACTTCTCTCTCTCTCTCTCTCTCTCTCTCTCTCTCTCTCTCTCTCTCTCTCTCGCTCTCACTCTAACTCTCTTTCTCTCGCTCCTGAAAACGTCGGTCCTATGTGAGATTACATGTGCGCCAGAAACCAATGAGCCTAAAAATATTCAACATCACATTTATTGAATAGTAACGATAATTTGTACAACAACACTTTAGTCCGTCATCGATTATGCGTTCGTGACAAACGTAATTACGCCATACATGACGTCATTTATTGTGACTTCAGCCTACACGTCACGTAGTTGATTATGAGGTCATATGATTGATGGATAAACAAGAAAGTTCCATTGACTATGACGTCAGATACATGAGTGACAGATCGGATCCCTCCAATACGCGAATATATACGTCTAATGCCGATAAATGTTTTCTAGGTGTTGTCCTAGTTATCATCATTCAGATAATCAATGTTGCGGGAGCCGACCGGATACTTTTGACACAATAATCGCATATATAATTACAAAATGAAAATCGGTAGACGAATAGTTATTGAAAGGTTATATTTATAGAGAACGCGTTATTAGCTGATTTAAAAAAAAGATAATTACCACTTCCTCGTCTCGTTTCTCCCCTATTGTGCCAACTTAACCCGAGATTGGATTAATAAAATCTGTCAGTCAACTATTTGACGTCATAATCAATTACGTCACATACAGGCTGATGTCACAATCATAATTGACATATAATACTCCGCCATGAACCTGGAATAGTTCGTCAAGTGCCCGAATTGGGTGAGTTTGATGGATGTCATATTTAATAAACATTCTGTTGACAATTTTGAAACAAATTTTATTGGGCGCTGTTGCAAAATATTCAGCAGCTTACCTATATAGTTACCTTGAAATTGGGATTCTGGGAATTCAGGGTTCAGATTGTATTAATTGATATCAACGTGCGGAATGCATGGGGGGGAGCTTGGCTCTAAATGGGCGGGGAATGGCTAGAAATAAACCCCTATATTGCCAAGACTGTCAAACACTGCCTCTGCATTTGCCTTGCGGAATGTCCATTATGGTTGACCTGGATCTGAACATCATCTCTCAGATCGACAGAAAATCATCTATAACAGAATCATGTAGGAGCACAGCTAGTCCACCGTCTAATAAATCACTAAGTTGGCGTCAACTTAGTACAACCTAGCAGACACGCTCTTCTTTCACTGTGTCCCAGCATCTGATGCCCAGTCTCAAGGGTTTAGTTTCACACATTCTAGTTCTATCTCATCCTCCACAGTTCGACTGTAGTTACAGATTCCAGATGACCGTCAGTGAATACACACAACCATTGTATAAAATCAGCAATGAAGGCTGTCCTACCGGCAACTTTAGCCATACCCAGCAGCCAGTCAAATTACTTTCAAAATATTCAACAGCTTACCTGCATAGTTCTCTGGAAATTGATAGCCGTGGAGTTCAGAGATCGACAGTTCCCAACACGATGTGGGTGGAGCTTAGCTAGAGATGGTCGGGGCATAACTAAAATGGAAAGGTCCATTAGCAAGATGGACGCATACTGGAACACCTGTAACGAGCATGGAATTAGAGCCCATCATTTTCCCTCCGGTCGAGATATTATCTCATTGATTACATTTACTCTCCGACGTTCTGAAAAGTAACGTAGTTTTACATATGACCAAGATTGGGGTCATTGCAGCTGTTCATAGCAGAAAGCGCTGCAATCTACTCTAAATATAGAGGCATGGCTGTTACATCAATTATAGACAAGATGCATGAGCATGTTATTCTGCTAAAATGTATCATTTACTGATCTTTACAATATTTCTCTGCTAATGTTGGAAGCTCTCTCAGAGGCCTTATCCAAAAGTAAGTATTTTGGTCTTTCCACATAATTATGTTGTCTTTTGTTACCCAAAACGCCTTTGGTATTTGGTATTATCGACCACAGCTGTTTAACATAAGCTCGAAAACATCCTATGCAGCTTTTTTCTACACTGTATAAAGTCTAAATAAACCGCCTATTAAAACACTCAGTGTGTTTTTTACTTTGGCACCTATATTGGGACACAAACACTGATGACCCTACCCTAATAACTAACTCGACATGCTCAAACAGGAATTCGCGGCTGGCCTCCATGGCTCTATTATGGGCTATCACGAAATATCTGTATAAGAGACTTCACTCTGTCTGTACTGCCGCGCCTACTATGTGGTCTAATGATACACATCATACCTCGATAACATCCAGACAAGCTAGATAAATTCCATCTGAACATGCTTTGAACAATGCTCTTGCTGCCCTATGAGAGCTGCAAGGGGTATTCTATATCTTCTATTAATCTTAAGTGTAGGCAGCGCACCGCAGCTGACGTGAGGAACGCCCAGCTGCACCACATCACTTGCCCCAAAACACTATTGTCATCCACATGCCGCTATCGCTCAATCCGCTCTACTAACCGCCAAACCTATCAGGTTCTTAATTATTTCTATTAATATGCAACGCCAGCCTGTAGGGATAATACGGTCAAAAGGTCACAAACTAACCAAAATAGGAAAAGGCGTTACCAATATAGTAAATGGACAGAGATATGACTGAATCAATGCCACTGCGGTTCATTTCCTAATAATGTCCCGTAGGTCGAAAAGCCGGAATTTATCGGTTAGAAATACACCGAATCCACTTCAATATGTTCCATTGTCGCTAGGTCAATGACCGGTAATCGCTGTCACCAGGATTATCAAACCTTCATTACATGACACCGTATCCAATTATGCAAAGTAACTACGGGATTTACTACCCATTTCCGTCCTACGACACACCTTCCTATGAGTCTCCAGTGGCACACAGTTGGCGATCACCGATCATGACAAGTACAGATATAAATTATATATTCCGAATGCGATGTTTAGCAAGTAATTTCCGTTTCTTCCAAGTGCGTTGTAAACTATCCATACACCAGCTGTCACGTGTTCAACACTAATAGACGGATCCATTTCTAGCTATGCTCCGCCCATATCTAGCTAAGCACCGCCCACGCTTTGCCCGTGTTGGAACCAATTTATGTACATCAAATCCTGAATTGTCAGAATACCATTTTCAAGGTAAATATACAGCTAAGCTGTTGAATATTTTGTAGCTAATTTTGACTGGGTGCTGTTGCTTCCTACAGCTGCAACAGTGCCCAGTTAAATTAGTTTCAAAATATTCAGCAGAATAATTATTAAATAGTAAATCCATCAACGATAATTAGTAAGTTTCACTTTACAGATTATTCCAGCCTCAGGACTGAGTACTTTCTGTCAATTATGATTATGACGTCCACATAAATGTGACATATATTGATTATGATGTCATACTTTTGAGCAACTGATCGGGTTTACCCACTGCCGAATGAAGCTTCTCAGGATCTCACACATGTATTATAATCAATCTTTTAAATATAAAGCTGACTTCCTACAATGTGATCTTTAATAAAGAAATGGATTTCCGCAAAATGAAGTGATGTAACATAAACGAATTAACGTACATTACTAATAGAGGAAAGCGACAAAGAGAAATTGTTCAAGCTTAGACCCTTCAAGCACAATGGACCTTTCCATTTTTAGCTATGCCCCACCCATCACTAGCTAAGCTCCACCTATGGCAGCAACAGCGCACAGTCAAATTAGTTTCAAAATATTCAACAGAATATTTATTAAATAGTAAAAGCAAACAATTTGTACAACAACGATTAGACTGTCTTCAAATATGCGTTCGTGACGTACTTATCGACATCATTCATGACGTCATTCATTATGATGTCATTGTACACATCGTGCACTTCATTATGACGTCATATGATGGGTGGGTACTCCGGAGCTGTGAATTTGCATGAGTGAGTCAAGTGTCCTTTCTGTCATCCTGTTTCGAAAAACTGTTTTTATTAGTTTCATCAGGGAAAAGTCTCTCTCACAGTCGGCTGTATGAGGTAGTAATGAATACCTTGCTGCTAGAAATGCCATAACTGGATACACAATTTTCAGTGCCACCCTTGCTTGCAAGTTAAAAAACTAACTTCTCTAGCTGTGTTAGCCTTCTGCTGATCATACATGTACTGCTTGAAGTCACTCATCTCTCAGTTGCTGCCTCTGTATGGCCACCACGTCTATCTACAAGTGTCCATACACTGCATATTCCATAGTCCACACATTAACCGTTTCCTACGATCTTTAGCGGGTCAAACAGACTAAAAGCCTCCATTACTTCATTGTCAATAAATCGATTTTGTAATGTTCTAAGTCATTTTGTCCAAGAAGGCAGTTTTGACATTTTTGTCAAAGTCACCTTTAGCATTCTCAAAGTCAGTACCACATGGCACCGGATTCCCTCTAATCGTCTGCTGATACACCTTTACAGCCACTCCTGTCATTTCAAGTTTCTCAATATAGGAATTTATGTCACCATCATCTGTCTTTAGATTTTCAAGCTTGGTTACAGCAGATGCAACTAATGTGGCAACAAATGCATAGTCAATATTGCATATTTTGACATTTTAGACAAGCGGTTGCAAGCACATAACAGAATAGGAGCAATGTTGAAATAAATCTGCACTGTCTGAGAAGTGTGTATAAGCCTTGAGCAACGGCATTCTTCCTTTCATCAGATTCCTGACTTAGACTAATAATGACACTTCCCAGGATTTCTTTAAGACGGTCAACTATAATGCGTAATACCTTGTGGATGATGACGCAATAACTTTCCGTTCTGGTTCTTCTAGTAGATTCTGAATAGCTGATTGTCCAGTAAACCGAACAAGACTGTTTTGGTGGAAGTCATATAGTTGTCTTTGATTATCTTTTAAATTTCTTAATATATTTAATCTTTTCACCAGCCGGCGATGCCGCCCAGTTCAATTTATGGGCAGCGCAATGTAAACCAACTGCGTCACACTTTAGTGGTTTGTCATTTTGAATTTGAGTTTCTATTTGTTTGTTTTGTATTAATTTCACAGCTTCTTTACGTACGCCAATCATCACAGCGGCACCGTCTGTGCCGATACACCTTAAACAGGAACATTTCAAACAGTTCTTTTGCACAACGTCAGTCACATGTTTGGTTATATTTGTGTCATTTTATCTCATCATGGTATCAACATCTTGCTCTCCTGCCACTGTAATTAGAAAGGCTAATATTTTCAGGAACTTGACTTCAACATGTTCATCATCGTTTATATACAGAGCTCTCAAGACCATCTGTTCATTCGCCGATCAATCTGTCGTTTCAACAAACATCATATAGGCTTTGCTTAAGTTTATTTAGAATCGGAACTTCTAAAACATCCGATATGTATTCGAGCATCTCATGGATAGAATGTCTGCTAGTATTCATCGCGTTATTTCCAAATTTAATTTTGGATTTGAAATTCACCTGCAAGAACTCTATTAACCCTAATAAGAGTTCAAAATGGTTTGTGTATGAACATATTTATGACATGTAACTTAGTGACACTTCTGGAGCGACATCTACACCAATGTGTGCGTGCGAGCGTGCGTGCGTGACTGCTTCTGTGCAAGTTCCATTTGCACAGCGTCTTTCTGAGCTGGCGTCCCTTCATGGTTTGTCACGCTTTCTAACCGTATTTTCATACACAACAGTTTATTCCACGTATCGCGTTAAAATGGTCGCTTGTCATACTTCTGGCAGTATTCGCAGAACATACCTAGCCACTCCACAAAAATCAACCATTTCCTATTCTGTTTCCACATTTGAATTACATGTTTTATCACGTTTACCAGTAGCTTTTACTATTTTGACTTCGTGTATGATGTCAAAGCATTCATCTACAAATTAGTTTCACTATATTCAACAGGCTATTTATTAAATAGTAAAGACATGCAATAACACCTAGTCTGTCATCAATTACGCATTCGTGACAAACTTATCTACGTCATTCATGATGTAATTGATTATTATCTCATTCTACACGCCGCGTAATTGATTATACGGTATATGATTGATGGATAAACTGTAAACAACAAGACATAGTCCGTCTTCAACTATGCGCGCATGACGTGCTTATCTACGCCATTCATGACATCATAATGACGTCATTGGTTGTGATGTCATTCTATACGTCACGTAGTTGATTATGACGTCATACGATGGATGGATACATTTGAAAGGTCCGTTATAGCAGCACTGGCACAGCAGGTACTGCTATCGTCAGCCGCATTATTCTCGCCATCAATGACGACATTGTTATTGGTATTAACCAATTGGTATTATTACATCTGTAGTAGTATGCCTAGTGGCAGTGGTAATATGATTAGATTCAATCATTTTTCGGCTTTTTAGAAAAGAAATTCAAAATTGTCTAACGCTTATGAAGTCTCTTGTTACTAGTATTAGAATACATTGCTTCCTGCCGAAAGAAACATTCCGTCTAATAGTGGTATAAGACATGACACTTGGATCCAAAGTAACAGTAATTGTTGCATGCTATTTCATTTGAAAAGCGAGCGAGAAGTAACCGGACCAATCAGAATTTGTTTTGCGGATACTAAACTGGATCCCTGGTGCATTTATACTATAAACACTCTTCCTCAATAAAATAATGAGAGAGCCAGTTCAGGAGGTGTGTCGGCAGGGAGAATTCTGATTGGTCTGGACACACGAGTTGGCTAAAATTGTTTAGCACATATGCGCATTGACTTTTTCCACTAAAATACGGATTCAATTTATCCGGGAGTTCTAATGATTCGTAGCACCACGTTTTGCTGATTTCAGCTGATTTGATAATTCGCCATTAAAGGATAACTAACCTTATCTTTCGATAGCTAATCAGGTGATCTAACATGCCACTCATAAACTATACAGGTAATTAAAAACTTATTATCATGCCGTAAAAAAAAGATATTCAGGCTCTAGTAGCTAAATGTTGGTATATTTCTACAACCTATGTTGACTGTCATGATTTACTTTTCAACCAATCAGAAAAAACTCGCGTGCCCGCCTAGGTATATGAGCTCGGTCATAAATGTGCCAGCTATGGTTGGCAATTTAGTAGAAAAGCAATCAAACATGTAAGCTGTTGAATATTTTGAAACTAATTTGACTGGAAGTTGTTGCTTCCATAGGCAGCAACAACTTCCAGTCAAATTAATTTCAAAATATTCAACTGGATAAGTATTACATAATAAAGAATGTAGTCCAATGGCACATGCATGGCATCACAAGCTATCGCTTGGGGAAACAAAATGGTGGCGGTCACTGTTCAACATTTACGCGATATTACAAAGCAGACAATTGTGATACAGATAAATGAATGTGGTAGGATATGAATGATATGGAATCTATAAACCATAATCTATCGGTGCAATACAAGATCTGAGATGAGATTAGCTTCCCTTTAATTTCTTTAACAAGTTTTATCACCACGTGTCATATCATAACGAACATTACGCCCATTCCGATACGGCATGGTCCTAGATTTGTAGCTGCATTTGTAAAACCGGCATCCATTGAAATTATTAAAACATATTCTGACTGGTTAACCACGACGTGTCTAACCAATCCTGATCCCCGTTACATATTCCCTTCGTTGAGCCGTCATCTATTATTATCTTAATGACAGTTGATGATTCGTCCCATACTAAATCGCTCATGCAAAAATCGCGATAATAAAAATGTTATGTCGAATGCATTTGCTGATTAGAATATTTTGAAATAATCACCCAAAACGGTTTCAAAACATTAACTTCTGTTACATAACTAATATCATATTAATTTGCGATATACATGTTCGATATGCACAATTCAATTCAATTCAATTTATTGCATAAAAACCATACAGCATGGTGTCTGCATACAGCACTTACAATATTATACAATAAAAAACATAAAATACACATGCATTAACAATATATACACAATATAACAGTCAGCATATCTACAAAACAGCAGTTATTAAGCTATGGTCTATCCGAATGCATGGGATCAATAGTTGTAGAATGTTGTTTTAGCACACATGCATGGACAAAGGGTAAAATCAGTTCAGAGATTTATGTATCGCCGTTATTGCAGGACATGAGGAACACGAACTTCTCATCATCAATTAATGATGGGAAGTCGGAAAAGGAGCCGGGTGCATTGAAGAGGTTCTGTCTTTCATAATCATAAGCAGGACAATGCAAGATAAAGTGCTTCTCGTCTTCAATACACTCGGATACGCACATCTTGCATATCCTGCGTTCAAGTGGTACCTTTTGGTGTCTTCCGAGTTCAATCGCCAAGCTGTGTGCACTAACTCTAAGTTTCGTGAAATCCTTACGTATTAAGAGATTTCGAGAATTAATCAGATAGTTTTCCATCGCAAAGCTAAACTTAAACAATCCATAAGTGCGTAATTTAGCATTTATGTTTAGAAGGTTATCTTTCCAAACGTCTACATATTTGGACTGCATTAAAAGTTTTAATTTCTTAACATCAAATTCCGTGTGACCAACAACCGTGTTATCCCACATATAGTCGAAACCAAAATAGGTACACAGTTCGCTGATGAAGAAAGGCCAATTACAATTACTCGATATATTAGAATAGGATTCACAATACGCTTTGCGGACTATGGAAGTATCATCTAGTGCACGCAGCCTGTGCCAATATTTCATTGCAAGCGCCAAACAGTATAAAAGAAGCTAATGACGACCCAATTCGCCGCGGACTGCGTCATTGGTTGCATTTCTACGAACACCAAGTATGCATTTACAAAATTTCATAACAACCCTTTCTGCTGGTAAATTGTCGCAGATTGTTTTAAAGCCATGAGTCCTAGACCTTTAAGAAAATATGGGCCCCAACATCGCATCCGTACATTAAAATAGGGGAAATCAATCGCTTGAAGAGAACAAGTCCCGTAAATATGTTGGTCCTAACGTTAAATTGCCTTAGTTTGAAAATGGCTTTAGTTGATTGCTTGCAAAGGCGTTCACAAGCTGTTTTAAAGTTACCAGAAGCAACACATGCTATACCCAGGTAGCAATAAGTCTGGACTATTTCAATAATGTTACCGTTGCATGTAAACAGATAATTATTTAATAGTTTACCACCTTTATTGAAAATGAGTACCTTAGTTTTTGCAAAATTAACCACCAGGCCCCATTTATCACAATATGCACTTAGATTATTGAGTGCAGTTTGGAGCCCGGCATGTGATTTAGACAGTGATACCAGGTCGTCAGCGTACATGAGGCAATTGGTAGTTATGTTATCTAGCGCGACTGTGTCACACTGCTGAGTAAAAATGTTGGGCAGGTCACGAATATACTTGTTAAATAAAAGTGGGCTTAATACACAGCCCTGTTTAAGCCCAACACTAGACGGGAAAGGAATACTGTGGTAATTTTGACGTTTTATGCAATATGAAACTCCTGAATACATGCTCTGTAGTGTATTTAGAAAGTTACCACCTATTCCGCATAATAGTACTTGATATAAGAGAGCGTTTCTGGAAACAGAGTCAAATGCAGATTTAAAATCCACAAAACAGCAAAATAAATATTGCTTAGATGATTTGGCATACCTTTCAATCAAGGTCTTTAAAGCATAAATATGATCAGCGGCGCGGCTGTTCTTTTTAAATCCAATTTGTGAATCTGGTAGCAATTTATGCGCAGTAGAAAAATGGTAGAGTCTACTATATAAAATACCGCAGAACAATTTGCATAAATTGCTGCCGACTGCAATACCTCGATAGTTACCAGCAACGTGTTTATCTCCCTTTTTGTGTAATGACGTTAAAAAGTTGCAACGCCAGGCCTCAGGGAAAGCACCATTTATAAGAATATTGTTACAAATCCTACATATAAGAGGAGTCAATCTGCTCATATTTGAGAGGCCGCCTGGTCGTTCATATATTGTTCAGTGGAACGCCTCCAATCACAAAAGAGCTTTATTACGCAACCGACCCGCGACCAACATAAGACGCGATCGACCTCATTTTAACTTCTCGGGCATTCAAGCAATTTTTTCGACCATTTTATGTTGGTCGTTATGAAATATTAATACTTCCGTGGTAAATTGTTTTCCTTTTTTCATATATTACAAACGATCATGCATCACAATAATGAAACGCAGATTATGTTATACTGCTTTTATGCCATGTACGGTATGATTTGATTTCAAATACAGGCAATTTGAGTGACGTGCAAAAATGGTTATTTTGTTAAAAGTGCCGGGCGGGAGTATTTGAGTGGTGGGTAGATGCGCCCGGCGCCGTCCACAGTAGAGACATCCCTAATGTATCCTGTTACACAACTATTTGCAATGTCGGTTTTAAGGTTTACCCTCAGCGAAGTTAGCCCATGATTCTGCACTTTCGCCATTTGTTCTCGCGTCGAAGTAAGGCGACACCTCGGTCGTGTTGGGATTTGATTGATCCCTGAACTCACTGACTATCAATTTCCAGAAACCTATACAGGTAAGCTGTTGAATATTTTGAAACTAATTTCACTGCGTTCTGTTGCTGCCTATGGTTCCCCATTCTTCCCCCTCATCGTGATGGTCGGTCGTTTTCCTCCCTCGACCGTCCTCCAGGCGGAGAACGGTACTGCAACGTCGTATATTTCCTCTCAAGCAAACAGTAAAGATTACGTCATTATTGGTACCGTTTGGTATGGGTTCCCCATTTTCCCCATGCATCTTATGCGGGACGACTTCGCTCTCTCTCTCCTATTTTCTCTCCTCCTCTGCTAAGGCGTTGTATGCATTTTCCTGTGATGGAGGTCCGCGCGAGGCACTTTCCTCTCGCAAAACCAATTATTTTAGGCCAGCTGGAGGCAGATACGGCGTATAGTTTATATTAAACCAACTGATGTGCCCTGACCGGCGCTTTCCCCCACAGGGGGTACCTTTCACAATACCGTCTATATATGACTAGATCGTTTTTTGTACCTCCGGCGAGACATAAACCTAAAATTCACCACTCATTTTTATATACACCGTTCATAAGTGACAGGCATACAACAATTGTTTGTTACTAAAGTAAGTATATTTGTGTGCTGGTACCGTTCTTTCCACCTTGGAAATGATGGCTAGACACACCAGGGACACGAACAGCTGAGACGATACGGTGGTGTTCAATTTTCGCAGCAATGTCTGCACGAGCTCACAGGAACGCCGGTTTTTGTGGACACCGGAGATGCGCGGCGACCGCTCCCCAACCCCGAGGCTGGCTGACCAGCAGCAGCAACAACGACGGCAAGCGGCGGAGCCACTCGCGCCCCCAGTGGCTACACGCGCTTATATAATTACAATAGATACATTAGATATGATGACGACGGTGATAATGCCAGCCAGATCAACACCTTTATGGAAGAGGCAGAATATATCAAGATCAAGGTAACAACCAGCAACTCTGTGATTGACAGTGTCAATTATTACTGCCCTAATGACAAGAATCTCTCACTTGACACAATCCAGGTCCCGGACTGCCACTTCCTCATTGCGGGAGACTTTAATAGCCAGTCCCAGAGCTGGGGATACAGAACACTTGATAAACGAGGAGACATTGAAGCATGGCAAGATGAAAAGCACCTTTTACTTGTCAACGATCCCACAGATCAGCCTACCTTCTACTCGCGCCGGTGGCACTCGACAACAACGCCGGACTTGGCATTTTGTACAGAAGGCATTCACAGAAACCTCAGTAGAGTGGTCGGATCGCAGACAGGAGGAAGCGACCACCGCCCAGTCCTCCTCTCTCTCTTTCTGAAAGTATTTCGACAAGTTTACCTCAACATCCAAGGTGGAACTACAAAAAGGCAAATTGGAGTCTGTTCGGCATTCGTTCCAATGAGCTTACCCAAAATATAGCAGTAGAAGGGAGAAGCATCAACAATGTGGTCAAGGAATTTAATTCAAGTATCCTCAAGGATGCCAACGAAGCGATTCCTCGAGGGTTCAGGAAGAACTACCGCCCCTACTGGACAACAGAACTGCAAGCAGCACGTGATAACTAGACAAGGCCAGAGAAGGTGCAGAGGGTAATCCTTGTCATGAAAACCACTTCACGCTACAACAAACTAAAGCCAGGTATCTAAAGACCAAGCTGGAGGCCAAAAGAAGAAGCTGGAGGGAAAAGACGGCAGGGTTTAATTTAGAGAGAGACACCACAAAGCTATGGAGACTGACTAAAGCACTGAATGATGAGGGTGTCGGGGGAGAGAAGATTACTCTTGAAGAAGATGAACAAACACTGACAGGAAAGATGGCTGCAGATGCCTTTGCGAAGGCATATGCAAAAGAAAGCAACATTTCTATACCACGAATGCATAAAAAAGAGGTTAGAAAAGAGCAAAAGGAAAGAACAGACACCAACACTCACGATGCAATGAAAGTTGACATTAGTTTAGCAGAACTGAAGAAGGCTGTCAGCCAATTGAAGAAGAAGAAATCTCCCGGGCCAGATGGCATTACGAATGAAATGATCCAACACCTTGGTAATGCATCTCTCCATAAGTTGCTGGACATCTTTAATCTCAGTTGGACCAATGGAGAGGTTCCTCAGTGCTGGAAAGAAGCCAGAATGACTCCTATTCTGAAAAAAGGGAAGAACAAGGCGAAAATGCTGAGCTACCGTCATATCAGTCTTACAAGCTGCATATGCAAGACCATGGAGCGCATCATCAACCAGCGGTTGCAGTGATACCTGGAGTTGGATAACATTATAGTTTCAGAGTAGGCCGGCTTCAGAAGATACAGAAGCACAGAAGATCAAACAACACATCTTGTACAGGTCATAGAGGACACTTTTCAAGCCAAGAAGGTGATGCTAGCTGCCTTTATCGATCTGCAGAAGGCATTTGACAAGGTGTGGAGGGATGGCCTCCTCGTGAAGCTCCGGCGCACAGGCATCGGTGGCAACATGTTCCGATGGACCAAGTCATAGCTACACAATCGCAGAGCTATGGTGCTGGTGGATGGACAATCTGGGCAGAATGTATTGCTGAGACAAGGGGTGCCACAAGGCGGAGTATTATCACCAACTCTGTTCATACTCTTCATTAATGACATTGTAGCAGAGCTGCCCAATGGGATCCAAACAGCCCTCTATGCAGATGACCTCGTACTCTGGTGCACCGAGAAGTATACAACGACTGCCACGTACAGAATGCAGCTCGCCTTGGACAGCATTACAGCTTGGGCCAATCGCTGGTGTATTACCATCAACAAAGAAAAATGATCAGCCATGCTATTCTCACTGTCCACCAAAACCAAGGTTGGCAATCTGACACTGGGCGGTACTTCACTCGAGTACGAGGACCATCAGACATACCTGGGAGTCACCTATGACAGAAGATTAACATGGATGGAGCACATCCAGAACGCAGAGGCAAAGGCCAGAAGAAAGCTAAACATCATGAGGAAGCTGGCAGGAACAAAGTGGGGTGCCAATGAAAGGATCCTCAAGACCATCTACCTAGGTGCCGTACGACCACACCTTGAGTTTGGATCCAGCTCATGGATGACAGCAGCTAAATCTCATCAACAGAACCTCGACAGAGTACAAAACCAGGCACTGCGCATCATCACTGGTGGGATGAGATCAACACCAATAGAAAAAATGGAGCAGACAGCAGGCATCCCCCCACTTAGCAAAGGAAGGGAATGCAAAGCACTGATCCAAGCTGAAAAGTTCAAATCGTTCAACAACCACCCGATGAAGATCAGGCAAGCACAGCTGTCATCAGGAAGACTTAAAAGATCAAGTTTTGTGAAAGAGACAAAAGCACTTCAAAGGAAACACCAAGAAATGTTGCCAGCACAAATAGAAGACCCAAACCACACCCTTGATCCTCCACCCTGGGAAAACAAACTAGAAAGCATAGCTATTCGCACCACAGTACCTCATCTCACAACCAAAGATGAACACAGTGATGTGAGCAAGAAGGCCCTGACCCTAGCCATGCTGGAAGAAATGTACCCTCAGGAGACATGGATAAGGATGTACACAGATGGATCAGCCAAAGATGCAATTAGGAGCGGAGGTGCCGGACTGCACATACAGTATCCAAACTGACAGCATGAGTCAGCTGCCATACAGACAGGCAAACACTGCACAAACTACAGAGCTGAAGTCGAAGCACTGGTTCATGCAGCTAATACCATCAGCAGAACAGCAGACCATATTGCACAGATTGTCTTTTTTATCTGATGCCCGCTCAGTCCTTGAGGCTATCACCAAAGGTAAGCTGTCACAACTTGAAGAAGCACTACAAACCATCAAAGGCTTTCGGATAGCACTGCAGTGGATCCCCTCACACTGTGGAGTCCAAGGAAATGAGGAAGCAGACAAGGTGGCAAAGGTGGGTGCAGAAGAGAATCAGACATGGTTACCCATACAGAGATGAAGACTATCACCAAGTCACTCTATAGAACACCTCAATCAGAAGATGCCTACCATCATCTCTCGAGGCCAGAGCAAGTGACCCTTTTTCGTCTCAGAACTGGACACAACAGACTAAACCAACACATGTACAGGCGGTTCCACCTTACGACATCGCCCGCTTGTCCTTGTCGAGAAGCAGAACAGACCACAGAGCACATACTTCAATGTTGCAGTACGTATCAGCTGCTGAGAGAAGAGATCTGGCCTTTATCAACCTCTTTTCTTGAAAAGCTGTATGGGCCTGTGGAAGAACTGCAGAAAACCACAGATTTCATCTTGCGAACGGCTCTCCAAGTGTGATACCAGCGATCGAAAAGAAGAAGAAGAAGAAGATATGACGACGACGACGACGACGACGACGATGACGACGACGACGACGACGACGACGACGACGACGATCACGCCTACGAAGGCGACGCGGTGGTGGCCGCGGTGATAATGACGACGACGACAACGATTATCGTGACTGCATCATAGCCAGAGGACACAAGTCATGACCTCAGTTCCAACTTGACGCTCTAATAATGACATTGATGCGACTTGAATGGGCGCCCGTAGACATCAGTAATATTCAACAATGGCTACTGCTACTGCTACTGATACCACTACCGATACTGCTACTGCTATTGCTACTGCTACTGCTGCTGCTACTGCTACTTCTACTGCTACTGCTACTGCTACTGCTGCTGCTACTGTGGCTGTCACTGCCACTGTCACAGTTACTGTCATTAACATTGCCGTTACTACTGTTGTTGTTACCGCTACTGCGACTAATACCGCTACTGCTACCACCGCCACCACCACCACCACCACCACCACCACCACCACCACCACCACCACCACCACCACCACTACTACTACTACTACTACTACTACTACTACTACTACTACTACTACTACTACTACTACTACTACTACTACTACTACTTCTAGCTACCGCTGCCACTACTGCTCCCTGCTCCTGCTACTGTTACTGCGCCCTGCTCCTGCTACTGCTCCCTGCTCCTGTTACTGCTCCAGCTACAGCCACTGCCACTGCCACTGCCACTACCACTACCACTGCCACTGCCACTGCCACTGCTACTGCTACAGGTTTTGTTTACTTAGTCCTCCATCTACGTACATTGTCGTACATGTCATTTGCGTCACTGTTGTCAAACCGTCGCATTGATTATTCTTTCTTAGCCATAATTTGATTATAATATTATAAAATTTTCCAAATAATTCCACCATTATACACTATACTCCACTTAAAACGCAAGTTACTGGGCGTGTACTGGCCTAACGGCAGGCCGTATTGGCCTGGTATTGGTTCAATACCGGCCCAGTAACCTGCGTTATCCGTGTCAGCTTCTACCAATTATTGATTCTCATTCAGCGTGGATATGTACCATTCTGTCAAATGTCTTGTTCAAGAATATAAGACCATATGGTAATTAATAGATGGAAATCAATCTGAAATGGATTAGTTGTCAGAATATCAGGGTTGTACTGATCTTGTTCGTGCTTGTCACCACCGAAAGTAATGCAAAGCAGACAATTGTTGTCACTCGATTGAAAGATTGACGGTAATATTCCGATATCACAATATTATGAGGTGTACAATATTGACGCTGGCATTTGTAACGTAATACTTACTTTGTGATAAGCGATTTTGCGTGGGTGCATGAGTACGCGCGTGTGCGAGTGCGTACGTGGGCTCCAATACGTACGGTCGCGCGTGCTCTCGTAATTGTCAGGGTGTGTGCGTCTATATTTGCGTATGCGTCTGCACGTTGTGTACACACACCACGCGTGTGCGTGCGTGCGTGAGTGCGTGCGTGCGTGTGTGTGTGCGTTTGTGCGCGCGTGCGTACATGCGCGCGTGCGTGCTTGGTCGCTTGCCTCTATCTTTGCGTACGTCATGAGCGCACACATGTACGCATGTGTACACGTACCTGTGAGCGTGTATACTCGCTTGTTGTGCGCGTTGGTGCGTGCGAGCGTGTGAGAGTACGTGCGTGCGTGCAAACAGTGCTTCGATGTGTTAAATGAGAACACTATGCTCATGAATCATATATAGAAACATGTAGCCTTTTATTAAACTTTAATTTAACATACAATTTAAAACGATTTAACAGATTATCAGCAATATTGGTACAAAATTCACGTGGACTAGAGAAACATAGTTGGAAAATAGATATTATATATAAATATTTTAAGCATTTATTTTTATTATAATATATATTTTTAACATCTGTACGAAGAAACCGGGGACCCTGTTATTTTATTACCATTTTAATAATAGATTACCTTGTCCGGAATTGTCATCATATTTATATACAGAGGACCACGGTCTACCGAAATCCTAATATGCAGCCAACGTCTCTTATGCGACCACTCACCTTTTGGAGGCAAAATATGGTGGCTCTGTAAGACAGGTGTTTTTACGACCACCTGTCTTAAAGAGCCACCATATCTTGGATGCAAAAGGCATACCAGTAAGATTAGATGACTCCAGGTTTAGCAATGCCCCGCCCATCTCGAGCTAAGCTCCGCCCACGCCTCGCCCGTGTTGGTATCGATCGAGTCCTGAACTCTCTGACTATCAATTTCCAGAAAACTATACAGGTAAGATGTTGAATATTTGGAAATTAATTTGACTGGGTGCTATTGCTAGCAGCCTATGTCACCGACAGCGCCCAGCCAGATTGGTTTCAAAATATTCAACAGCAGTTTTATTAAATAGTAAATACATACAATTCGTGCAACAACGCATAATCCGTCATCAATTAAGCGTTCGTGAACTTAGCTACGTCATTCATGACGTATTTGATCATGACGTCATCCTACACGTGACGTAGTTGATTATGACGTCATATGATTGGCAGATAAACTGGAAAGATCCATTCATTCGTGTTATGAGACCACCTCTCTAAAGTGACTAATTATGTGTATAGACATACCTACCATGGTCGCGTATGATATAATACATTAAATGCGTTGGACCAGGTAAATCATTTGACATTTACATATCTTATTTTGTTTACAGTATTGTATATACGCTTTAAAGAATTGAAAGTTATTTTGCGAATCGTCTTGCTAAAAGATGCTCGTGTTGATGTATACAGCTGCGGTTGTAGTCCTTTTCAAAATGATCATAATTCGTTTATTGAGGAGCTCGGATATGAAAACGTGTCAATGCAATATTAGGATGGGTTAAAGAAATTCGTATATCAGCTTAGAGACAAAAGTGGGAATGCGTTTAATACAATGTCAATCAAAATTTTTAAAAATTCCAGAATCTCGCGGAATTCAATGTCTCGACTGTTCTGCGCCATTCTCGGTAAGCTGAGGAGTTTGAACAAGGACAAAGGCTTGATGTTGAACCACTCGGCTACACCAACGTTACAGTGACCTTGACCTTTGATCGTTTCACTTTAATAAAATGCAGTAGCAGCAGCACCAGCAGCAGCAAAAGTAGTAGCAGCGGCAATAGCAGCACCATTAGTAGCAGCAGCAGCAGCAGCAGCTGTAGTAGTAGTAGTAGTAGTAGTAGTAGTAGTAGTAGTAGTAGTAGTAGTAGCAGTAGCAGTAGTAGTAGTAGTAGCGGCGTTGGCGGCGGTGGCGGCGTCGGTGTCGTCGGCGGCAGTATCAGCAGCAGTAGTGGTAGTCGAGATAGTAGTAGATGTAGTAGTAGTAGTAGTAGTAGTAGTAGTAGTAGTAGTAGTAGTAGTAGCAGTAGCAGTAGTAGTAGTAGTAGCGGCGTTGGCGGCGGTGGCGGCGTCGGTGTCGTCGGCGGCAGTATCAGCAGCAGTAGTGGTAGTCGAGATAGTAGTAGATGTAGTAGTAGTAGTAGTAGTAGTAGTAGTAGCAGCAGCAGCAGCAGCAGCAGCAGCAGCAGCAGAAGCAACAGCAGCGGCAGCAGCAACAGCAGCAGTAGTGGTCGTCGAGGTAGTGGTAGATGTAGTAGTAGTAGTAGTAGTAGTAGTAGTAGTAGTAGCAGTAGCAAAAGCAGCAGTAGTAGTAGTAGTAGTAGTAGTAGTAGTAGTAGTAGTAGTAGTAGTAGTAGTAGTAGTGGTAGCAATAGTAGTAGTAGTAGTAGTAGTAGTAGTAGTAGTAGTAGTAGTAGTAGTAGTAGTAGTAGTAGTAGTAGTAGTAGTAGTAGTAGTAGTAGTAGTAGTAGTAGTAGCCATAAAAAGCGGAAAATATTTCAAAAGGGCAGATTTTTTATTCTTTATCACAAGTTAACAGTGTTGGAGTGGCCATTCTTATCCTGCCCCGCTGTCTTAACTATGTTGACGTCATCAGATACAAATGTACGATGGATTTGTGTATCAATTGATGTACTAAACACAAGTTTAAATTTGATGTGCCTTTATGCACCTACCTCTCATCAATTGCGCCGTGAATTTCTAAATGATGTTTCCACAATAATTCAAGAAAGAGCGCCTGAAAACCTAATTATGGGCGGTGACTTTAATTGCATATTAGACGAGGCTAAAGACAGAAACTCTAGGTCTAATTTTAATGACACATCGCATAATATTTTGAAACACATTTGTGAAAATAAAAGCTTGTTAGACACTTATCGGATTGAAAATCCAGAAGGCCAGGAATTTACTTGGTTTTCAAACGATGGAAGGTTAGCTTCAAGGTTAGACAGGCTCTATGTAGAACGTTCATTGAAAGGTCACATGTGTACAACTCACATAAAACCAGTAACTTTCTCTGATCACAATATGTTTTCCATCACATTAGACAATGCTGACTGGGTCAAACGAGGAGATAGATTTTGGAAACTTAATGTAGCATTGCTACGAGATAGTTTCTCCCGCAAATTTGTGGAAAGTTGTTGGAGGCATTGGGATGAAAGAAGAGGTTTGTATGAATGTATAACAGACTGGTGGGAAGATGCTAAATCAGACCTGAAATATATTTCAAGGCAGTATTCCATTAGGAAAGCACGTGAAATACGAAAGCGTAAAAAGGCGCTTCAGAGGTCGTTGTGTAAAATTAATAAGAAAATTAATGATGGAGAATATAATTATTACTAACTATTAGTTAAATTAAAAGGTAGACTAAATGAAATAGAGCAATATCAGTTTGATGGCGCCAAAATAAGGTCAACAGCACAAATGCACACCGAGTGCGAAAAGCCTACACGTTACTTTTGTAACTTGGAAAAAGCAAGAGGTATAGAGAAATTAATGCGCTCACTGAAGACTAATGATGGAGTAGCAGTGTGCTCAAATGCAGAAATGATTGAAACAGTATCCGAATTTTACAAATCATTGTATAAATCTGAGGGAATATAACGAAAAGTCTTCCAGATTCATGTCGCGAAAGCTGTGACCAATCAATAACAATTGATGATTTGACAAAATCCCTCAAAGGTATGAAGTTAGAAAGGTCTCCTGGATGTGACGGACTTCCAGTTGAATTTTATCAAACATTCTGGCACATATTTGGGCCAGTATTAGGAGAAATAGCAACCAGCATTTTTAAGCAAGGGCATCTCCCTACATCGATGGCCCAAGCATATGTTCGGCTTATATACAAGAGGGGTGACAGAAAGAAAATACAGAATTACAGACCAATCTCTCTACTCTGTGTAGATTATAAGATTATTACTCGGGCACTAACATTAAAACCTGGCGCAGTCCTAGGCGAAGTCATTCATGATGATCAAACCTGCTCTGTGCCAGGAAGATCAATATTAAACAACACTTTGCTTATACGGGAGCTTATTTAATTAGTTGAAAAGGATTGTATCCCAGCAGCAATAATATCACTTGATAACGAGAAGGCATTTGACAGACTAGAATGGGATTTCTTGTTTAAGTCTTTAGACCATATTGGCTTTGGTTCAAGATTTATTAAATGGGTCAATATTTTATATACTGATATAACAAGTTGCTATTTAGTTAACAATCAGCTATCCACACCTGTAGTGTTGGAACGAGGTGTCGGACAGGGTTGCTCACTGTCCCCGCTTCTATTCGTCATAGCTATGGAATCGTTGGGGGCCACATTGAGGCAACGCAATGACTTTCAAGGAATATGTATACGTGGCGTAGAAAGGCCACTAAAGGTTTTTCAATATGCAGATGATACGACTGTGTTTGTGGGTAAAAATACGGATTTTAGAATTTTAAATGGAGTATTAACAGATTTTCAAAAGGCATCAGGACTTAAAGTCATTAAAGATAAATCTAAGGGATTGTTTTTGGGCGATTGGAAGGGAAGAACTGATAATGTGATGGATATTAACTGCTTAAATGATGTCATAAAAATTGTGGGTATTTACTTTAGTAGAGAACAAAATGTATTACTAAACTGGGAAGAAAGGATATCCAAGCTAACGTGTGCATTACTAAATTGGAAACGATGTCGCCTAACTGTCTTTGGCAGGATATTTGTCCTTAATAATTTAATTTTATCTGGACTGTGGTATACCCCTTCTGTAGTTCATATGCCCAAATCAGTAGAGTCAAAGATCAACACGTTACTTTTGTCCTTCTTATGGGAGGACAAAGGCCATTTAGTATCACAGTCAATCCTCACCAATGAAAAGCATGCCGGAGGCCTGGATTTGGTTAATATTTCAGCAAAGTATGCTTCTTTAAAATTGAAATTCTTGAATAAGTTACTTATTCAAACTCATCTTGATCAAGTGTTTCAAGGGCACTTCTCCAAAGGTACGTTGACCCATTTCCAGTAGAATGTTTATTTATGTGCAATAAATTGGCACCTAATCATCAAAAGATTCCAAATGTATATAAAGAACAGCTCGAAGCCTTAAAATATTTACACGATCAATGCCACAACCCAATTGTTGGGAAGATGCCTTAGAGCAACGTCTTTGGGGCAACGAGTTGATTCGTGATAATGATGATGTATTATATTTGCCCTCTATGGCCAAAAATGGTATTCAATATTTACGTGACTTGGTAAATCCGAAATCTCGTAAATGGATTGCGATGCAAGATGTAGCAAGAATAACATCACTGAGACATATTGATGCTCAGCGCTTATTTGTTAGAATAAAGAATGCAATACCTGCTGTATGGTTCAAATTGCCGAAAGCACGTGGCAACATTGATATGTTGCAACCAACATTAGTATTTATGTCAGAACATATAAAATACAACATGGCATCTAGAGACTGGTATAGAATTCTAATGCAAAGTCGGAGACAGACTCCTATTGTGGTTAGGCATTGGAACAATTTAGGATGCACGCCAAAGAACTGGAGAAATGCCTGGAAAGCAATACATCTACCTTGTCTACCAGGAAATGCACGGGACCTGGCATGGCGATTACTCCATCGAAGGCTATGGGTCGGTCATCTTACTTATATGTGTAAAATATCAAGTACAGACCGGTGCTTATTATGTAATACTGAGGAGGAAACGATAGACCATCTATTTACTCAGTGTCGCATAACTACAGGCTTTTGGGTATATATCAATATGCTCCTTGCTAAATTTGGAACCAAATATGTGAATTTAGTGGCTGAAACAATTTTGTCCAAAGATTGCTCAACTATCGGACGAATCATTAATAGCAAGGAGAAAGAATTGTTAAGAACCCTGTTATCTGTAGGAGTGTGGGCCATCTGGAAGCATCGTGTTCAGAGGCCAGAGATAAAACCGGCAACAACCATCAGAGAGCCATAAAGCTATATTTCGATCATTGTTGATAAACTGCATTCATTGTGAATTTTACAGGCTAGTAGAACATGGGAGAGAAAGTATATTTAAAGACGTATGGTGCAAAACTGGCCTAGTATCAATTGAATACGGATATCTAAAAATATCAGAAGCGGAACTTGTATAAGCTAGCACACTCGCTGCTTGCTGTATATTGATAAATGCTATTTTAGTTTAATTTAATTGCCTTTATTTTAAAATTGTAATGCCTTAGGAGACTCTAATCTTGACGAATATCCTAACCTTGGGATCAGAATATTTAAATATCAAATGAGCATTATGTCAATATTCTGGAGGTGATCCGATTTTCAGCTTCCTGTTGTAAATATTTACTGTAGGTGTATTTGTTCCAGGGTAATTTGCAAAAACTTACAATGAAGTAAATTTAGAATGTGAACCCAGAACGCCATCTAAGTAGTCATAGTATGTATACGTTTGCTTCGTGCATTGTATTCTGAACGAATGCACGAATGCATGCAATAACACATGCCCACTGTAATGCATGCACGAATGCACGCAATAATGCATGCATGAACGCATGCACGAACGAACGCACGAATGCATGCACGCACACACCCACGCACTAATGTACTCACGAATTAATGCACCCACACCCACATACACACACGCACACATACACCCACGCAAGTATAGATGCACACACGTGCGGATGTACGAGCACACACCCACACACATACACACATACGAACAAACGCCCGGACGCACGAACGAACGAACGCACGCACGAACGAACGAACGCACGCACGCACACACGTACGCACACACGTACGCACACATACTTTTGCAGACACAAAATTAAAAGATGTACTACGGATATGATTTCATGTTGCCCCACCATTGATTTTGGTTGGGATTAGATTTATTTAAGAATAGGTAGGGAGGGATGAAACCTTGTCATTGTTATCAGGAACTATAAGGTCTAACTTTGATCTTACTAGCAAATCTTTCAGGTTTGGATTTCTATTGTAAGCTATTACTGGTCGTGCTTTGATCGGTTCCTTTAATTTAGATTGCAACTGTGAATATTCGTCTTTCATGGTTTTTGCTAATTCAACATTACGTCTATTGTATATGAGTTGAAATGGGATAATTTTGTTCTTTTGTGATATTCCCGAATCTACAATTATTCCAAATGGTGCTTTTGTTTGGAGTGTTCTAATCCAATGGCCTTCTCGGATTTTGCAAAACGAACTCGTTTCTTCCTCACTATCGAAGGTCGGAATCTGTTCTATTGGCATGATTTCAAAATGATGTTCAACTGAATGATCAGGAAGTTGGAAATGTTGAGCAATTGGCGTATCTGCTGAGGTGTTACTATCAGAAACGTGGCGTCTAGCACGCACTCTAAATGCATTTTTTGTTTCACCAACATACTGTTTCTGGCAAAGGGCACAATTGATCAAATAAACTACATTCTCAGAATCACAATGCATATTAGTTCGGATATGATATTAATTTTTAGTTTGAAAGCTCAGGAATGTTTGTTGGTTTACAATATAGTTGTTTACTTTGCATCTATTTTTGTCGCATTTAGAAACTGATCCATCGCACATGATTGGTTTATTGTGTTTAATTTGGACAGGCTCAAACTCGGGTCCGCTATGAGGTTTTAGATTTTCAAGCTCATTGATGGTGTCTGCTTTAATTTTTCGAAGAAAACGGGCTGAATAGCCTCGTGCTTTCAAAGCATCAAACAGAGTAGAGCATGCACTATTCAGATTTTGCCTGTTGCTAGAGTTTCGAAAAAATCTTATGATTTGCGATTTGATCAAACCTTTAAATGTGTGTGGAGGATGAAATGATTTTTTGTGAAGCAGCTGATGTGAGTCTGTTGGCTTAAAGAATACTTTATATTCTAATTTTCCAGAGGAATCAAATTGAGGACCCTTATAGATCGTGACATCTAAAAAGTCAACAGATGTTCCACTAATAGTAGCTTTTAGCTTGATATTTGAATCTTGGTTATTTAAAATGCGAAAAAATTCCCAAAAGTCTTCTTCTGAATGTTGCCAAACTATGAAGATGTCATCTAGATATCTGAGGTAAAGAAGAGGCTTTTTGGTTGATTTGTTCAGTGCCTCCTCTTCCCACTCCGCAACATAAATCGTGGCAAAATTTGGGCTGAATCGTTTACCCATTGCGCATCCACAGATTTGAAGGTAATTTTCACCATTAAATTGGAAATCGTTTCCTTTAAGACTTAGCTCTAATAATTTTAGAATTTCCGTGTCTGGTCGATCTGGATCAGGAAATTTGACAAAAGAATTCTTAATAGCATTGACTCCAGCATCAATATCTATATTGGTATACATAGCATCTATGTCTAATGTGACAAAATATGCATCTTTCGGAACTGACAATTTGGATAGCTTTGAAAGAAAGTGTTCTGTGTTCTTGAGAAAGCTCTTGTGTCTATTAGCAATGGGCTTTAAATAGTAATCAATATATTCTGAAATGCCATAAGACTCACTGCCACAGTCTGAAATGATGGGTCGTCCAGGTGGTGTCAATGGATCTAACCAGGTGCTGATAGGTTTATGGATTTTAGGCAAGATATAAAATGTCCGATTTTGTGGATTATTCTCACCTAGCAGATACTTTAGCTGTTTCTTATCGATGTACTTATCTGTATGCAATGAATTAAGTATTTCAATGAAATTTTGTCGGTTTTGAGGCCAAATTAAATTATCAAGTTTTCTGTAATGCCTGGTGTTAGTTAACTGCCTTTCGGCCTCGCGGATGTAGTTTTCTCTAGACATAATCACAGTTGCTGAACCTTTATCGGCTGGTTTTATAATAATATTTTGATTTCTACGTAATTTGTTGATAGCCTGTCGTTCGAGAAATGAAAGGTTTTGCTTATTGTTTGTAATTGGCAATGATCTGGCTATACCAGCAACCGTTTTTATGGTTGCTTTAACATTCATCAACTAGCCTATCTGGAGGGTCCCAACCGGATTTTCCAGTGAATGGTTTTGACTCTCCATTTAAATTTCGAAAATGATGGGCTATTTTTACTGAATGACCAAAATTAGCTACTTCAATAAGACCTGTGTCTAAAAGCAAATCTAATCCTGTTTTTGGTTTTGGAGTTGGTATAAAAGTAAGACCACGATCGAGAATTGATTTTTCAGATGGTGAGAGATCATAGTCAGCTGCTAAATTGACAAGGTTTGTTCCTAATCCTATGTTAGGGGAGCTATTGCCTTGACCCACATTTAGTTTAAACTAAGTACCGTCAACCAATGGTTATAAATACAATTAGCTGTTTCTTTGGTCCAATGGATTCTATCCTTCTCAACATGAAAATTCGCATCAGAAATTTTGGGGATGACCTTATCAACGTGGCAGTTGGACCTTGCTGATTCGTTGATACGCTTGAGACAGTACCTTTGCCTGTCTGACAAGCTATCAGAGAAGTTAATCTCAGCAAAGTGCAACTCCGCATTAGGGAAGGTGTTTTTAAATTCACGAGCCATGAACCGTAAATGGCTTGAGGCTTTGGTTGGATGCTCATTTTTGGAGTTGATGCCAATATTCAAGATGATCTTCTCCGGGCTAGGGCCATCCTGGTGTCGCATAGCCATTGTTCTGAAATGTGATAATGCGGCACCAGGATAGCACTCAACCTGGATGTCAGGATGGACATCTAAATCAATTCGGGCTAGATTAGAGGACCCTATCATCAGAATCTTTTTGGTGATTCTGGGGATCCTCCACAGGCCCTTGCTATGCGATTGATGACGGTACCTAGCAAACTTCCTGTCAGACAGGTTACTATTATTCTCCATAGGAGGGAGAGGAGGTGGAGACAGAAGAAGAGGAGCAGAAGAAGGTGCGTGAGGAGAAGAGAGATGAAGCGTAGGAGGAAGAGGAGGAGGAGGGATGGAGAGAGGAGATGCAAGAGGAGAAGATTGAGTATGAGGAGCAAGAGGCGGGATTGAGAGAGGAGATGCATAAAGAGAAGAAGTTTGAGGAGGAAGAGGAGGAGGCGGGATTGAGAGAGGAGATGCATGAAGAGAAGAAGTTTGAGGAGGAAGAGGAGGAGGCGGGATTGAGAGAGGAGAAGGAGGAAGAGGAGAAGATCGAGTCAGAAGGTGGCGAGGAGAAGATAGTGGAAGAGATGAGGAAGAGTTGCTAGGTGGTAGATTGGGGGAACAGTGAGTAACAACCCGACAACGGCGCACAGGAGGAGAATTTGTCTTTGGGAGAGCCGGCCATGACTCTGTTACATCATCAACACCAGGTGCTGGTGTTGGTGATGTATACAGATTCGTCCGCTTGGAAGTTGTAGGCGAGGGTGTGAAGGTGGTTGGTGACCGTTGTCATTTGTTAGTCATTGTTGAATGATAACCTGAACCTGATAAAAAGGCTACTACGTCCGTTGGGTATTTAATAATCGGCTGACTGGCGTCAATGAGTGACCTTTTGTTACTTATTGACGAGTCACCTCGCCACTTGTTGGCGAGCTGCACTCGCCATTTGGCCCTACTACTATACGGTCATGAATCGGCTCAATGGCATCAATGATTAGCAGTAGCTTACTGCTAATTATTGATGAGTGGCTTTACCACTTGTTGGTTAGCTATGCTCGCCATTTGGGCCTACTACTACACGGTGTGCAAATAGCAATGTCTTTATTAATTATGTTTTCTATGTAGTTATGCCACGGTTGTGGTATATGATAATAGAGTATTTTAGCTTGCACTGTTTTGACATGTTAGGTTTGTATTGTTATTCTATTAATAAAGCCTGCTATTTCAACCGATTTTTTATGGGGGTGTGCAAGCCTTTTTAAACGAGTTCCTCCGGGAAGTGTATCCGACTGCGTCAGCGTCGGATTTTAAAAAAAAAGAAGAAAAAAGTAGTAGAATTAGTAGTAGTACATAAGTATAATAAAGTTCCAAAGTTCGAAGCAGCATGCGAGATATCGGTATCACTTTTCCGACGGCGACGACGACGACAGCGGCGGCAACGTTAAGTTTTGCGCTTAGCAAAACTTTTCATCTTATATTTCAGGATCGGCTAATCCTATTACAACCAAACTTGGCTACCTGGTTACCTATCCCTTTAGGAAGCAGCATAATGATAATGACGTGATAAGGTCAAAGGCCACCGTGATACACATCTCTGCGTCTTTTCCGATGTTAAACTTGTGCATTTAGCAAAAAATTTCTCAGCTTATCTTTCAGGATGGGTTAATCCTATTGGAACTCAATTGGATGCATTGTTACCTGTTACCTATAATGTGAGGAAGCAGCATGATAACATTGAGGTTACAATGTCAAATGCCAAGGTCACTGTGGCAAAGAGGAGACAGGCGAGACATTCAACTCCGCGGAATTCTTGTTTTTACCGCTACTCACCAATTGCTAGTCCGGAATTTGCTTAAGGTTATTCTATTTCTAGCACTGAACCGAACGTTATATGGCTCAATTCCGAAAGGGGTTTTATGCACGGGCAAATAAATATGCTTCCGCAAAGGGCAAACGTTTACCATATTATAGACGTGCGTTTGCCCTTTAAGGAGCCTATTTATTTCACATACCCACCTTAGAATATATTGGTTCCTAAGTATCTGTTCTATCTTACTCGCCACGTGGTTACGGTCTGTAATGGCGTGTGTGCGTCAGCAATGATCCATAGCTCTTCCATTTCCTGTAATTTCGATATTTCCTGCCAATTTATTGTAGTCATATTCTACAATCCAATGTTATTGTTGATGGTACATATGCATCCAGTATATCGATCAATACTAAGGCGTCATAATAAACTAAGTCACGTGTAGGCTGACGTCATAATCAATTACGTAAAAAATAAGGTAATTAAGTCCGTACTAAACGCTTAATAGTCCGTCAAGTTGTACGAATTGTATGTCTTTACCATTGAATAAAACATTCTGTTGAATATTTTGAAACTAATTTGCCATAGGCAGCACCAGCACCCAGTCAAATTAGCTTCAAAACATTCAACAGCTTACCTGTATACATTTCAGGAAATTGATTGTCAGAGAGGTCAGTGAGAGATCGATCCCAATCCGGGCGAAACGTGGGTGTGACTTAGCTAAAGATGGGCGGAGAGTAGCTAAAACCGGATTCCTACATTCATATACGTAGTATTTTTAAGCCCTCCAAGGGCTCTGTTGGCATAAGAGAGGGGGTAAAGATCATTTCGCTTTATACTAACTCTGAAGCTCAAAGGTAAATTGCCATTTTAAAATAGTTTTGCCCATACTGTCAAATAGTTCAGCTACAAATATAGAAAATAACCTTCGCAAAACATTTTGAATGGTATTTAGAAACATGTATAAATATCTTGTCTAGGCGGTACTGAGTAGAACTCAGCGTGCTTCCATTTCACGCATCATTCCTACGCGGCGACTTTATTTGATTTCAAGATGGCCAATGGCAGCAACAGATTCCTGCTGAAATTTGCTTCAAAATAATCAACAGCTTACCAGAACTCAATGGAGTAATTCAGTTTTAGCTACGCCCAGCCCATCTTTAGCTAGGCCCCACCCACGTCTTACAGTGTTGGGATCAATATATCCATACACTCTCTGAATCTTAATTTACAACAAACTATACAGGTCAGCTGTGGCAATAAAATCGCCCACTCTAATTTGTTTCAAAATATTCAACAGAATGTTTATTAAATAGTACAAACATACAATTTATACACCAACGCTTAGTCCGTCATCAGGTGTATTGAAAGCGTCTTTTGTCCCAGTGTTCACAGTGGCACAGTCAAAGCTCGTTTATCAAAATGTACTACAGAAGGAATTGATCGCTTGCTTGACAGTGCTTAAGAAATACGGTCAATAGAATCTCGATAGCTGCGGGTTACTGATATTTCGAATATACCGTAATATCACAACTACCTGTATTTCCCAAGTGTATGCATGCACAATTGTCAGGAAAACATGTACCAGCATTGATATTATGTTTGTTCAATAGACAGAAGGACCAATACAACAAACAACGCGCATCACATATATTAGTGGAAAATCCAGAGTAATAAAATTAAGAGATTGGTGGAAAGCAGAGGTCAACGATTTGCCTTCCTGAAAACAAAAGTCAACTTTCTCTACAATGAGCCTGCACATGTCTATCTAAGCAAACCTACCAAAAGAACGTGAACAAATCGGTGCCTTCAAAGAAAGTATGATCGTCTTCAAGCAGGGACTATGAAACCTTTGTTGAAACCATGTGGAAGTTACGTGCTACAGATGTGAATAGTCCTGAATATTAGCATAAAGATGGTGTGGGATAATGTTGGCGGGTTTGCGCGATTGATCCTAAGGCATGCCCATTTGTAGATCATGAGCAGGAGATTTCTTTGAAAATTTACCACTGGATTGACTGGCTCGATAATCGAGTCAGTCATTCCAGCGTTACATTTTAAAATCGCCCTCTCTTGGTCTGCAAATGGACATTCTAGAATATCCTTGACGAAAAAGCCATTAATTGGTTAATAGTGGTATCTGACATGCTTGTTATGATTTCAAATGTTCGAAATAGATTCCTTACCCACATATATGTAGGCATCGACATCAATATGATGTTGCTATCAAGCTTAGAAGTTTTGATATTAGAGAACGAAAATGTATATGGCGGCCATATTGAAATAAAAAATGGCCGCCACATGGGAATGATCACCGGACAGAAACAAGCTTTTAGTGGCGCATGTATAATATATCTAAACATGTTTCCAAATTATCCTCAAATGTTTATTGACGCTCATATAGGAGCCTGATACAGCAAGGTAAAACTTTCCGAAAAGAAAAATATTCAGTTTCAATGTCTAACTACTGATGCATTTCTCCAATCAACGATGGCGGCCATGATTGACCTTTCAGCCAATCAGATAGAGACATCGGTTGACCGCCTCGGTATCGTTGCAAAATACTTTGTCTGTGGGATGTAACAATATAGATAAGCTCTTGAATGTTTTGAAATTAATCTGACTGGAATCTGTTACGAATTTCAAAATATTCAAAATGATAGTTATTATTTTAACAAAATTTACAAAAATAGCGTTCTGTTGCCTGGCAAATGGATTTTTTGCCGGATTGAACATTAAAAGGCCAAGAAAAATCAAATTTTAGATAATCAGTTTCCATTTGCATTCAAAGACAAAACCATTTTTTGAAAATTTATCAATGTAATGACTGGCATGGTAACCGAGCCAGTCGCTCCAGTGGTCAATTTTCAAAGACAGTCTTCTCTTCGAATACAAATGGTTCCATCCAGACATTCCCGTTATAAATTTAAAAAATATGTTTCACTTCCATTTTAAGTGGACAGGCCTCAAGGCCAATGAACAATTAGCTGTTTTGACCGGCCTCACATTAAATGATGAAGTTGACAAATGAGAATATCAATACTTGAAATGTCACTGTCGTAATTTCACGACGGCTATAGAGAGAGGCTGTTTAATATTTTGGATTTGATTTGTCTGGAACATAGGCGGCAACACAGCTCCAAGTCTAATTAGTTTCAAAATATTCATATTTATCTTTTCTTACCTGTAGTGGGTCACACGTTAAATGAACACCTGTGACAACGTTTCGACGACTCGTGCGGTTCTCATTACTCACCCCGCCAAAGGCGGGCGTCATTATTGTGGTTTGTGCCATCTGTCTGTCTGTCTGTCTGTCTGCCTGTCTGTCTGTCTGTCTGTCTGTCTGTCTGTCTGTCTGTCTGTCTGTCTGTCTGTCTGTCTGTCTGTCTGTCTGTCTGTCTGTCTGTCTGTCTGTCTGTCTGTCTGTCTGTCTGTCTGTCTGTCTGTCTGTCTGTCTGTCTGTCTGTCTGTCTGTCTGTATGTATGTCTGTCTGTCTGTCTGTCTGTCTGTCTGTCTGTCTGTCTGTCGGTCGGTCGGTCGGTCGGTCGGTCGGTCGGTCGGTCGGTCGGTCGGTCGGTCGGTCGGTCGGTCGGTCGGTCGGTCGGTCGGTCGGTCTGTCTGTCTGTCTGTCTGTCTGTCTGTCTGTCTGTCTGTCTGTATGGGGTTTGTTTCTGGCTGCCTGGCTGCCTGCCTGGTTGCCCGCCTGTCTGGATGTTTGTCCGCAATCATATTAGGCAGAGTCACTAAATTTGGCACATACGTTCATATTATGAGTAACTCGAATTTTTTTTAATACGTTTGCTTTGTGATACAAGAACTTGTAGGCTATTCTGTCGTAAATTTCGAAACTGAGGATACTTGAAGCATGTATGGTCTATGGCAAAAATAGTTTCCAGTGAGATAATTCCCATGATATTCAACGATTTACGTGAATTACTGACTGCAAATGGAGATCAATGCTGTTTTCTCGGGATGGATGTGATTAGATATTACATAATTAAGCGATATTGAATTCTGTGTTGTTCACGCGTTGAAAATGTTTTATAAACGATTTGTCTGAAAGTTATTGGTTACATAGTTACTAACAGGGTTTAGACAAAGAGTTTTCAAATTGTTATGATATAGTATAGATCACGCCCAGCTTCTTCTATCTAATAGTGAGAATGTTGTTTCTGTGATTATTCATGGCTTTTTTCACTGATTTTGGCGAAAGCCTTCATTAAACACAACAGATTGGCAAGATCTGGAAAGAAAGACCTGAGAACACGTTTTCAAACGAAACAAAAGTCGGTTTGAAATATATGGCGGTGCAAGACAATAAGCTTTTTAATCATATGTATTAAATAAATAAAATAAATAAATAAACAAGAACGATCAGAGATTGCGGACTTCCGTCTTTGTCACGTTGTAAAGGTTTGCGGATTTTCCGGATTACGACCAAAGTTGTGGAGTTATAGTGTACGGCCATATTATTTTTTGTGTTAAAATTTGCGACACATCTGGCCAGTAGTTTCCGAGATAAAAATAGGTCCAGAATTTAATCCGATCCGGATCCGAAACTAAGATCATGTGTGGTGTTAAAATGTGAGCCAAATCGAATCTTCTTTAAGAAGCACGTGCGCATGCACGCGCGTACGCACTCACGCATATTGACAGACAGACATATCCGATTGCATTACCCTCTTCCCCTTACACGGGGTGGTTAATAAACAAATATATACCTAAGTCTTTAGTAATACCAACCATTTGCCATTACGTTAATATCATCGCCGGGTACAGATCAGTGTTACCCGTTGGCCTGACCTACTTATATGGGTACTCGAGTAATGCGCTGGTGCTACTGCAAATACTACACGGATATTCATGTACTTATTCTCATATTGCTTGCTGACGTCACATTATAGCTCGCACACGGTTCATATGAAATATGAATGTTTAATTATTTCCCACGTAGGCCTACATTCAGCTTCTGTTGCTTACACGTGTACACATATCCTTCCCAGATATAGCATGAACTACTGATTCGTCGTTTTAATCGGGTATATATACGGGCTTTTCAATCCAACGTATTATCATTCTGCTAAAGAAATAAATGTTTAAAGCAGTTCTAACTGGAGCAAGAATTTCGTATTAAAATAATAGGGTGTGACGTATGTAAGCAAGAGGTGCAATATTCATATCTATGCTAAGTCATCCAAGAAAGATATTTGCTGCTTGATTGTGAAATTTCAATATTTCCCCAGGTTTACCGAAGCCGCCATTGCACGCCATTTCGCCCAATATCCAAGACGTCATTTTATATTCTCGTCGTAGCGGTAAAAGCCATCTATAGGTCAATATGCCTTACGGCCGTAATATGATTGCGTATCAATTTCATTTATTCTCTACGTTGAAATCCCACTAAGCTCAGAACGTGAAAATCCTATGCGAGCCTGTTGGAAAACTGACGTTTTGCAAATTTAATTTAAAAATATTTAACAGATTAGTTTTTATATCGCAGCAATTATGGGTTAAGAATAGGCTATGAACTCTAGTCAAAGCAGTCTATACCTGACAGCGCGTGCTCAATTAACAAGCTGTCACCGAAGATCCGCAGTCGCCACTAAATTCAGGTCATTTGCGCGTGAATGACGTCAGATACCACTGGGCAGAGACAAGATGGACGCGCTCTGAATGACAAAATAATGCGATGTCCAAAGGGTAACTGAAGTGGTGTCAATAAACGAAGTGTCTAGAAGTCAGTTATATCGTATGGTCAGGGCACACTATTATTTCAATACAAAACTCTGGCTTCATTTAGAATCGTTTTACAATGTTGTTATGTCATTCCGAAAAAAGGCTACGCCAGTGACCGGTTGGTTTTATCATAAATATGTGGCACTCGTATGTAACAAAAAAAAAATCGTCTAGGCTCTACTCCGGACATTTAGCGTTTGCTCTTTTACACGGTACTTGCAGAAAATTATCCGATTGTGTTGTGTGAGGTGGCGTGGCGGGGGTAGGTGTTCGTGGTTCGTGTGTGCTGACTAGCTCTGTAACAAATGTTGATGGATTCCAGACACTGACTGTCGTGTGATTAACGTCTGTGCCATTGCTCATTTCGCCACACGCTACACTGCTGTACTGAAATTCAGACAAAGGCTGCTGTTTCTTATACGATGCCGTTTTAACTTGTGACGTCAGAGAACCCCGGAAGCTCATGTTCCGGACAAACGAGAGCCTGCGCCCCGCACTCTGGCAGTACATATCCAGGAATCGTGAACGAAACTGCTGACTCATGCTACAATAGAGGAGAAAGTTAACCGCGTTGTTTAAGAGCGCAATGAAATCCATTAAATCTCCAAGAGGAAGGTAAATATTGTTAAAGAATCCACGGACAGAGATGCTTAGGAAAATCAGAATAGCTTGAGGGAATTCAGTTATTAGGAACAAAATCAGGACCACGAGAAGCATGCTCGTCGTCCGAGAATGCGCAGACGCGCAACGACTTCCGGTGGACGAAGTCGAGGACATACGAGAAAGACGACGTCGCCGAGTTTCCCCTTTCACTCCGAGATTGTAGAGCAACGCACCTCCGAATACACACATTAGAATGCACGGAATGAGCTTAGCGAACAGACCATAGCTGACTACATTCACTAATACTATTGTGTCCGTGTGGTCAGAAGCAAGGTTCAAATCCTTCATCGTGTAGAACGTTCGATTTTCACCGTTAAAGTTAATATGCTTCTCTATGAGCTCATTACTAAGATAGTTTGGTATCATTCCAATCACAGACACGATATATATGAAGGCTGTGATAATTCTGGCCGTTCTCAGCCTCCTTCTGTGTGTCTGTGACCCTCGGGACGTCGACTTAAGCTGCATGTATCGCGAGATGGATAAAGCCACACCTAACCAGATGGAGATAGTGTGTGCTGTTGCGCCAAAGTTTATATGAACCAACATAAACACCATCCATGTGTAGTTATTCTTATCAGGGGTAACCACAGAAGGCGAGGAGAATGTGTAAAAATGAAGGGCAAATGGAATATAAGACACCATGGTTAATAAATCCGAGACAGCTAACCAGGTCAGGATTATATTAGTGGACGTGGCCATATCTCGTCTCGTGAGCACCGATATATTGAATATATTTGTTACAATTCCGAAAGAACACACCAGTACGCTAGTTACTCCATGAATATCCGCGTACCATACCGCGAAGCTCATCAGACCGGTGTAGTTTGCAACGCCATCCCGTTCCTCAGACAGCTGACCATCGTCCGAGTTTGAATAACTAATGTTTACCATATTTATATCAGCCTGCTATATGCGTGTGTGAAAAGCAATGGCAATTATTTAACAAGGATCCGTTGAACATAATGTAATTATTGTCATGTTTGTCACCGATGAGGGAAAGACAATCACAGAATCTTTTCACTAAAAGCAACATTATTCTAAATTAAAATAGATATACTCTGATCCGAACAATATACATTGGAACATATAGAACGTAATATTGCAATGGCCTTGTAGTGGTTGAATTCCATCAAGAATGCACACCTTTCCAATATGCGAAATTTTACTTGCAGCTCACAGCAATCTGTATTGCCTCACTATTATCATTAACACTGTATAACAAACATCCATATTCAACCATGTCCTATTGGAGTGATGTGTGCGTTTACGCTTTGCTTCCACGTGCCTGTATCTGTTAGCTATCCACTAAAGACGTCACAGGAAAGGTATACGTCACCAGGTGATTGACTATTCCCAAGTGTGTCAGAAAACGTCGAGACGTCATGTGGACTTTCTACATTTTGACAGTCGAAATCTGTAATAATAATAATAATAATAATAATAATAATAATAATAATAATAATAATAATAATAATAATAATAATTTATTATGACGACGACGACGACGACGACGACGCCGCCGCCGCCGACGACGACAATGTCGACGGCGACGAAGATGACGGCGGAGGTGGTGGTGGTGATGGTGGTGGTAGTGGTGGTGGTGGTGGTGGTGGTGGTGGTGGTGGTGGTGGTGGTGGTGGTGGTGGTGGTGGTGGTGGTGATGATAGTAGTGATGGTAGGAATTTAGTCTACACGAGGACATGTATTTAGAGAACAACACTAAACCGGTACTAAAACGCAGACTGTTAAGCATTCCCTCTTGCATTCAAATTCTTCTCCTCCCAGCACCGACCCACCCCTATCTGTTACCTCATACGTCAAACACCCACGTTGATGTTATATGCAGTGCACCAAAGTCTTATAATATATAATGCCATATAATCTCATATAGTGAACTACTGACGTGGTCTATATTTGAGCGCAGACTATGATACTCTCCTAGATCTGTGAATTGGGCCAGCAATTGATCCACCCCCGATTCTACGTAACCAAGAAAACAAATAGACGTGTGTTTTTGTGGTAGCTATCAATACCACGATCAATTACCACATAGTACACAGCACTAGGTCTCTGCGTTGTGTTTACGTTTGTACTTCATTTTGTGACGATAGTGTAGTTAGAATTTGCGACAGATAAAAGGGTAACGTTCAGACAAGACAATTTTGAATCTGTGTCTGGTACGACACGTTCATCAGAAATCATTTACAATCTGTCTACTGTGTTTTAAGAATTGTAGGCATTCACAGAAGTCTTGCGATTATAGAGGGCGCTTACAGGTCTAGATGCAGGCGACGCCTCCTGGTAGCACCTAGTTTCCACGCTAAGTGTCCCTCTCAGATGCGCAATTGACCTTTCCTGTTTATTCAAACACCATATGGCGTCATATAGCGTCATAAAGAACTACGAGACGCGTAGGATGACGTCATACTCATTACGTCATGAATGACTCGATTTAGTCCGTCTTAGTCAGGTTGAGTAAATTATATATCTTTACTATTTAATAAACATGCTGCTGAATATTTTGAAACTAATTTGCCTGGACGCTGTGGCTGCAGCAGCGCCCAAACAAATTAGTTTCAGAATATTCAACAGCTTACCTGTATAGTTTTCTGGAAATTGATAGTCACGGTATTCAAGGATTGACCGATCCCAAAATGAGTGAGGTGTGTGTGGGGCTTGGCTAGATATGGGCGGGGCATGACTAAAACTGGAAAGGTCCATTAGAGTGGAACCTCGACGCTAACATAAGTCATCTCCCACATTTCTGGAGGTAAAGCGGTACCTTCGATCGGACAAGCATTCTTTTCACGTTGCCTTCAGTCGGACACCATCCGTGGAACACTGCACTGGGGCATAGTATATATGTCAGCCCATCCGATAATTACGGCGATGGTCACAGACCAATCTTGCTATTAAGATGAATCTAAGGTCTGATCACGCGCAACCCGGGAAAGCAGCCAAACCCATCATAAAATTGATCTGATGCTTTCTCCCGCAAACTGTGGATTTTAAGTATATGCCTAATTCCAAAGCATACGGATAGTATAGTAGAATATTCGTTAATACATGGCGATAAAATGATTTGAGATTTATACAGTACAAACTCTTTAGTTATCGTTCAACGAGAAGGGTAGTCAGTTTAGCATCGTAGGCTCGATTACTGACCTGACTAGACCACCCTAAGTTGAGCTCAACAACGCGGCATCAAGTTGGCCACCTTTCAGGGTTTTCTCGAACCACAAAACTCCCAGAAGGTTTTCAGGTAGCAAAAGCCGGAAAAATATGGAAGACTCCTTTCAAATCGTGCCAGCGATCAACCGTCGCAAGTGTAACATTCTATCCAGTTATGGAGGTGATCAAATAAAATACGAAGTTGCAGTGGCAGTTCAAAGAACTTCCACAAAGGCACGACCTTGCGAATTGACCTTAATGTGTGACACGGGGTATCTTCTAATATAGGAAACTCTCTCCGATCAAGAGGATTTAATTTCTGACCAAACACCCTGAAAATGATAAATTTGACTTCTTGACTTTTGACCATTGACCCCAAAAATAAACAAACCACTTCTCGACCGCAAGGGTAACATGCTATGCAAGTATGGCAATGATCCGATACAATGGTATGTGTAATCACAGTTCGATGCTCAACAGTGAAATTTCCCTTGCATTTTGCTATAGGTCTTTTAGGGGCAATTTTTGCTTTATATGAAGGAGCTACGTAATTTTGATTACGATGCCGGTTAACATGTTGTAGATATCGGATCGTCTTATGGGAAGTCATGACCCCGTTAGACGTCTTATATTTGCGAGTAAGACCTCAGTGAAATTCATTTTTGAAAATACCAGGTGAGCTAGGGAACTGAGTGAATAATATTAGTAGCAGTTAGATACGCAGTAGGAAGATGCACTGGTTGACTTTGACCAGTGCTAGTGGTACAGTTTCGCGGAAATAGGATAGAAACTGTGTCGAAACTGTAGCAGTAAATTCATCATAATAAATTAGAAATTGGAATAGATTGAAATAGGAACAACGGTTCTGGGTTGATGATATCTGTCAATAGTTGAAGATAAAAGTCGTTGCTGTGGGATCGGCACACACTTTTATAATGTTCAGCAGTCGTTTCGGTCGTTAGTTTAGTAAATAATAGAGTGATAAGAATAGATACGAATCGAGGGGAATCGAGAGAGATTATAGGAAATTATAGGTGACAGACTGACATGTAGTTGTTGACGGTCGGCATTCCGACTCCCTTAAGCAAGTACAACAACACCAGCTGGCAATGAGATCATACAGCTCATGTGCTTATTAACGTTCGTTTCCTACAGGCTTATCCACGATAGGCAAGGGACAGGACAGAGGCATTGTAGCGTCCTGTAGGAATTAATAACAGAATCGAAATTTGTATATCAACTATATGTCAATCAAAGAAAGGCATGCTACCACAACACATTCCGTAATGTTGTTAGTTAGCTGACAGATCGCATCAAATCAGAACCAGCTAGAACCGCTTTGCTAGAGTTAGGGCGTAGATGTATCGTGTTTAGTAGTGAATCCCTAGAAGAGAAGCCCAGAGTTTGATTGGCCGAGATGACGTCATAATCAATGAGCATCTAGTCAAACTCTGTGGCAGAGAAACAAAAGGAACAAGGTTTCAAAGTAAAGTCGAGGGATAGGCGAGCAGGGATTGGTCAGGACGATCAACAAGAATTGGTACGAACTTCTAGGAAGAGATAAGCAGGGGTTGATTGGAGGCAAGAAGGATGCGGGCCAATCAAACAGTGGTTATATCTACCTAGAAGGATGAAAGGAACAAAAACTATATATTACGATATATATAGATCTATATATCGTAGTATGTATAGAAGTTAGAAAAATATGAAGAGTATTTAATAGGCACTTGGTCTATGGAAAAGTTAATCTTCACCATCTGTGATTCCAAAGCAGACGTTGCTTTGTCAGTAGTAAATCGAGTAGTTGTTGCGTTAGGCTAGCTAGATATCATATCGACCTTAGTGTTGAGAGTAATCAGTAGCCGTAAGTTAGGCAAAGTCAGAATTGAATAGTTAGGTTAGGACCGTATTATGATAAGCAGTATTGTTAATATAAAGTATAAGCTATTTTCTGTGACAGTAAAAGTCACCATTGATAATTAAAAGTTATTGTACAGTTAGCTATAGAATAAAATTATCCCCTTGTAAAATACAAGGCACGAGTTCGGTTGTTATTTAGAAGCTCCTAAACAGTACGGAGAAACACCGTACCTTACTCAGAATCTTCAGGAAGTCAGATCAGGCCCAGTTACCAAAAATATCTTCGTACCATCTTTGAAGAGGCGAGCGGTAACCATACGACTGCAGCGGCGAGAAGATTGATTGTCGCAGCAATCATCAACATCATAAGTCTTCTCGAAGTTGTAGTCGCGAGCGTTTAAGCAATTTAGTGAAGAAAGGATATCGAAAATCTTCAATGTGTCGTACAGGACGTGAGATACTTGAATAACAGATCTGATCTCTCAATTGAGATCTTACCATTCATGGTTACTTGCATTAAATCCGTGTATGGCACCAATGTGTGTGGTGGTGCGGGTGCTATTTGGCGCTTGCTAAGTTTACCTAGTCATCTTGGTCCATATATAAAGGCATAGCAGGCAGACCTTGCAGATATTGTAACTGTGGCCGTGTTCCCATTAGACTGTCATCGAAATGAGTAAGTTAGGATTACACCAGACAGCGAGTATTATCGAGTATTACCCTAATACGAATATGGTCTAGAATAAAACAAATGGACATTTCCATTTTTAGCTATGCTCCACCCATCTCTAGCTACGCTCCACCCACACCTCACTCCTGTTGAGATTGATCGATCTCTGAACTCCCTGACTACCAATTTCCAGAAAACTCTACAGGTAAGCTGTTGAATATTTTGACTTGGGCTGTTGCTGCCTATGGCGTTACAGAGTTTCCAGTATGCGTCCGTCTTGCTAATGGGCCTTTCAATTTTTCGCTATGCCCCGCCCTATTCTAGCTAAATCCCACCCACACGTCGCTCGTGTTGGGATCGATCGATCTTTGAACTCCCTACTATCAATTTCCAGGCAGGCTGTTGAATATTTTGGAACTAATTTGCCTGGGTGCTGTTGCTGCCTATGGCAGCAACAGCGAGCGCCCAGTCAAATTAGTTTCAAAATATTCAACAGATTGTTTATTAAATAATAGTGACGGACAATTCTTGCAACGTATCGGAGCATTAAGAGTTAAAGACGGGCCTAATGTAATCATTATGACGTAATGACTATGACGTCCTCCTACACGCCGCCTAGCTGATTATGACGTCATATGACGTCAAATAATCTATGGATACTCTGGAAAGGTGAATTAGGAGCGGCGTTGTAGAAACTATAAAGTAGGATTAGAAATCGGTGTCATTGATGCATCGGATGAAATGGGAATGGAAGGTAAGACACAAGCACGAATAAATGAAGATTGTTTCAGGTGACAGAAATAATATCTGGCATCATAATCAAATACGTCACTTGTTAACTGCGTCACAATCAAAATGACGTAAGTTTGTCGGCTATGTGGCAATAGTCTGTCATGTAGGTGAGTACACTGTATGCCTCCGCCGTGGTATTGGTGACTGGTCATTTGCAGGACAACAGAAAGCTATTTTTGTGTAAATTTCAGAGGTAAATTTAAACAAAAATAGTCTCTTGCCTGCTAAATTTAGAATTTTCGTGAAGAATCAGAACTATTAATTTACAAAATTTACGATTACAATTTATTGGCTCCACATTAGGCCATAGGCTCTTGAGTGTACAGAGTATATAAACTTACAATGACGGTCAGCTATTATATACGTTCATAAACAATAAATTAATAAATGCAGTGATTATCCCTAAAGTCGAAATATGTACACTATACAATAGATTGTGCGATATTTCTCTTCTTGACACCCCCCCCCCCCCCCAAGACACACACTCACGCGCGCGCGCGCACACACGCACGCACGCACGCACGCACGCACGCACGCACGCACGCACGCACGCACGCACGCACGCACGCACGCACGCACGCACGCACGCACGCACGCACACACACACACACACAATCACTCACTCACTCACCCACCCACCCACCCACCCACCCACCCACCCACCCACCCACCCACCCACCCCACCCACCCACCCACCCACCCACCCACCCACTCACTCACTCACTCACTCACTCACGCACGCACGCACGCACGCACGCACGCACGCACGCACGCACGCACGCACGCACGCACGCACGCACGCACGCGCGCGCGCGCACACACACACACTCACTCACTCACTCACGCACTCACGCGCACACACACCCACACACACACACACTCACTCACTCACTCACTCACTCACTCACTCACTCACTCACTCACTCACTCACGCACGCACGCACGCACGCACGCACGCACGCACGCACGCACGCACGCACATATATATATATATATATATATAAATATATATATATATATATATATATATTTTGAGCGCCTTGAGGTGCTGTTGACGCAAGATGGATCAATCATACGCTAATTATTGTGAAGATTATTTCCTGAATGGTGCGAGCACGTGCCAATAGACAGCGTCAACTGCCACTTAAACTGAGTTCAAGATATTTATTATACATATGTATTCACGTTAGAATTTCAGACTGAAGACATCGCTGTTGAGAAATGCGTAGAGCAATGATACGTTTTTCTTCTCGGGATTAAAGCTAGTCGTTCGGGGAGAACCGTTCCAAATGCCAAACGCGATATATATGTTTTCGCGCCGGCAGCAGAAATTACATGAAGGAATGGTGCGCAATCAATATATCATAGATCGGTTATAAGACAATTATCTTTTATATGTCCTTGCATCGCCATTACAGATTTGTCAATTACTAGCGCAGTTAATCCTTTGACCCTTTATATCCGCGTGTCTCAATTTCAGGACGACTATAAAGGAAAGCCGTTGAATGTTTTGAAACTAATTTGACTGGGGCCTACAGCTCCCAGTCTAATTAGCTTCAAAATTTTCAACATAATTTTCCGTACATTGTAAGTAATGTGTCTTGTGGGTTAAAGGGTTTATGGCGAGTTATTATGGAGATATTTCCAGTGGTTCATCGGATGTTTCTGACTATGGTGTGTGAATATGCATTAAGCGTGGGGCTGTACGATGAGGTGTGGTGATGTGAGTTGATGTATGTGGTGAGGTGAGATGGATGGGTGAGGCAGCTTATGTGGGTTAGGCCAATTATGGTGGAGTGATATGACGTGTGATGATGTGAGGCTCTGTGACGTCATTGCGGTTGGAGTTGCTACGTAGCGGGGCGTGGCGACGCATGGTGTTCTGTAGTGTCGGTTGGTTTTGGTGTTTGTGTCGAAGCGGCGTGGTGTGGGTGGTAGTCTGGTGTGCTCTGTTGTAGTATTGTGTGGTGTGTTGTTGGTATCGAGTGGTGTCTGTGTGTGCTGTGTTACGCTGCTCTGCATTGTCCTGTGCTGTGCTGTGCTGTGCTGTGTATTTGTGTGCTGTGCTGTGACGCTTTGTTGTGCGGTGCCATGTTGTGTTGGGTGATTTGTTCTGGTATGGGGTAACGTGGTAGATGTTTACCGCCTGAGGAAAGCGGGATATCTGCACTCAGATTGTTCAATTACGTAAAAAATTAAAACACCGTGAGAAAAAGATGATGCTTTTTTGGGAGACAATATGACTGCAAGTTCAACGCAAGATCTTATAGCATGAATGATGACGAGAAAGAATGGTTGAATGCCTGAAAAACTGTCCAAATACTCAGAACAGAGTAATGTAAAATAAAAACGAATCCTTTAACCATTTAAACATTATATAGACCAAACAACGACCAGATAATTTTGATCTAAGGGATATTATGATGCATATTTGGAAACTAACTTGACTCGGAGGTGTTGCTGCCTAAGGCAGCAAATAGTTCCCAGTCGAATTAGCTTCAACATATTTGTATAAAGCTATCCAGCATAGTTATCTTGAAATTTAGACACTGGTATTTCAAACAGGATACGGTTAATAACATATTATGTAATAAGCAACTATGGATTTGGAATATTGGAAATTCAAGTCCCTGACAGAAAAACGTGAAAAATGATATTGCAAAAGCTCGCACAAGCAATGTCCTTAATCCATCTCCTGCTATGTAAAAAACCAAACTGCGTGCTATTTGTATGCTTGCGTTAATGCCGATCATCTATTTTGCATGAAGAAATTTATGGAATTGACCTAAAACGCGTTTGGACTGCATTCTGAACCAGCAGCCAAACAACCACCAACTCATCGAGAATCACAGGTTGTAGTCCACACCAATTGTGAAGCGGCTGTCAGTAGCTCCAATTGTGATGGCATACTTGAATAATAAATAATCATCCTGGATTCAAGGAATGCTAGAATAATCTGAGACATGACAGTTGGGATGTTTATCTCGCGTTCAGTTCAACAATATGTTCACATGTTTTCAAAACAAAACAGAAACAAATTAGTTAGTAGGCCTAAGAAATGTCTGTTCAATATTTTGAACATAAATGGATTGGAAGAAATTCTTCCAATCCAATTATGTTCAAAATATTCAATAGTACGCTTTATTTTGTTTTGAAAACATGTTAGGTTATTTCTGAGCTGAACTGCGAGAAAAAGCATTGAGACATTGGTATTATTTTAGCTGATCTCTTTGGCTTCTATGTCAGGCTTGGTTAAGCTTATCGAAAATAAAATAGACTATGTGTTTCCGTATTGCGCTATGAATCTACACCATATGATAACAAGGTCAAAGGTCAGATCACTATGTTCTTGATACAAATCGTATGACCTTTTCAACGTAAGATCTTGCTTTTAGCAAAACTGATTAGTTGACCATATTGTAACTAAAGTCGGACACACAGTTGACTATATCCTAGATACTATGCATACGTTTGACAAGAATTGGTAAGTCGTTGGCACAATTACCGTTAGCTATTCACTTCACAGGCAAAGAAACTGAGTGTTAAAAAATGAAATTAAACGGATAAAAATACAATAATTTGACACTCATCTGATGGTCCATATTGAACCTTGAAAATGTTGATGTCATCTAAGCGCATATAAATTTCCAGGGGAGGGTGGGTGTGTGGTGGTGGTAAATCCTGTTTTGTTTGGCTGTCACTTCCCCTTCCCGGACTAGGGTGAAGAGCATGGGGGTGGGTGGAGGGGTAGAGAGCGTGGACATTATCCGGACGACAATATTGTTCTATGGAATGGATTAGTGTTGCCAATTTTTTATTACAGTTGTTTTGCTCTGTAGTGCCGAGGAAAGGAAGTGCTTCTCAGATGCTTGTTGGGAATACACCTTATCGTTGTTCACTGCGCAGTACGTATTGGTATTAACGTCGTTCTATCCGCTACAAGGTCTTGATGCTATCACAGTTCCTATTTTATTGCACAGTTATCAGTTTCTATTAATAACGCGTCTCTCCAAGATTTTCAGATGAACAGCACCTTTCAACATCAATAATAGATTGTGTTCATTTTGAAAACTGTACTGTGACAAACTGTTTCTGTCTAGGAATAGAACGGTTTGCAGCAACATTATGCTCAAACAGAGTTCCGTTGCCAACTGATAACGCAGGATACTGGGCCAGTACTGGGCCAATATCAGGCCAATACGGCCCGGTATTGGCCGCATACTGGTCCCATAACCTTCCTTATTGGGTTTACCGTTCCTTCCATCACGCATTCTCAGGACATTGGTCTGCGGCGAAAGAATTGCCACTGTAATCTTTGGGACTGGAATGAGGGACTCAATAGACGCCAATCAAAGCGATAACCTCTTCAATTCAGATCATTTGAGGATGCAGCGGTTTGGTGTCATGGCTATCACCCATGACTACTTAGCCGGAGAAACTAGTTCGCGCCTAACCTGTGCACTATCCCCCATCATTGCAAACATAAGCAATCTCCTTCGCTCCTTGCCTTTCTCCACACAAGATTATAAATGAGTATGAGGGTGAAAACTGGGAAAGTTACCAATAATAGGCTGAAATAAAACCAGCCTAGATATGGTGTGAATGGGACCTGGAATCAGGGACTCGAGAGATGCCAACCAAATCAAATAACGTCTTCTAGTTCAGATCATTCAGACCTTTGGTTTTAATAGTAACAGACCAAGAGTCAGGCAATAATGCACTCCGCTGAATCAATATCCTTGCCATGTGGTTACTACCATTCTTATATACGATAGCCAATTCGACTAACGTACCAGATGTAGAAGCATAATTAGTAGTGATGGCGTCTATTCCGGATGATTAACTGGATTCAGTCGACTCTGAGCCCTTTCATGTAACATATGATATGTGTTATAAACCGTTAACGACCCATAAAAACCCAGGGTAGTTCATACTCTGATTCCAGCACACAAACTCAACGGAATCTCCTGATTCTTTTCCATTCAATAGACGGCTACATAGCAATAGCTTGGATAAAATGCAGATACTTGAAGAGTACCAAAGGAGGATGCACGTTCGAAGAGGATAGGATTGGTGCAAATGTGCAAGATTGTCTAATTCCCGAGTGGACAACATTACATAGAAGAATTTTTGGGGCCCTCCAAAATCTGAATATAACAGCACCACCTCCCCAGTACTAACACCTACACGCATGGACTTATCAATATCACGTCATTTCAATTAAGCCAGCAAATACACAGGAATGGCATATGCTATATGAACATACAAGTACTATCTCCAGATCCATCAGCTCCAGACATGTGGAGAAGACAACAGAATACCATGTGATCCACACATCTTACACGATGGAAATAGATATGCAATTTACATAGCGGTGTAGGAGACCTCCCTTCGGGTATCCCGACTACCAATAGTGGGACACTCTACGTCATTATTATGACTGAATTCCCAGAGTATAAGTAACAAGGTAACTCTACAGGTAAGCTTTTGAATAAGTTGAATCTAATTTGATGGAGAGCTGTTGTTGACTATCAACGGCACCCCGTCAAATTATATATTTTCTGAACCGCAAAACTCCCAGAACGTTTTCAGGTAGCAATAGTCTGAAACACAGGAAATATCCCTTTCAAACTGTGCCAGAGATCGACCGTCGCAAGCATAACATCCTATCCAATGGACCTTTCCAGCTTATCTATCAATCATATGACATCAAAATCAATTACGTGACGTGTAGGATGATGTCATAAAAATGACGTCACGCATAACGTATATAGGTTCGTCACGAACACCGAATTGCTGACGGACTAAGCGTTGTTGTAGGAGTTGTATGCCTATACTATTTAATATGGATGTTGTTAAATATTTTGAAACTAATTTAACTGGGCGGGGTTGCTGTCATCGTGATGGGTAAGTTTGGATTATACCAGACAGCGAGTATTATCCTGCTACGAATACAGTCCGGAATAAACAAGTCGGACTAGAAAGGGATGTCTTTTAGGTATTGGATGAAGTAGGAATTGAAGGTAAGTCAGACGCGTGAATAAATGAAGACAATTCAAGGTGACAAAAATGGAAGAATCAGGTCTATTACTCAAGTATCTGGCGTCATAAGCAAATACGTCACACGTTGACTGACGTCACAAGCAAAATGATGTATGTTTGTCAGGTAGGTCTGTCATGAACGTTTCTGCACAGCATCCCTCTGTAATGGCATTGGGCATGATTTTTGCAGGACAACAGAAAGCCATTTCTGTAAATTTCTGTGGTAAATTGACCAAAATAGTCTCTTTAGCTGCAAAAAGTATAATTTTCGTGTAAAATCTGAGCCATTAATTTACATGGGTAGCATTTTAAGCACTTTAAGGCGCTGTTCACACAAAATGGATTCAGAGCCGGATTTAGCCTACTAGGGGCCCAGGGCTATTAACTTTCTGGGGCCCAACAATTTCAGACAATAAAGATTACATAACAGTGAAGTTCGTGGTGGGTGGCGGGGGGGGGGGGCTCTGGCCACTGATAAATTATACACTACTACTACTACTACTACTACTACTACTACTACTACTACTGCTGCTGCTGCTGCTGCTGCTGCTGCTGCTGCTGCTGCTGCTGCTGCTACTACTACTACTACTACTACTACTACTACTCGCCTTTAAGGTGGCACATTGTTATAATAAAGTAATTACAATTGGCAAAAAAAATTAGTGCAATTTTTAAGGCCCCCCCCCCCACCCCCCCCCCCCCCCCCCCAAACAGTTCGGCCCCGGGGCTTCAACCCCGCCAGCCCTTGCGTAAATCCAGCTCTGAATGGATTAACCACACGCTAACTCGCATGATTAAAGCTAGTCGTTCGCAAAGTACCATTCCAAATGTCACCCGTGATAGATATGTTTTCTCGGCGGCAGAAGAAATTACATGAAGGAATGATGCGTGATCAATATATCGTAGATCGGTTATAAGACAATTATCTTATATATGTCCTTGTATCGCCATTAGAGATTTGTCAATTACTATCGCAGTTAACCCAATGACATTTGATATCCTGGTGTCTCAATTTTCAGGATGAATATAGAGGAAAACTTGAATATTTTGAAACTAATTTAACTGGCAGCTGTTGGCGCTTACGGCAGCAATCACTCATAGTCAAATTAGTTTCAAAATTTTCAACATAATTTTCCGTGTATTATAAGGAATTTATTCTGTTATACTTTATGAGGGTTAAAGGGTTTATGGCACGTTATTATAGAGATATTTTGAACGGTTCGTGGGATGTTTCTGATTATCGTGCGTGGACGCATTAAGTGTATGTCTGTATGACTGTATAGTGAGGCGTGGTGATGTGTGGTGATATGTGTATTGAGGTGAGAAGGGTGGTTGAGGTAGATTATGGGGTATAGGTCAATAGGCCTTGTCACTTTATCAACCCAGACTATGACGTCATAATCAACTACACGACGTGCAGAATGTCATCATAATGAATGACGTCACGAATGACGTCGATAAGTATGTCACGAACGCCTATTTGAAGACGGACTTGCGTTGTTGTATGAATTATATGTCTTTACTATTTAATAAATATTCAGCAGCGTACCTGTATAGTTTTCAGGAAATTGATAGCTAGGGCATTCGGGGATCGATCAATCCCAACACGGTGAAGTGTGGGTGGAGCTTAGATAGAGATGCACGGGGCATAGCTAAAACTGGAAAGGTCCTTGATGTTGTTTATATGCTGTAGGTGGTGGTGGTATGGTGTGTTGTGCTGTGGTATTGGGTGGTGTGATGTTGATGTTGTGTGGTGTTGGGGTGTGCTGTATTATGCCGCTCTGCGTTGCTCTGTGCTGCACGCTACTGTGCTTTGCTATGTTGTGCTGTGCTGCGAGGCTTTCTGTTGTGCTATGGTGCATTGTTATGCGGTGATGTGTGTTGTGGTGCAGTGTGGTACGGTGTCGTGTTGTGTTTTGCAGCTTGTTCTGGTATGGCGTAACTTGATAGATGTTTACCGCCTGACTATGTCCACTCGGATTGGTCAATTACTTTAACCCTTTAATGACTACATTAAAAAGAAAATTAAAAGATTTAATTATTGAATGCCCATTTACAGGCCAAGAGAATGTTATTTTTGAACACTTACCACTGGAATGACTGTCTCGGTTATTGAGCCAGTCATTCCAGCTGTAAATTTTCAAAAATACTCTTCTCTCGGCCTGCAAATGGACATTTCCCACGACAACTACGGAGGCCTGTTTTGGCCGGCTTCGTCGTGAAAGGGTTAAAAATTGTCTAACAGGTTGAGAAAGAGATGATGTTTTTGATAACGTTCGTTGCATTTTTATATTTTTAGGGAAACAATATGACTGCAAGTTCACCGCTAGATCTTATAGCATGAATGATGACGAGAAAGAATGCTTGCATGGCTGGAAATTTGTCCACATATTCAGCCCACATTAATGTAAAATAAAAACGAATCGTTTAACCATTTAACCATTATATACCAAACGACGACCAGATAATTTTGATCTAAGTAACATCACTATGATTATTTGGAAACTAATTTTATCCGGCCCTGTCGCTGGTTACGGCAGCAAATAGCTCCCAGTGTAATTAGTTTCAAAAAAAATAATTAAAAACCCCAACTATCCTGCATAATTCTCTTGAAATTGGGACACTGGAATTTCAAGCGAATTAGGGTTAATAACGGATTATGTAATAAGCAACTATGGATTTGGAATATTGGACATTCAAGTCCACGATAGGAACAAAAGGAAATTTTATATCGGAAATGCTCACACACGTAACGTCCATAAACCATCTCTTGTTAAAAAGCTGCCTGGTATTTGTCTGCTTGCGCTGATGCATATCGACCATTTTTCCTGAACAAATTTACGAGATTGACCCAAAACCCGTTTGCACTACATTCTGAACCACCAGCCAAACATCCCCTGACTGAGCGAGAATCAAAGAGTACATCATTCTACACCAGGTTTGGAACTAGAATAAACGAGATACGCGGTGGCTGTCAGTAGCTCTTAGTTGCGATGGCTTATTTTAATAAATAACGAACCTGAATTCAAGTCACGCGAGAATAATCTAAGACATGACAGTTAGGATTTTGTTCTCGCTTAGAATCCGGATCAGAAAAAAAGTTCACACGTTTCCAAAACAAAACAGAAACATGTTAGTTAGTGGGCATAAGAAACGACTGTTGAATATTTTGAAAATTCCTCCAATCCAATTATGTTCAAAATATTCAACAGTACATTTTATTTGGTTTTGAAAACATGGTAAGTTCTTTCTGAGCTGAACAGTGTGAAACAGAATTGAGACATTAGTGGTATTTCTCTGACGATAACGACAATCACGTTTCGCCAGTCTCCTAGGCTTTTGTTTCAGACTTGATTAGGTTTATCGAAATTAAACTTGACTACAATGGGTCCATATTGTGTTAATAATTGGTAGAATAAGGTAATAAGCTCAAAGGTCAGGTCACTGTGACCTTGATACAAAACGCAGGACCTTTTCATTGTAAGATCTTGCTTTTAGCAAAACTGATTGGTTGAGCATATTGTAAGTAAACTTGGACACACGGTTGACTATATCCTAGATACCATGCACACGTTTGGCAAAAGTTGGTAAGTGCTTGGCACCATTACCATTAGGTATCCACTTCACAGGCAAAGAAATTGAGTGTTAAAAATGAAATTAAACGGATAAAAATAAAATAATTTATCAGTCAAAACTGATGGTCCATATTGAACTTCGAAAATGTTGATTTCATCTAAGAGCATATAGTGCGGTAAAATCCCATTTTGTTTGGCTGTCACTCCTACATCCCTGGACTGGGGTGTGGAAGGATGGGGTGGGGTTGTTAGGGTGGGGGCTGAGGGTAGAGAGCAGTAACAGTATCCGGATAATAATATTGATCTATGCAAGTGATTAGTATTGCCTATTTCTGATTACATTAGTTTTGCTCTGTAGTGTCGGGGAAGGGAAGTGCTTCTTGGATGCTTGATGGGAATACACCTTCCCGTTATTCACTGTGCAGTACGTATTGGGGTTCACGTCGTTCTATCTGTTACACAATCTCGATACTATCACAGTTCCTATATTATTAGACAGTTATCAGTGTGCGTTAATAACGCCTCTCTACATGATTTTCAGATGAACAGCAGCTTTCAACATAAATAATAGATTGTGTTCATTTTGAAAACTGTGCTATGGTAAGCTGTTGCTGTCTATGAATAGAACGGTTTGCAGCAACGCTATGCTCAAAACTAGCACTGGCGTGAACTGATAGCGCCGGTTACTAGATCAGCACTGGGCCAATACCAGCCCAATACAACACGGCATTTGCCTATTACTGGTACCATAACCTGCCTTATTAGGTTTACCCTTCCTTCCATCACACATTCTCGGGACATTGGCCCGGGGCCAAAGAATGGCCACTGTTATCTGTGTACGTTCATAAAAAGACGGCAATCAACAGCGATGGATCCAGTAGGGGTGATAGGTTAGAGCGATCTTTTCCCACTCCCATTAAGCTCGTTGTTATAATTTTGCCTAACATGCTTTATGTGTGTACTCCATCAAATGGAGAAATACCAAATTACCGAAAACACACAATGTATAACTGTTAGTTATCAGTTTGGAACTTTCGTTTACAACAAGTAATGTACTGAGATTAAGCTACTTTCTGGCCGTCAACAGTTCATATGACATATATTAGGTAGGCATGCATATTCAAATATCTCTCACGACGTCGGTTGAAATCGGGATACTAATAAGTGTGTTGTTTACAGGATATAAAATAAGAAAAATGATCACTGCATATGTGGGATTGACTCGGATAATATCTCCTGAACATTTCTAAAACTGTTAGTTGGCCTTAACATTATTCTATTTCACCCATTTTCTATCTGGATATACAGATAAGCTATTGAATAAATGAGGAAACTAATTTTATTCGGAGTTGTTGCTGCTTATTGCCCAACGGCTCCCAGCTAAATTAGTTTCAAAATATACAACACTCTGTTTATTAAAATGTAAATTCCTCAAAAGACATACAATTCATACATTTCTGTGATGGAAATTTCGATTTTCGTGACAGAGCTACATTATTCTGATTGTGAACTCAACACAGCAGAGATGAAGTAATAATATTTAGACATGACTTATCAATGCTTAAGTAGAATTTTATAACTACACATACAATTAACATATTCACTGCAAATATTGGATTGAACATTGCACATTTTGAGAACACTGCATACCTATTTCGTATCCTTGCTGTTTATTACGCAGAATGCAGGATTTGGTTTCTTTAAGCATCTAATCTTTATCTCGGGAGGGCACCCGAGTACCCTGTACTATGTGGGAGTGGGGTGACGGAACTCCATACGACCCAGACTCAGCCTACCTAAAACAAATGTCTAGATTGGTTTGACAAGTCCAGATTTATGCGCATAAATCTGCCAAATCTTGCAACAGTTACCAACTTGGCCACTATTATGACATGTGTATTACAAGTCTGCTGCATATCTGGCCACAATAAAACAAGATTATGCACAATTTTATTAAGATTTATTCTGTCGATATCAGCTTTCTGTCATAGTACCGACTCGGTCACATTGAGTATAAGGTAATCATTCGATTTGCGTATTTGCGTGTAGCGAACACGAAACAATCTGTTCAAAATTCTACCACAATACACAACCCAACAGAGTGATCCATTTCTGGCTATACTTACACATTTCTAGCTAGGCTCCCACATGTCTTGCTATGCTCACTAGCTATGCTCACACATTTCTAGCTATGCTCACACATTTCTAGCTATGACCCCACATTTCTAACTATGCTCACACATTTCTTGCTATGACCACACATTTCTAGCTATGCTCACACATTTCTAGCTATGCTCACACATTTCTTGCTATGACCACACATTTCTAGCTATGCTCACACATTTCTAGCTATGCTCACACATTTCTAGCCAAGCTCACACATTTCTAGCTAGGCTCACACATTTCTTGCTACGCTCACACATTTCTAGCTATGCTCACACATTTCTAGCTAGGCTCACACATTTCTAGCTGGGCTCACACATTTCTAGCTAGGCTCACACATTTCTTGCTATGCTCACACATTTCTAGCTAAGCTCACACATTTCTTGCTATGCTCACACATTTCTAGCTAAGCTCAGGCCAAGTTTTGCGCGTGTTGGCATCGATTTATATACTTTGCTTCCTGAGAATGATTCCAAGAATCTGAATTTCAATGTAACTATACACGTAATCTGTTTAATATTTTGAAACTAATTTGACTGGGGTCATAGGCAGCAACACCACCAGCCACATTAGTTAGAAAAATATCAATACAACTTTTTAAATTGCAAATTTAATATATACAAACAATTCGTACACTTGACAGACCTTTCCAGCTTCATGACGGAGTTACAATATACCATCATGATTGTGACATCAGTATGCATGTGATGTAATCGATTATGACGTCATATACTTGAGGAGCACATTGGACACATTCATTCTAGTGAGACAGTGTAAAAACTGGACAATTATTCTCATGCAACCTTTGATCTTTAACTCCAGGTGACGATGGCCATTGCCGTCGAAAACCGAACATGGGGGCCTATTCCTTTATCCTAAAACGTCTCTCTGATGTTGGCGATTTTGAGAAAAGTCCCCCTTCACAACGATTTAAAAAAAATCATCTAACAAAGGAAATTACCATCTGACGATCCTGTGCCAACAGTATATTTCAGAAATAACTAAGTATATCCAATGAATGATTCCGATCTGTTGATTAAGTATATAACGTCATAACCAATTACATTACCTAATGTAGCTAGGCAGCAACAGCAACAGCACCCAGTCAAAATTATATAGTATATTGTATAGTTAGTTTAGTATTGAGATTCTGAGTATTCAAGGTTCAATCAATCCGAACATGGGCAAAACGTGGGCGGTGCTCAGATAGAAAAGCACGGGGCATATGTGGAAATGGACCCATCAATTATGTTCAAAATATCCAACAAAACATTTCTTAAATCGCATTCAAAATTATGCCAGCTAACATATTTGGATTTTTGCATTGCAAGCACGACGGATTATTTATGAGCGGCACTGTATAAAACGTAAGCAAAGCAAAAGCATTGCTAGGCGTGCGAGATATAGTCTCAGCGATGACATATCTTGCCGCCATTGGACACATGAGCAATCTCCCTCCATCCTCGTTGCCTCTCTCTATCCAGGAGTATAAAAGATGTGAAAGTTAACTGTAATAGACCGAAATAAAATCCAATCTAGATATGGCTTTAATGGGATCTAGAAATTAGGGATTTAAAAAGCCAACCAAGCTAAGTTCAATTCCATTTTATTTACGCCCAGGCCCTTCAAGGGCGTGGCTAAAATGTCTACGCTCGTGATCTACAGGTGATTTAAATCAATATCGATAGCTATCTTTCTTATCTCTGCCTATATTATATCGCTCGTGCGCGGTTGTGTTTATCGCCAAAAGCAAAATGGTCACCTAAAAATAAAACTAAACGTTGGATCATCAAATGCGGGTAATAGAGTCACGGACAGCAATTAAAACGACACACTCTGGCACAATTTAATCAATCGTCGCCAATCATCCATGTTAGTTAGAAGTGAAAATTGATGTATTTAGCAAAATAGGAATTAAACAGTCCTATTTCCAGATCATTAAACCAAATATAAAATCACATCTAAGAACTTGGCGATCGGGAGATCATTATCGGCCTTGGTGGAAGAACAGGATCTGTTTACATCAAGCGGGGTGTACTGATTGATGACGCAACCATTACATTACCAGTCTGAACTCGAGGCCAAAGGGCCAAACACCAAATATCCATTACGATTTATTAAATATCATGTTTATATTGAAACAGCTTCCAGTCAAATTAGTTTCAAAATAGTCAACATCTTACCTATATACTGATCTTGAGTTTTGGTATTCTTGGAATTCAATTTACAAAGGATTAAGGCTAATGACAGCGTCTCTCTTGCAAACCCATACACGATTAATGAAGATAAAGCTAGGAGTTCCTAGCAGCCATTAAAGTCCCGTCACCTATATCGTAAGGGATCAGGTTTTTAAGGAGATCGCGATGCGGTTAATGGCATAATGGGATTGCGGTTTTAAGTAGGGGCTGACACGGAATTACGAAAGGTGGTTAATGGATACAAAATAGCAAAATAAGTTTGAAATATCTGTTACGCACCTAGCGAAGAACGTACAAATGTTTTACATGATTTACCGAATAGGTAGAGAGATAAATATATTGTATTACTCCCAGATTTAATATCTTTTGAATTTGCTATGGAAGTGAAAATTATCAATCAAATCGAGCATTTATCGCTTCAGCCAATGCATAAATTATTATCATCGTCTTCTTCATCATCATCATCGTCGTAGTCGACTTTGTCGTCGTCGCCGTCGTCGTCGCCATCGTCGTCATCATCGTCCATCATCATCATCATCATCATCATCATCATCATCATCATCATCATCATCATCATCATCATCATCAATCATCGATGTTGACAACACAAAAAATGGCCTCTGCAGTCGCATTGAGAAATATTCATTTGCAGGCGTAGATAATACAATTTTTGAAAATTTACTACTGGAATGACTGGCTCGGTAATGGGTGTCAGTCATTCCGGAGCTAAATTCTCAAAAATAGTATTCTCTTCTCCTGCAAATTGACATTTAGCTAGAAAATTATTTTCTCAACCAAATTTACCTTTTAATGGATCAATAAACATTTTGTGTAGGTCTATGTTCACAAACTACGGGATGTAATACAATGAAATATGTAGATAAATATAGGGCCTACACACAGATTTGAATACTATCTAGATCGCGTATGCGCTCATACCTTAACTAAAGGACGAGTTGCCCCAACCGCCGGTGACGTGAGTTCAGTGACGCAAGTGCACGTGATCGTGTATCTATACTGTCACGAACAAGGTAATACGTCTACTAAACATGACGACCAAACGTCAAACTGTCACTAGAATCACCAATAAAATGTGACTGTTCAACTTTTGAAAAGTAATTAATAACACATTGTTATAAAATTGAGATTTTACGATTTTGGGAGAAAGGCAATTTGCTTTAGAGTTCATTACAAACGTTGTATAAAATGAATCTACAAACGGTAACGTTTTCTAAAATATAATTGCAAGCTCTGTGCTCAAATTAGACCTATACATCTTCGTTATTTAGATATGTGATACATTAGTTAAATTTTTATTTCCGAATGAGGCGTATGACGTCATAAGTTCACTGTTTTTCTCGCTGTCATCCAACGCTATCGCAATAAAATTGCGAATTGCGTTTTATAAGGCGGTTCCCTTCAGCGGTGTTAGAAAACTATATTTGCGGAAATGTTGAAGAATGTATAGCAACAGTCCTTTGTCTGATTTCTCTGCTGGGTCCAATTTTGACACATCGGCATATCAGTACAATTGCCACTTGAATCAACACTCTCACTGGCGCTACGGTAGGTAATGTTATTAAATTTGCATCTTTTAATATGAGTTTAAATAGTTCTTACATACATCCCAATACATCTTTAGGTACTTATGTTTTCATACTAGCCCTAAAACTTCAAGAAATATTGTAATATTCATGTAAATGGCAGGCAGCTTCATAGAAAATGGCTATCTTAAAGTTCGTCAACTAATGTATGAAAATAACAAATATATTCCATAAATTAATGATAGTATGATAAACGTCTTAATCTCTTCAATCTGTACGTATATAAATGATGGCAATAGCATTATCACCGATAGAGATATCACCATCCAAATGCATCGACTCTTGTCTTCAGAGTGCCATTATCATGGTTCTTGTCGGATGGGATTCACCCTATGACGCCATTTTAATCGGATTTATATATAAATGTCGCAGGAAAGTTTTACACAGTAGCTTAAATATGGGTTCTACGATAGAACCGTATGTTTTATGCAAACGATGGTGATCCTTCTTGTGTTCCCTTTAACCCTTTAATGGCTAAATTTGGTTAAGAATATGAAAATGTTTGCTAATTAAATGTCCATCTTCAGGCCAAGAGAATACTATTTCTGAAAATATGCTACTGGAATTACTGGCTCTGTTATAGAGCAAGCCATTTCGGTGATAAATTAGCAAAATAGTATTCTCTTAGCCTGCAAATGGACATTGCTCAAGGTGTATATGTACGTTTTTGTCGTGAAATGGTTAAACACGTGCAATTCCTGTAAGAAGAAACTGCACTTGACCTTTGGAACCCTGGATTCACAGAATACAATTTCGCGTCGCAGATAAGCTGTTGAGGATTTTGAAACTAATTTGACACGAACCTAATCAAATGGGGATAAAATTTCTTAAAGAATATTTACTAAATCACAGACGGTTTTGCGGTTTTTGCTTTGGAGCTCAAACGGTTAATGACCCGCCAGATACATGGAGCTAAATGATGGTGCTTTATAGGCAGGTGATCGAAAGGACCACCCGTCTTAAAGAACCACATCCATTGATTTCAAACGTCACATCAAATAGAGGGATTCGCTTGTTTTCTAAGCCTTGCCTATTCTGGATTTTGATTGAAAGTGTGGCCTCTGAGGGTGCGCGCTGCTCCGCTGGATACTCTCACACCGCGCAACCGCAAGTACACAATACACTGCGGCGATGCTGCCGGTTAGCTGCCGATCTCCGGGTTGCGGATCCAGTGTTGCGGGTTTCCTGATTGTACAAAGTCTAAGTTCTAGAGCCAGTGGAACGTTCACGTTCCTGTGGGGCCGTGCAACCATCGTTGCGGAAGTTAAACCACACCGTCTCGTCCCAGCTGGTTGTGTCACCGCTGTGGCGGTCCATTTGCTCCATGTAGAGCCTAGACATAATTAAATACATGATTAGCTATAGCGTAAAAGACAAATAATGGTATTCATCTGCTATTACAAGAGAGAAGTCAAGTACATAGGGTCAAGTTGATGAATCGCTAACATGGTCCTAGCCAGAGGTACCTCACTGATATCTGATTGACATAATCCGTGAGGTATCCCCGCAAAGGAGGATCCTAACGCGGCTAATTAGAAAGTGTAACATAAATTAAATTAACCCCTAACACAAACATTATTTGTTGCGAGAGGAAAGTTCCTCGTGCGGGCCTCTGCCACAAGAAAATGCCAAAATGCCGAAGCGGGGGAAGAGAGATGGCAAAAAGGGCACCCTCTTGTTCAAACTATGCTATGTATAAGAGTCAACCTAGTGAAATTATAAGTTATTGTGTTGCAGGCTCTATTATGTGAAGATGGGGTGGACGATTTCCATAGAATTCAACACCATCTCTTTATGTAAGTCAAAAGATACTGAATTAGTGGTTGCTGCTTTATTTATGCGGTCCTTCTGCTAGATCATATCCTATCATTTAGTATTTGGGTCCAGACCAAGGTTAAGCCGCAAATAGCTGTGTATTTCAACTATCTTTGACATATAAGCCATATCGGCGAGAATGATCGGTGTCAATATGGCCACCCTCATGGAATATCCCCCTCAGTTAGACAGCGTGCGAATATGTCACGAGGTGGTAGCTCCAGAATTATATGACGATCCTGTCACCACCGCATCATGACCACATACAACAGCACAGGGACAAGTCACGATACATAAGCATTGAAAAGCACATATAAGTTTATGGTGGGGACAAAGAGAGAGCTATCCAACTATAGTGACTTTCCCATGAGGGCGTGGTGGGTTCTAAGTCCGCATCCAGTCACTTGTAGAGTTAGATGGAGAACTGTGTCCTGTTCGTCACCCAGCGTGTCGGCCGGATCATGTGAGATCCGCACCCGGGGACAAACATTTTACCTGTCTTTAGGGTTATGTGGAATGGCCCAGAGATGCACTGCAGGCCAGTAATTACAATATTTTCGCAGTGCTTCCTACTTTGGCATGGTTATCTAACTAACTAGTATCGGAAGATACAAGGGGAGTGTGTGCAGTCATGGCCACTTTGTTTCTAACCGCTCTGAAACCCCAATAATTTCAGCTTTAAACAACGTGGCGGAGGGAAGTTCAACCAATTAATAAACCCAGAGTCTGGAGGAGCATAGACAGAGACAATTATTCTTATATTCGTAAAAATAGAAGGCCTTATGTTATATGGCCAATTTATGCAATCTAGCCGGTGTACGGTGTTACATATCCGCTACACCCGGAAAAGAGAATTATACAAAATGTATCCTACAGATTAATCGCTCCTTACTACATATACGCCTATCCTATCGAGCTAAAATAGTCCAGGTTTAGTCTCCTACAGAGTAATCGTCCCTTACTACATAGAAGCCTATCCTATCGAGTTAAAAAGTCCAGGTTTAGTCGGCCACATGCCAGGTTCGCGTAGTGAGAACATGAACAGCGACCTCAATGAAAAATTGATGCTGTTGGGGGAACAAGGTGGTGCGGTTGTTGTTGCTGTATTGTGTAGCCTAGCGAACTGTGGTTCTAATGTTTTTGTATAAAATAAGCAAAACATATAACTGGAATGGCTACTGCCATGTAACTAACTATCACAGTACAGTAAAATGAGAGGTCACACGACCTTGACGGTGACTGTTAGTCATCGGCACAAAATAAGAATAAATATATACAGTTAAAAGATATAAACTATAAAAATGTGGTCTCAGACGACCGTGCGGCACTTGTTAGTTATCAGTACTTGATACATAAAATTAATACATTAATACAATAACGGAGTACCTATTAGTCATCTGTACGGAAAAAGTTCTGGAATCACTGTAGCTGAAGCGTCACATTTTCAGAACGCAAGATGGCACGTTGTGGAAGTTAGCTGCTAGGAAAATCTGCAGGCGAACTATCTGATGCGGCTCACTCTCAGGAACGGTGAAGGAGAACTGTTGCGGATGCGGATGGCTAGTAGTTAGTCACGTTTATACACATAGTTAGTAATTTAAACGGTATTTAGAAAGTTCTGTACTGGTGCCGAAGTTTGTAGCTGCCCTGTAGTTATGAAGGGCTACAGTTGAAAGTTATAAGATGCGGATGCATCCTGGCGGATCACAAGATGAGATGCACCAAATAGCTTGTGCGGTGCATCGGGCAATGGCCACTTACTGCGGTCGAAATGTCTAAAACTGTGCACGACACATGTGCAGATTTGAAACTACCACTCTTTGACATGGTGTGGCAGATCTGGCGAGTTCTCCACCGCGGGCACCACTCGCTCCACACACTTGGACGAGCGTTACATCGGGGCCAACAGACCCATCTGCAAGAAGGCCCCTCTGCAGTGTTGGTAGTGGGGGATTGCCTTCACATAAATTTAGTTATTACCCCGGGTGATATATTACCGGGAGCGCACACAAACTTATGATGCGGATGTTGTGGCTAGTACCCCAGAGGCGAGTGCTCAAAAGTGAAAGGCACCGTAGTATGCTATAGAGAGCCTGCTATACGGTAAGCAGTTACCGACGACTCGCTTTGTCTCAGACTAGGCACCTCACCACTACCTTCTCTCCTGACAGTTCTCGATTCTGATTTTCCAGCTCCTTTTATACTACTCGTGACGTCACAGTTGGAGCGCCACAACCAATCAGCGTGCGGGTTTCAGAGGCAGGGAAAACGATCACGTGATACGCTATCCTCCTCACCCCCCCCCGCCGCCCCCATTCACTAAGTACATACACCAGCTTATGGCTTTTAGAGAAATATTTTGAGAGAAATTTGAAGGCGTAATTAAGGATAACTCTGTTATTTCTGGACCAGTTGTAAAATGGTAAAATGATTTGGAATTCTCACTTCATTCTGGCAATGATCACCACCAAGAATGACGAGGAGAGTACAGTTGAAAGAAATTACATGTACCAACTCGGTACAAAATATGATGCCCTTCTCTCCAACGCCAACGCGTGTTGGTAGGCAATTTCTGACGCCTGCGCATGCGCGCTAGGCGATCTCACGGACTTTTTTAGAATCTCTCTCATAGGTCTTTATACACGCATACTGCCCTACCCAGGCGGGCGTGATTGGAACATACCCGGTCCGGCCGTTCCGCACCCAGACAGGCTGGGACCGTTGTACCCGACCGGTCGATCCGCGCTACAAAGTGTGAAATCTAAGTTCGCAGAATGGTGAAAAAAGACATGGTCTAGATAATGATGCAGCAGAGTGAATTATTGTCTGACACTTTGTGTGTTACCGTCAGATCCAACAGTCTGAATGATCTGAGGCCCGAAACTAGATTGCTTATATATGCCTGGCCTGGGGTCACTTTGACCCAATATTGGCAGTGTTCATGGTTATTGGCAGCTTTGGCATATTGTGGTCAAGTGCCTAAGAAGAAAGCAAAACCTTGGATCATCAAGTGCGGGTAATTTATACAGTCACAAAGACTCACAGACAGCAATTAAAACTATGCAGTGTGACACAATTCAATCAATCATCGCCAATCGTCGATGTTCTTCAGAAGAGAAAATTGATACCTTTAGAATAAATAGGAATTAAACTGGCCCGTTTCCAGATCATTAAACCAAATATAAAATCACATCTAAGAACCTGGCAATCTTGAGATCATTATCGGCCTAGATGGAAGAACAGGATCTGCTTGCATCAAGCGAGGTGCAATGATTGATGACGCAAGCATTGCGTTAACACTTTGAACTTGGGGCCAAAGGACCACACACCAAACATCCTTTGCGATTTATTAAATATCATGCATATTTTGAAACTAATTTGACTGGAAGCTGTTGCAACAGCTTCCAGCCAAATTAGCTTAAAAATGTTCAACATCTTGCCTATATACTGACCTTGAATTTTGGTGTTCTTCGAACGCAATCTTCAAAGGATTAAGGGCAATGACAGCGTCTCTCTTGCAACCCCATACAAGTTTAATGAAGATAAAGCTAGGAATCCTAAGCAGCCATTAAAGTCCCGCGACTTATATAGTAAGGATCAGGTTTTTACGAAGATCGCGATGAGGTTAATGGGATAATGGGATAATGGGATTGTGGTTTTAAGTAGGGGCTGACACGGAATTACGGAAGTTAGTTAATGGATACAAAATAGCGTAGTAAGTTTGAAATATCTGTTACCCAACTAGCGAAGAACTTAGGAATGTTTTACATGATTTATCGAATAGGTAGAAAGAGAGAGAGAGAGAGAGAGAGAGAGAGAGAGAGAGAGAGAGAGAGAGAGAGAGAGAGAGAGAGAGAGAGAATTTATTACTCCCAGATTTAATGTATTTTGAATTTGCTATGAAAGTGTAAATTATCAATCAAATTGAGCATTTATCGCTTCAGTCAATACATAAATTATTATCGTCGTCTTCGTCTTCGTCGTCGTCGTCGTCCATCATCATCATCATCATCATCATCATCATCATCATCGTCATCATCATCATCGTCATCGTCATCGTCATCGTCATCGTCATCGTCGTCGTCGATGTTGACAAATTGGCCTCTGCAGGTGTCTTGAGAAATATTCATTTGCAGGCGAAGAGAATACTATTTTAAAAAATTTACTACTGGAATGACAGGCTCGAGAACAGAGTCAGTCATTCCAGAGCAAAATTCTCAAAAATAGTATTCTCCTCGTCTGCAAATTGACATTTAGCGAGAAAATCATTTTCTCAACCAAATTAACCTTTTAATGGATCAATAAACCTTTTGTGTAGATCTATGTTCACTAACTACGTGATGTAATATAATGAAATATGTAGATAACTATAGGGCCTACCCACAGATTTGAATACTATCTACACCACTTATGCGCTCATACCGTAACTATGGGACGACCACCAGTGACATGAGTTCAGTGACGCAAGTGCGCGTGATCGGGTATCTATACTGCCACAAACCGGTAGGAGCCGACAAAAACAATGCAAAAGCAACATGTAAAGATAATAGCATAGCTGACTATTGCATCGCGACGCCATCCTTATTTCCAATAATCGTTACTGAGTGTAATGAAGTGAACTTGAACTTGAATTTGAACTTGAGCTTGATGACTTTGAGGTTCTTGAATCTAGCGAATGTCTTTCCGACATCCATAGCCCGATAAAAGTTACCCTCACGGCACGCTTAAATAATATCTCAAATGATCGTATTATTAATGAGAAAAATACTACACTGAATAATATACCAAAATGGCAATCAGAAAAGCTAAATGTATGTCAAAACAACCTCAATAACGAAGAAATTCAAAGAATAATCCAGCGACTTGATGCACTGGCCGCTAGCCCACACATCGTCAAGGATAGCATAAACACTATCGATGCCAATACAGTTTCGTTACTTACTAACGCTGGCAGTGTAACGGGCTGCATAAAAGGAGGCAGTAAGACGAAGCCGCACTGCCAACAAAACAGAACACCTTGGTTAAAAAAAAGCTGCCAAGACAAAAGAACCAAATTTTATAAAGCAAAACTGGTGTATCTCCGAAACAAAAACGCTATTAATAAAGAAAGAAAACAAATTACAGGCAAAGGCTACACAGTAGAGCTTCATAAACAGTACAAACGTTATTTTAAAGATTTTCAAATAGATTACGCAATATGAAAGGCCAAGACCCCAAACAATTCTGGAAAACGCTAAAAGCGCAAGATCATACGCACACGGAATGTGTGCACATTTCTCAAGAAAGCCTTACTGAACACTTTAAGAAACTAAACGAAGCGATTACCGATGATGATACTGACCGCGATTACAGAATTTTAGCAACGCCAAACAAAAATGACGTATTAAACAAACCATTCTCAGCAGATGAGATAAACTCTGCTATTGGCCAGCTCAAAATCAACAAAGCTTGTGGTACTGACCTAATAATAAACAAATTTCTAAAAGCATCGAAAGGACTTATGCTACAGCTATATACAAAATTATTTAACGCAATTTTGGATTCCGGACATACATGTATACCCGAACAATGGGCAAAGGGTAGTATATTACCACTTTATAAACATAAACGATCAAAAGCGGTCCCCGAAAATTATCGAGGTATCACACAATACCAAGCTATTTACAACAATTATCAATAACCGACTGACGACTACTACTACTACTACTACTACTACTACTACTACTACTACTACTACTACTACTACTACTACTACTACTACTACTACTACTACTACAGACTAGACTGTATTTTAATATTGTATATTGTATGTATGTATATTTTATATCGCTACACTAACTACCGCCATAATGTATTAATTTAAAAAAATTCCCTCATATGCCATCTCAAGGATGGCCTGAGTGCAAAAAAGAAAACTGTAAACTATAAAACTGGCATATGCAGAGCAGATTGACTTAATTGGGGATGAACAAGCTGGTTTTCGCGCCCGGTACTCTGCATTAGATCACATCTTTTCCTTAAAGGCTTTAATTGACATTTATTTATCAAAACGCAAGCGATTGTTTTGGGCCTTCGTTGATTATAAGAAGGCGGTTGATACAGTTAACAGAACCCATCTTTAGACTAAACTATTGCTCAATAAGATAAATGATAAATTGTTTTTATTAATTTTTAATCTGTATAATGATCCTAAATCATGTATCAAAGATGCCGTGACACACTCACTTTCTGATTTTTTCACTTGCTCTATAGGCATGCGACAGGGTGAAAATGTGTCCCCTTTATTCTTTGCACTATTCGTAAACGACTTAGAAAGCACGATGTCCACAACCTAGAATCGGCGTTCCGAAATTACGCAAATGGCTACAGGAATGAACGAAAACACCGATTATTTAATTTATTTAAAACTATTTATTCTATTGTACGTCGACGATACAATACTAATGGCAGAATCTCCTAAAGAACTACCAAATGCATTAAATACATTAAAAGAGTATTGCATAACATGGAAACTTCACGTAAATGTATCAAAAACTAAAGTACTAATATTCTCGAGAGGTAAAATCAGAAAACTACTCGTCCATGATTATGTACATTTGGGCGTTAAATTGATATATAATGGCAAGTTCACCAGAGCCATCAAACATACCTATGATACAGCCAGTAGAGCCATGTTTTCACTACTCACAAGAGCTAAAAGCCTTCATCTGCCTGTTGATATACAGTTAGAGCTCTTTCACATTAAGATTGTTCCTATTTTTTTCTATGGGTGTGAAATTTGGGGTTTTGAAAATATTAACCATGTCAGAAAACCTTCATAAGCGCTTTTGTAAAATTCTCTTGAGTGTAAAAAATACTACCCATACAGCTATGCTCTATGGTGAACTGGGCCAATATTCTCTAGGCATAGCGATAGACAAAAGAATGGTACCATTTTGGTCAAAATTAATAACAGGCCGGGAATCCAAAATTTCATATAAACTGTATAGATTATCAAATACCACATATCAGTGGCCATGGATGCTGCATATTAAATAAGCGTTGGATAATACCGGCCTCTCGATGGTATGAACAAATCAAGACCCGTGCCATACAGACTGGCTAAAATCAGTATTTAATCAACAGTTCTCTGATCAGTATATGCAAGAGTGGCGCGGAGAAATCTTCAATAGCAGATTATGCATCACATATTGGATTTACAAAGAAGATTTAAAACTCGAAAAAATATCTAATCTCTCTCCCAGAAAAACCTATCAAACATACTCTGTAAATTTCGAACCAGCAAGCACAGACTACCAACAGAAGAGGGGATGTATGCAGGTATCGTTCCCAGACATGCACGTTTTTGCAATCTATGTGATCTAAATGTACTAGGCGACGAATTCCACTATTTATTTGAATGTCTTGAAATAAATGCAGAGAGAAGAATGTATCTACCTAAATAGTATACACCTCGCCCAAATACACATAAAATGAATCAACTTTTCAATAAAAAACCGCAAAACAATAATAGCTCGCTGTAAATATATTGACATCATTATGAATAAGTTTAAAAAGAAGAAATGACAGCTTATGTAATTATCTGCGAGTAAATCGTGCCATACCTATTGCTCCCACAAATTTATTCACGTCTCAGCGAGTGACGGTGGCAGCAGCAGCAGCAGCAGTAGTAGTAGTAGTAGTACTAGTAGTAGTAGTAGTAGTAGTAGTAGTAGTAGTAGTAGTAGTAGTAGTAGTAGCACTACCCGCCGTCATCATCATCATCATCATCATCATCATCATCATCAGTTTACGACAACTACTATCATCACTTTTATTTATATCATTGAAAAACATTTACACATTTACGATTTACTTATGTATATAGCATGTGTAACCGCCATTATATGCATATTTCCTGTATATATGCTTCGTATCCTTCTGAAGAAGTTACGAATAAACTTGAAATTGGTAAACAGTCTACTAAACCTGACGACCAAACGTCATACTGTCACAAGAATCGCCAATGAAATGTGTCTGTTCAACTTTATTTTTCTTAAACGAGATCAGGAGAGAACTCTGAAATTTCACCTTCAAGAGGGCGATGCTCAATCCAGATTGTATTAAAATATGTGGGCTTTCGTGCCAATTGCTAATCATGGCGAATACACATATTATATAACCTGGATGCGATTACAGAACGCATCTTGAATTAGATCGGTGAAGCAGGTCGGGAGAAAAGGCAATTTGTTTTAGATTTCATCAAAAACGTGCAGCTTTTCTCATCATTCTGTGACATTCTTAACCCTTTATCGGTTATCGAGCCAGTTATTTCAGTGCTAAATCTTCAAAAATAGTATTCTTTTTGGCCTGCAAATGGACAATGCTCAAGGTAAAGACGCCAGTCTGGTCAGCTTCATCATGAAAGGGTTGAACACACACAAGTCCGTGTAAGATATCACCTGCTTAACATTTGAACCCTGTACTCCCAGGACACCAATCTCGCTATACAGGTAAGCTGTTGAGTATTTTGAAACTAATTCGACAAGAATCTGTTGCTTCCAATCAAAATAAGTTTCAAAATTTTCTTACAAAAAGTCGTAAACTGTTTTGGGGTTTTAGCCTTGGAGCTCAAAGAGTTAATGAACCATGAAGGTGGTTTTGTGAACAGGTGATCGAAAGGACTACGTGTCATAAAGAACCACCATCTATTGATTTCAAATGCCATTCCTAATAGAAGGATCCATTTCGAGCTATGCCCATTCCTTTTCGAGATAAGCTCTGCCCACATTTTATGCTGGCTGGACTTGATTTGAAACTGTGAAACCTGAATTCTCAGACGGGAAATAACTACAATAAACTTGAGACTTGAATAACTACATGGTCTAGATACTGATTCAGCAGAGTGACTTATTGCCTGATTCTTGGTCTGTCCCTGTCAGATCTAGCAGTTTGAATGAGTTGGCTTTGATTGGTTTGGATGGCATATAGATCAGGTCCCTGATAAATAGGTTGCATTCACGGTTGATGACCCGAGCTCTGGCGTTAGCTTCATTATATACGCCGTTGCTGGCCAAGTGTCGTTTTGGCAGTTTTTGGCAGTTCTTGGCGTTTTTTTGTGGTTTGGGGTCAATATGGTCTTTGGCGGTTTTGGTGGTTTAGGTGATCAGGATGGTTAATTTTGAAGTTGCTCGACCACCTCTGTTACGATAATTCCATCGTTTGAATACAGAAGTACGGCCAGTTTCATTAAAGATTCACTACCTCTGATTTGCCTAATGTTAACATGGTCTCTTACCAAGGAGGCTATAACACTGGAGCAATGGTAATCTAAACCTATGTATTGATCTATGTCATTTAAATAGAGTATAAAAAGTAACGGCGACAAAATAGCTCCCAGTCGTACACTTGTATTTGAAATAAATGGTTCAGACACGCCATTTGCTTTCACACAGACTTTAGCATTACTAGAATTGATGGTTAACGGTATCAAATGCATCTTAAATAAGTAGAGATATCAGTAACGGCGCATGGGACGATCGCGGATGAACGTATGACGCATCTTTGTATATAAAATCCAGATTTATATAATCTGGGTTTAAATTTTAATTTATTTCTGCTCTCTACTGTGTGGTGAACATTCCTTGCCCGCGTGGTTGTCTAGCTTGGTGTTATGGTGTTTATAATACGCATCTGGTTGACACTACCGAGGTATTATAATGTTAAATATGAAATTACTCATGTAATCATAAACTGCTACCCTTATGCTATGGCCTGGTAACGCACTTCCCTTAATTTCACGCACCCCGATTCATTCGTACATACTTGTAACGGTAACACTACAATGTAAGAAATAGTATCCCCAACTTTTCTGGATGGGAATTTCTTGGTGTCCGGGACTGCACTGGGTTCCCTTCAGAATGCTCACTGTATATTCAACAGCTTGCAATACATGAACTATTTTTGTCGAACATTGTTTTGACTGGAATCCGCTGCTGCCTTGGGCAGCATCGGGTCCCCACTTGAGTTCTGTATATTCAACAGTTTACAATGCATGAAATATTATGCGGAACATTTTTTGACTTGAAGCCATTGCTGCCTGTGCCAGCGCTGAGTCCTCTTTCGATGTGCTATACATCGAACCAGCTTACACTGCTATGAGTTATTTACTGAACATATTGACTGGAGGCCATTGCTGCATGGGACAGCACCGGCTCACTATTCGATCTAGTGTATATTTACTAGTCACAATACATGACTTCCTGTGGCAGCGCCATTTTGTTTTGCTCCATGCACTCAACAGTTTACATTTATTGTTGCCTTGAACTACATGTCACACTAGACTAGGCTATCATTCAAATTCAAGCCTAGTTTGAATACAACACAGCCTACCAATTTCAACCGTATACACTAGTAACTGCAGGCCTACAACGGAAATGTTCGAATTATTACACGACTATTTTGGAACTGACTCGTCGGGGGACTGTTGCTGCACGAGGCTGCACCGGGCGTCTTCCAGAATTTTGATTGTATATTCAACAGTAGAATACATGAATCATATTATTGGTGGTTAGAATTTTTCACTTACAATTGGGTCATGACAATATATCATCAGTGCAACACTGATTTCTTGTTTAATATTTTGATCGGAGGACTTTGCTGCCTGATGCAGCACCGGGTCCCCGTCGACTCTGTTCCATAATACTCAACAGTTTATATTTATTATTACCCTGAACCACTCTGCCACACTAGATTAGGCCATCATCCAAATCCAACCATTGTTTGAATACAACACAGCACACCAAGAAAGATTCTCCACCACAGACAATGGTTCTCACTATTACTCCACAAGCGCCGTACCTTACCACCTAAGCCTTGAATGACTCTGTCTTTATTTGTCCTCTATTCCTCCATGTTCCTTATCTGTCCTATCTCTTACTCCTACCACCCTCTCCCTACTATCTATGGAGCTCCATATGTTGATCTTTCAAGTCTGCCTCTGCCTTACTGCAGCACGTGAAAATGGCCTTCCGTGATTTACCCAATTGACAATGGATAATGACATAGCATGTTACCGTGCGGCTATTGGGCTTTTTAACTGCCACTCTGTCAAACCCAAGCACTATCGAGCCACCCCACCTCCATTGCGAGAAATACTTGGACGCCTTCGAGGAATTTACACAGCCCTCATATCACTCCTTCTTAATTACTACCTGAGTAATGTATTGACCTCTTTAATAATTTACATTCTCCTTTCTTTGGCTGGCGATGTAGAAACTAATCCAGGCCCTACTAACTGTTCAGAAATGTCCGTTGTCCACCTCAATGTATGCGGCCTCAAAGATAAAATACATCTTATCGAAGCTAATCTGTCCAACTTTGACATCATTGCCATTACTGAAAGCCACCGTACCCAAAATGTTAACAATAGCTTAATCAAACTACCTGGTTTCCAGGAGCCTTATCGGATGGACCGCCAGCAGCCGTGGGGAGGCGTGTGCGTCTATATTTCTAACAACGTGGCAACTACCCGTCGTATTGAATATGAATGTCGTGGAATTGAAATGATATGGATCGAGATTCACGACCGCTCTGGTTTATTATTGTGTGTAATTTACCGGCCGCCTAACACAAGTGTTGACAAATAGCAAACTATCACCGACAATATTGAGAATGTTCGCGACTTAAATCCAAACAAAAATCTTGTCTTACTCGGCGACATTAACGACGATCTTCTCAATCCATCTAAGCATCATCTACGTGACATCATATCTACGTTTGACTTCGACCAGTTAATACAAGAACCAACCCGACCCATTTCAAATACATTACTTGATCCAATTATTATCAGCTGTGCCAGAATAGTAAAAGAGAGTGGAATACTTGCGCCATTTTGTAGTGATCATACTCCAGTATATTTGGTTTTATCATCCTCCATACCTAAACGTAAAACATACACTCGCCATATATGGGACTATGCGGAAGCTGATTGGGATTTATTCAGGGATCACTTAACTAACGCACCCTAGAACAACATCTCCGATGTTAATGGCGTCGACATTTGGTGTCAGACAATCACTACAAACATTATCGCCGCTGCTAGTATTAGTATCCCAAATAAAACTATAACTATAAACCCAAACGATAAAGCCTGGATGTCCAGCAAAATAAAGCACGAAATGAGAGTCAGGAAAAAATTGTTCAAGAAATCAAGAAAAACTAACCGAGAGCATGACGTGGCCAACTTTAAAAAAACAGAGAAACCTCATTAATAGATTAGTCCGAACAGCGAAAGAAAACTTCAGGAATAAATTAGCTGAAAAAATAAGGCATGGACGCACAGGTTCTAAAGAGTGGTGGAAAATATGCAAGACGTTCCTATGTGATACTACTCTAATTTTTAGCGAAATGTCGCCTCTGAAGCGCGATGACGGCTCATTCTCTTACGACTCTTTAGAAAAGGCAAGCCTCCTTAACCGGTACGTCTCTAGCATCGCCAATATTGACGATGCTAATGCCAACTTACCTCCTCTATCTATGTATACGGACAATACTCTCCACTCAATTACAATATCAAACACTGACATCTCTGATGTACTGTCCAATCTGGCCCCGTCTAAAGCTGTTGGCCCGGATAAATTAAGTCCGAAACTCTTATTCGAGAGCCAACAAGTATTGGTCCCAATACTAGCGCAGTTCTTTAATTACTCACTTTCTAGTGCGCAGTTCCCCACTTCTTGGAAAATCGCTAATGTAACCCCTATATTCAAGAAAGGAGACAAGAACTTATGTTCAAATTATCGACCAATATCACTGTTGAGTTGTCTTAGTAAAGTTATGGAGAGAACCGTTTTTAAACATATCTATAACTATATTAGACACGATATGACTCTATATCAGTCTGGCTTTCTTCCATCACATTCTACAGTAAATCAACTGCTTGATATCTACACGGATATTACTCAAGCTCTTGACGATCAAAAGGAAATAATCTTTCTATTCTTCGATATATCTAACGCCTTTGATCGAGTATGGCATCGCGGCCTCCTAGAGAAGCTTAGGAATTTTGGTATCTGTGGAAATCTACTTGCATGGTTCGACAATTATCTTGGAAACCGATACCAGCGAGTAGTTATAAACGGCAATGAGTCCACCATACTTCGTTTACATGCTGGAGTGTCACAAGTCTCTGTGCTTGGTCCTTTGTTATTCTTAGTTTTTATTAATGACATGCCCAGCGATATAATTCACAATATTAGACATTTTGCTGATGACACGTGCCTATATCTAATGTCAGATGATCTAAAAGAACACAATGCCACACTCGATTACGATCTACTGATCATGACGCATTGGGCAAACATGTGGCTCGTCGAGTTTAATGCCTCGGAAACTACATCTCTATTTTTTCCCCTGCGCAACGAGCCCACATCCTTTTCAATCAACTTTAAAGATTATGAAATTCTACCGTCAACTAATCATAAGCACCTCGGCATTACCTTTAATAACAAAGGGAATTGGCTTAACCATGTGAGTAATCTCATAGCAAACTCTCAACACAAACTCTCCTTACTTAAAGGTCTAACATATATTCTAGACCGTAAATGTCTCGAGATCATGTACAAAACATTTATTAGACCATCTTTAGAATATGCAGATGTTGTGTGGGATAATATTCCACGATATCTTGTAATTCGGCTAGAGGATATCCGAAAAGATGCTCTCAGAACGGTATGTGGAATGACACGTAGTGCGAGCACTGAAGACCTGTACCTAGAAACAGGCATCGAAACCTTGTTAAGCAGACGTGAATTTCATAGATTATCTATGCTATTTAGAATTGTTAACGGGATGACCTGTGAGGTTCTGGGCAACCATCTTCCCACATTATCCCAAGCACGAAATCCTTACAATATCCGTCATCCAAATATCTTCACTCCATTCCGCTGCCGTACTAAGCTCTTCTATGGATCCTTTTTCCCAGCAACCATCCGCGCCTGGAATATGCTTCCTGTGCCGGTGAGAGATTCTGTCACTCTTCTAGAATTTAAAAGCAAACTCAAGGCTATGTCACCCATACGACAACCCCCTGAGTGGTATTACGTAGGCCCGAGGTTTGCCAACATAATGCTATGCAGGCTTCAAAATGGTTGTAGTTCTTTAAACCGACATCTATTTGACAACTTTCTGTCGGAATCTGCCAGTTGTTCTTGTGGGCACAATGATGAATCTACAAACCACTACCTCTTACATTGTGCCCTTTTTAACGAGCAAAGAGTAGTTTTCCAAAATCAGCTTGCCTTGAACGATATTTCTCTTGCTAATCTTACGGTCAACCAGCTTCTATACGGGACTTACACTGCCAACTTGGAAATGAACAAACTGATCTGTAATACGGTATGTCAATACATAATTAACACCAACCGCTTTCAGTAGTTTCCCGTTCGCGAACTTATAGTTTAAGGGGTAAATGGACAGCAGCCCAACACGTACAGGTCGGGGCGAAGGCAGCACCTGGAGCTCACCTCTGCTATTCTTCCATTTGATCTTATTCCTCGCTCGCTCTATCTCTCACCCTCTCTCCCCCCCTTTCCCCCTCTCTCTCTCTATCTCGGTCTTTCTTCCTACTCTCCCCCACCTCACACTCAACATCCACACACTTATACACACTAATAGACTACAATTAATTAAACTATTATGATTTGCCGCCATTTTGTTGTAAAAAAGTTTTGAATAATCTGTGTGTGCTATAGGAGACACGGGCATAAGACTCTAAGTCGTATCGTGCGTCCATCTGAACACAGTAAATCACGTTTAAACCAAGTAGAGATCTATTAAACCGTTCATGGTAAATGTATGGTCAAGTACACTGAAGATTTTGGGAAAGGATTTCAAATCCAGCTTGTATAATACTAATAGCTTTCACGGATTCTAGGTAATTAGGTAATCTTATATTTAAAATTGCAACAAATAACTTGCCAAAGTAAGTTAAAATGATTATCCGGATTCTTGGGGTTACCTTCCTTTTTATATATTGAGACGATCATATCCATTGTCCATTCTTTTGGGATTACGCCTGATTCCAGGATTTTCCAGACGTTTTGTATGTATATTTATTTCGTCCTGGAGAAACGGTCGGTTTATTTCGTCATTTATAGGATTTGAATCTGTGTTAGCGCCATTCTCCGAGAACAAGTTGTTGTTGTTGTTGTTGTTGTTGTTGTTGTTGTTGTTGTTGTTGTTGTTTCTGTATCATTTAACCCTCTTGTGTCAACAGAGTCTCAAAGCGCTCATAATATTATTTATTTCAATTAACCATTTAATTTGCCAATACTTTTCAATGAAACTTTTGCACCCAAAAAGAGTAGTTTTGCAAATGCATAACGAACATTTTTTTAGAACAAAAAAAATTGATTTCTGTTATCCTTCAAATGGACATTCATCAAACGTGTAATGGTCAAGAAAATTCCAATTTCTCCTGAGCCAATGTCCAATTGCAGACCAAGAAGTGTATTTTTGAAAATGTATCCTTTCAATTTTCAAAAAAAATATTCTTCTCTTAGCCTGCAAATGGACGTTTCTCAAGATCTCTGCAGTGGTCTTTTTTTTTACCAAATTGACCATTAAAGGGTTAAGTTGACACAAGAGGGTTTAAGTGTTTGGAGTGTTGTACGGAATCTTAGGCTTGCGCGATTACGTGATTAAATCGAAAATCGCGATTATGTTTTAAATCGTGGGTTTATATGATTAAAAATTAAACAATCGAATAATCGGGAATATTTTCTATTGCATAAAATATTTCAAAACTTATCTTTCAATTAATTTTTAATGCGATCGGTCATGCAAAATGACATTTTGCTTAGTGAATGTATGCCCATTTGCAGGGCAAGAGCAGACTATTTTGGAAAATATATGACTGGAATGCTTGGCTCGAGAAAATGGACTTTTCTAAACACAATTGCAGTTTTTGTCATTGATATTTTTTGTTATGGCTTGGCAATTTGTATCCAAGCTGATTAATCGAGTAATCACGATACTTTTTTAATAATCGATCGCAATCACTCAACGCAATAATCGCTCAAGCCTACGAAATCTTTAATTCATTATCGTTCGGAGTTTTGCTTTCGCCATTGCTGATTAATTTCCAGTAATCGCCTGAACACGCTGTTTTTAGCCTTCTAAGTTTTTGTGCCAAAATACTTTAATAAATTTTACAGTCTTCACGTAATTTTTATTTTGTAAGCTTTGCAGCATTCAAGCACTCTAAACATCCTTTCCCCACATTATCGTATTTTGGGAAAATACCTTCACAGAATGCATCGCTCATACAACTTCTGGCTGGTAATCGCGATAGTCGACGCGCAAACAGCATTACTTTACTATTGGAAGCAGATACAACGCACTTTAAGCAGGTTATATGAAGAACTAATTTAATAATATTTTTAAGTCATACATCATTGGAAAGCTAAGACGATTTTCTATAGATTTCTGTATTCGCTTTTATAGTTTTGCAAAATTTAATACAGTTGATTGTAATTTTAAAAAACACCTATTGTCCACTTGATTAAATGAATCTAGGTATACTGGTATAATTTTATATACGCAAATAACCCAGTGAAAGATTTACAACAATATTAAAAGTAATGCATTAATGGTTAGGCAATTGAATGCGCTTTCCAATGATGTATGACTTAAATAAAATCCTGATTTTGGCTTATCATAGGAACGGTTTGAATTGTGGTGTATTTTAGTGCAATAGTAACTTAATGCGGGTTGTTGGCGGTGTTACCCGCCCATAGTTTTGCTCTGAGCGTGGATTTAGGCGAATCCCGGCATAATGACGTCACCGTTGGAAAGGTGTATTGTGTTCGTTTACGCGCTATGGTTCTTGCAGCGCACGGCGCTACGCGGAAATATGCTCTCTTAGCTCTGCGTTTATTATCTGTAGACCCTTTCTTGTAGGTTTATTTCCGTTCCTACGCTGTTTCCCAACATCATTGTTGTCCATTATGGTTGGCTGTATTTAAGGCCCACTCGTTGCTCGGCCGAGCCCGGCTATCGTCTCCGTTATTAAAGGGCGCCGCATACCAAGGCGACAGTAAGCGACGGGGATATGGCCTGCTACGACTCGCAAGCAATCATTTGTGAGTTTCATCGGCTCTGCATTGCGTTTTCACACACCGAAATGACATAAAACAAATCACATTGTGCGATGTAAGCGTAAAGTGTTTTAAAGACCATGCGTGTATCGCGTTCATCAGCCCACGTGATTTCCGTGTGCATGTTTTCAGCGGGTTAGGGTGTGTATGAGTGGGCGATGGTGTGCACATGTACGTGGATGCATGTTTCCGTGAATACGTGTCTGCGCGCGTGCGTGCGTACGTGTGTGTATATGTACGTTCATTCGTTTCGTACATGGGTGGTGTGGATGAGGGTGTCAGTGTGTGGTGGCTTTAGCTGGCTGGAACGTTGGTGAGGGGGTGGATGGGTAGGTGATGATGTGGTTGGGTACATGGATGCGTGCCCGTGTGCGTGTGTGTGTGAGAAGGTGTGGGTACTATTAGTGTGTTGTTAGTATGTTAAGAATGGGGATGAGTTGATGTAGGTGTTGGTGAGAGCGTGGCTTATAATGGGAATTGTCATTAGCCAATTAGAATTTCATGGCAAACAACGTTCATTCATTAGTTTGGTTCATCGGATAGAGATTGCTAGATTCCAGGGATTCTATTCTCTCTAGCATGTATATATATATATATATATATATATATATATATATATATATATATATATATATATATATATATATATATATATATATATATATATATATATATATATATTGTTATCTACGCTGTCAAGTTAATCCACAGTATTGCGTGTAAATTCGTTGGCGATAGTATAGGCGGCGACGGACCTCTACCCCACGTTATGGACTGGTTCATCTGTGTCTGGGTCGCATGGCTGCTATTAGCAACACCGCCTATTGGTGTTTGAAATATAGTATTGCCCCTATGGGCATTACCTGGACGTTTAACGTACATGCGGGACGGTCCCCTAACGGCGCGTTAGCTCCATCAATAGCGTTTAGTGCTGCGGTGCTAATATGCGGTTATCGTCAATTTTTCTGTCTTCATTATTTCTATGAATACCAATATCACTTGAGGGATATGGTGTGCTCTTTTTTCTTTTAAGTGTATTCTTAGGCCGTGTTATCACTAGACAGTTAAAGGAGAACTAAGCTGAACTCTTGATAGCTATTCAGGTGATCTAATATGCCAGTCATAAACTATGCAGGTAATGTTAATCTTTTCATCATGCCGCTAAAGAAGGATATTCAGGCTTTAGTAGCTAAATGTTAGTACATTTCTACACCCTATGATGGCTGTCATGATTTACTTTTCACCCAATCTTAAAAATCCTAGCGTGCCCGTCTCGAGATATAGCCCAGTCATAGAGGCGCCAGCTATAGTTTGGCAGTGCGGTATAAAAGCAATCATACAGGTAAGCTGTTGAATATTTTGAAAATAATTTGACTGGAAGCTGTTGCTGCCCATGGCAGCTACAACTTCCAGCAAAATTAGTTTCAAAATATTCAACGAGATGAATAATACATAATAAAGAATGTAATGCATTGGCACTTACATGACATCACCCACTTGAGGAGACACAATGGTGGCGATCACTGTTAAACATTTACCGGATATTACAAAGCAGATAATTGTGATACAGAAACGGGAATGTCACGTGATATGAATTATCTGGAATCTATAAACCATACTCTATCGGTGCAGTATAACATTTGAGCTGAGATTAGCATCGCTTTAATCAGGAATACCGTCATACTGAAGTATGGCGTTATTCCTGATTACGGCCATGTTCTTACTAGAGACTTAACCAGCGTAACGCAATACTGAGGTATGGGGTTATTCCCGATTAACTCAGACTCTCCAGTGAGAAGACGGCCTAAGTCTCTAGTGAGAGCGCGTCATTAACTTTACTCGTTGGTGTGCTCGTATATTTTACGCCATCTCATATATCGCATACATCTCCCTGCACCGTTTGTATAACAGAAAGTCACTGAGATGGGTTGGTAGTCGAGGACCCGCTTTTGAACAGTCTTCGAATAGTCTCTTCTCGGTGATTGGTTTGGCTGGGCTCACAATCTAAAAATAGAGGCTTTACTTCTTCAAGAATACATCTCTAATGTAATTTGTTGTACTACCGTAGCATTATTAGATCTGGGAGTAATAGTATACTGCTAGTTAAAGTGTATTAGCCTAATGAGGATTGCTATACGTTGCTATACGTTGTGCACATTCACAGCAGAATGGTTGAATGGTTCAAAATAAAATTGTTAAAAATATGGTGATGCACCAGACATTAAAATCGACTTGATCCATCCAGTGGTTTGTGTGATATCAGCATATACGCAACGTCAGCAAATTCTTGACCTCGTTTTGTGTGCGACAGATTTAAATTTTACGACGAATTCAGAGGTACTATTTTTCTGTTAACTACTTGCCATACAGACTACTAGAGCCTTTATATCATCTCGTTTTACGTGAATTAATATTGCCTGGTATGAGGAGAGTAGCGCTCGTGTCCTTTTAAGTTTCTATTCTCTCTACCACAATATTCTGGTGGAAATCACTACACTACTCAATACATGCGAACACCGTGCTCGATCTCGTATCGAAGGAGATCTCACGAGATACGAATGGCTAGGCTTATTGTGAATTTAGCAAACGTAAGAGTAATCTAGCATTAGGTATGGCTTTCGCTGGTTTTCAATTGATCACTAAGATGCTATGGACAATGTTCAAACGCATGAAGATACTGCTATTGTTCTTTCTTCTTCTTTTCGTTCGCTGATCATACCGCCAGTCCTGTAAGTGACTATCGACATGATCATAAGCGTTAAGTGCGTGGATCCATGGTTTATTAGATTGCGCCGCGCGGCCTGGAACCTCCGTCTTCAGCACTCGAGGTTTCTGTCAGGGTTACCTCACCCTTACCTCCTTTAGTCGCCGCTTACGACACGCAGAGGATACGGAAGGTGTATTCTAAGCCCCACCTACAGGGCTACTGCTATTGTTTATACGCCATAACACAATACAATTTTGGAGCAGTGCAATCTTGTTGTACTACCGTAGCATTATTAGATCTGGGAGTAATAGTATACTGCTAGTTAAAGTGTATTAGCCTAATGAGGATTGCTATACGTTGCTATACGTTGTGCACATTCACAGCAGAATGGTTGAATGGTTCAAAATAAAATTGTTAAAAATATATTCTTTTAGAGGCTTATATTGTGTGCCTAGATGTAATGAAACGAAATTCATCTTAGCATATCATGATTTCATTACGTATAAAATAATATAATTTTTGAGTCCCTAATTCAAATTTAGCTATGCCCCGCCCATCACAAGCTAAGCTCCACTCACACCTCGCCGTGTTGGGATTAATCGATCCCCAAATGCCCTAGCTATCAATCTGCTGAAAACTATGCAGGGACGCTGTTGCATATTTTGTAGCTAATTTAACTGGGTGTTGTTGCTGCGTCCAGTCAAATTAGTTTCAAAATATTCAACAGAATATTTATTAAATAGTAACAGCAGACAATTTGTACAACAACGCATAGACCGTCTTCAAATATGCGTTCGTGACGTACTTTTCGATGTCATTCATTACGATGTCATTCTACATATCACGCAGTTCATTATGACGTCATATGATGGGTGGGTACTCTGGAAAGGTGAATTCATGAATCCATTTCCTCACTCAATAATATGACGCCATAATCAACTACATGACGTGTAGGCTGACATCATAATCATGCTGTCATGAATGACTCGATATAGGCCGTCTTAACGCGTAATAGTCCGACACGGTATACGAATTGTATGTCTTTATCATTTAATAAATATTTTGTTGAATATTTTGAAACTAATTTGACTGGGCGTTGTTGCTGCCTTAGACAGCAACAGCACCCAGTCAAATTAGTATCAAAATATTCAACAGGTTACCTGTATAGTTTTCTCGAAATTAATAGTCAGGGAGTGCAGAGATTGATCGATCCCAACACGGAAAGTGAAAAAACCCTGGAAATGCCGATTACATTACGCATCTATTTTGCATCGACTCTACATAACTTTAAACAACTTTGTAGGTTGGGTATAAAATGCGAGCCAAATCGGTAGTAAAGGAAGTTTGAGGCAGAATATCTCCATAACCAATTGGCCGATTGACACCAAATTTGCTGTGCAAATGTGACAATGATTTGCTGTGCAAATATGAAGCCGTAAAGGAATTTGTAATATATGCAGTGAGTTATAAGTAACGCCAAGCTGACCACGGCCAGCGCCCAGCGCGGTCTTTGTAAGCGTGTTTTCCAGATTCGTGTAATATATCTAAAAAATTAGATGGTCGCCAGTAATGAAATTTACTGTGCAAATGTAAGGTACTATTATGAGTTGGACCATGTGAGAATCATTAAATCATTAAAGTATACCTACCCATCTGAAAAATCGCCTGCTGACCACGACCACCTTTCTAGCGAAATATGCTGCAAATGTAGAATTCATCTGCAAATATAACGATCTTAAAATTATTAAACTTGTACACGGTTTTCCTTCATACACATACTCCCATGCGACGTATTGCGCATTCGTGCAGACGGCAGTAGAGTTGAAATTAAACCAGCCTAAATACGGCGTGAACTGGGCCTGGAATCCCGGACTCGTTAGACGCACACCAAACCAAAAACCTGTTCTAATGCAGATCATTCAGGCTTTTGGATCAGTGACAGTAACAGACCAAGCGTCAGGAAATAATGCACTCCTCTGAATCAGTATCTAGAGCGTGTTGTTATTACCATTTTATCTATGACAGGCGCTATGGCGAATGTTACACCTATAGAGGTAGAATTAGTAGTGATGGCGTCAATTCCGCCACTTCACTGGAATCAGTATGTTATGAGCACCTTCGTGGACGTAGCATATGCCACGAAGCTATACACCGCTAAAACAGATAACCACCGGAGTTTATTTCGCGAATCCAATATGTAGATCAAGCGTAATCTCCACTTCTTGTCCATACACTAACCTGCTATATAGCGGAGCTTTGGCAAAATGTAGACAGCGTAAGCGTACAAAAAAGAGGATGCACATTCGCAGTGGGTATTATTGGTACCGTAATTTATAAGCGCGCGACGTAGTCTAAGTCATTAACGGCTAAGTTTCTGGATTATAATACATAGAAGATTTTTAGGGGTGTCATCCAAGAATGAATTATTTATATATATCTCAGAGGGAGCCGCCCCAATTAAATCATCTACAAGCAAGGAAGAAACGACTTATCAGTATCACGTAATTTCAGTGGACCTTTCCAGCTTTAGCTGTGACCCGCCCATCTGTAGCTAAGTTCCAACCACGATTGGGATCGATCAGTCTCTGCGCTCCTTGACTATCAAGTTCCATAAAACTATACAGGTAAGCTGTTGACTATTTTGAAACTAATTTGACTGGGTGCTGTTGCTGCCGATGAATCAAATTAATTCAAAATTATTCAACAGCATCTTTATTAAATAGTAAAAACTTATAAGTCGTACAACACCGCTTATCCCGTCACCATTCATGCGTTCGTGGCGTACTTATATACGTCGTTCACAACGCCATTGATTTTTATGTCATCCTACACGTCACGTAGTTGAGTATAACGTACTTTGATGGATGGATAAACTAGAAAGGGCCATTAAGCCAGGTACTACAGAAATGGCATACGCTATTGGAACATCCAAGTTCTTCCACAACCATCAGTTCCAAACTCAAAGATGTGGAGAAGGCAACCAAAATGCCGCGGGATCAAGAATCCCACACAATGGAACAGATAGGACGCTTTCCAACGCTGTAGAAGAACACCCCCACCCCCCTCTTCGAGTGCCCTAACTGTCTCCTGCACACCCTACGTCGTTATTACGGCTGAATTCCCAGAGTCTAACTTATAATGCATCTATACATGTTCACTTTTGAATAATTTTGAACTAATTTGACGGAAAGCTTGGATGGAATGTTTATTTTCAGGCGAAGAGAATACTGGTTTTGAAAATTTACCTCTAGAATGACTGGCTCTCTTAGCCAGTCACTCATTCAGTGGTAAAATGAGCAAAACTAGTACTCTTTTCGCCTGCAAATTGATATTTCTCAAGACTATTGCAGGGGCCGGGTTTGGCCAGCTTCGTCATAAAAGGGCTGTAAATTAATCAAAGTCATAATTCTTACACATTCATGTGGCCCTTTCTATTTTCGTGACGAAGCTACGCCATTTTGCTTGTGACGTTACATAACATGGGACATGTTTGAATATGATGGCAGATAGACCGCATTAAGGATTCCAGTTTCTCAGTCAATCATATGACGTCATAATCAAGTACGTGACAATTACGTCATGAATGACATAGCTAAGTTCGTAATGAATGCTTAATTGTTGACGGACTAGATGTTGTTGTACGAAATGTATGTCTTTACTATTTAATAAACATACAGTTGGATATTTTGAAACTAATTTAACTGATCACCGTTGCTGCCATAGGCATCCCAGTGAAATGTGTCACAACCGTTCTCAGACAGACACTTTTCTCACACGCATGCACGTACGTACGCACTAACGAACTCACATGCGCACGTACGCGCACACCGCGCGCGCACGCGACCACGACGCACATACACACATTCACACGCATACACTCACTCACTCATGCACTCCGCACGCACTCATGCAAGTATACATACAAATATTTGAAAATTTACAAGTAATTAAAAAGGCAATTGGGGTACTACAAACTCCGGATAAAATATGGATGCATACAATAAGACTGATATATACTTACTATACTGTAGCAATAGTCCTCTACGATATTAAATCGAAATAAAACCTGAAAAAGCGTTGCTTTTGATAAACAACATCTTCAGCTCTCGCCATACATAACGATGTTATTCGTAATCACGTGTTGGTTTTCTGCACACGCACTTCTAGCAAAATACAATACACATAACACGCACTTGTCAAAAAACCCAGTGTAAGGTGATTAAAATATTTTTTTATTAATTTAATTCAGGAAACGTATCCACATTCGCTGAGCAATCTTTTAATTTCTTACCCGCAGATTTATAATACATTTTTATCATCATACAGATCTATCTAATATACACAGTTTAGCTCCGATGAAAATTAATGTATTTTTCTTTCGTTGTAAATTCCTACCGTTGCGCGGACCGTATAGCGCTCTAATGCGGGAAGAAATGAAAGAAAGCGAGCGAGAGACTGATAAAAAATCAATGTTCTTACGAATGGAAAGCGCGCGGGTGGGTATTATCTTCCTATGCAATTGCTAAGACACGCCGAGAAGAAAACGGTCTACAAATAAAATTATCGCTGTATTGGACTATTAATGTCCCTGGCAAGACGGGGAAAAGACGATTAAACCATTTGGACACGAAGGACGGAACTAAAACTTAACTAATATACATTTTAAAGACATATTCTGTTAAATATTTTGAAACTAATTTGTCTGGGAGCTGTTGCAACAGCTTCCAGTCAAAGTAGTTTTAAAATATTCAACAGCTTACCTGTGTATATTCCTACATTGGTTTTGAGATTCTTGGATGTCAGTGTTCAAAGGGGTCGTGTTTTAAAACACACGAAGTCAGCACGTATATTTGAATTATGTTATGCGTTTAGCGTACTCCATTCAGGATTCGCGGATTCTTCCGGCGGAGATAGAACATCCGATAACTACCAGAGTAGTTCAATATTTTGAAAACAGTTTGACAGATGAATTTTGCTGAGACAATCCCAAATACTTCCAATCACTGTGCATCTGCTACCTCGTACATTTCGTCTACCCATACGCATACGTGTTAAATGCTGTCAGTTAGAGTTGCCTACAATTACAGATATATTGCTAGCTTATAGTCCCAAATAAATTCCTCATAGCTGCTGCCGGAGAAATCATAGATTGTATATATCTTACCGTTTTTGCCGCGTTGTAAGAATTTTTTAATCAAATTTGCCGGCCTTTCTGAATTTTTCAGAACATACCTAATGTTTAATCCTTGTCTAGGGCAATGGCATTACTCGTGTTCAAATTTAAGCCAAATCGACACAGCAGTTTCCGAGATATCCATAGATCCTGAATATGATTTGAACCATGCAGATCTGGTTTTTATCCGTATCACTGCAGCAACAGCGCCCAGTCAAATACGTTTCAAAATATTCAACAGCATGTTTATTAAATACTAAAGACATACACTTCTTACAACTGACAGACTGGTCAAGGTTCATAACGGATTTAGTTACGTCATTCATGACTCCTTTTAATTGTGATGTCAACCTACACGTGGCGTAATTGATTATGCCGCCATATATTTGATTGACAGATCTTATTCATCTATTCATTGATCTGAAATGGATTCAGCATTGATTATCGCCTGGTAGAAATTGCTTGTCAACTTGAAATAATACACGCAACTGACATTTATAATTACATATTGAACACTGGCAAAGCTTTGTCGAACAATTTATAGTCTTCAGTTTCATCGTCGAAGCTACATTGCTTAGACGCCATTTTATTGACACATCGCGCGTTATTGCAATGGAGGGTTTATTCCAACGAAGGCCCGCCCACGTTTACCTAAGCTCCGCCCACTTCGATTCATATACTTAGAACGACAAATTCCCAGAATCCCAATTTCAAGGTAACTATACAAGTGAGGTGTTGAAAAATTTAAAAGTAATTCAACGAATTGTACGAATTGTATGTCTTTACTATTTAATACACATTCTGTCTAATAGTTTTGAAACTAATTTGACTGGGCGTTGTTGCTGCCATAGGCAGCAACAACACCCAGTCAAATTAGTTACAAAATAGTCAACAGCTTACCTGTATAGTTTTCTGGAAATTGAGAGGGAAAGGGAGCTCAGGGATCGATCCCAACACGAGCGAGGTGTGGGTGGAGTTTGTCTAGAGATGGGCGGGGCATAGCTAAAACTGGAAATGTCCATCAGGGCGACCAGCTTGTCATGGTTTTTGTACCGAAAATAAGTGTGGACAAGTGCACGCGAGCTCGCGATTTGTCGTTTCCAGTGTTTGCATATGCGAGTATGCGGAAATGCATACAACTCATCAGTTTAACCTATATATTGTATATTACAAATTGCAAAGCCATATAATTTAACACTTTTTATTCATAAACACTAAATAACTTAATTCGGAAGACTTTAATAGGGTCGAAATTTCACTATATAAAACGAAAACTGGTAACAGATTTCTTCGGTTTGCATATTGCATGTATTAATGAATATTAAAATCGGCGATTGTCACAGTTTGCAGATTTAACAAAACGTGTTGCAATGTTTTTCCATTTGAACAGAGTGCAGGTAAGATTGCGCGTATGGCATAATATCAAACCCGCGATGATGTCAATTTTCAAACCGGTTTATACCGGATATCGGTTTTGTGGGTGGGGTCAAGGATGTGTCGGTACAATTATTGCATGTAATGGTCTTTTCGAAAAAGGTGTAGCAAGTATGCATGCGTTTTCGTGGACGTTTGACCTAAAATACACGCTCATGACTTTTAATTTCTTTATAAGCATCATCAATAGTGTAGGCTTTAGACAGAGTATCTATCTCTACCAGCAATGAATATAGAGAAGGGAAGCGAGGCTATACAGAGGCTAGGCAGTTCTATATAATTTTCCTATCTACTTGCGCCAGTAATAATTGTTATAATCTAGACGCTTACAAACTACAACTAATAAGTGTTCCATTTACAATTGATTAACTCTATTGTGTGAGTGTAGCCGAGTTCAATCATCAGATTTATTGTTCGTTTATTCATTGAGCGTCAAACAACTAGACATATAGCTGTGTTAGCCAGTACATAATCCGCGATTATTTTTTTTAATTTAATGTTTGGTGAAAACCGTTTCTGCCAAGGACAGCAAAAACATTTAATCAATTAGCATCATTTTAAAATTATGATGATATGCACCCATTGATCGTTATTGTTGGCATTGGATACGATACATCCCTGTAATATTAATTTTGGCCTGTTACAAAGTAGTTGGGGGGAGTGGGAGTAGGGCTGGGGGAGGCATTGGTAACGGAATATACGCGCGTTTGGAGCGTGTATGCCTATAGAAATAAACCTATTATATAACAAGAACTGACTGGTGACTGAAACTTGAAAGACATGACTAAGTACGTGGTGTGCTACTTAGCATTGATGTAATTACAACCGCGTACAGAAATAAAACAGCAATAAAGATGTTTGTATCTTTACCCTTTTAATGACTAAATTTGTTTAAAAAAATTAAAATATTTGCTTATTGAATGTCCATTTGCAGGTCAAGAGAAGACTATTTTTGAAAATTTACCACTGGAATGACTGGCTCGGTTATCGGGTCAGTCATTCCAGTTGTAAATCTTCACAAATAGTCTTCTCTTGGCCTGCAAATGGACACTCCACAGGACCAATAAACAGGCCGGTTTGTGGTACACGTGCCCCCGACCCCCCCCCCCCCCCCAATGCCGAAAGGTAACTAAATGCATTGCGTGACGCAAAAAGGCGCGAGTCAGCATCTCCCTCGAGTGCATTCTAGTTTGCATTGGAAACATGGTTATGATTTTGTCGACTGTTGTACGGACTTTTCGGTAGATTTGTGTCCATTACTTGAAGAGTTTGGAATGCAACATACGTCAGAGGCAGGCTTGTGCGATTATGTGATTAAACCGAAAATCGCTATTATTTTTTTAATCCTGAATTTATATGATTAAAAACTAAATTATCGAATAATCGTGAATAATTCCACTGCATAAAATATTTCAAAGTCTACCTTTTTATTTACATTTTGCACAGCGAATGCATGCCCATTTGCAGGCCGAGAGAAGATTATTTTTGAAAATGTATCATTGGAATGCCTGGCTCGATGCTCGAGCCAGTCATTCCAGTGATACATTTTCAATAATAGTCTTCTCTCGGCCTGCAAATGGATATTTCTAAACACTATTGCAGCTTTCGTCATTGACATACCTTTGTTGTTATATCGGTGTAATTTGTAACCAAGGCCGATTGATCGATTAATCACGATTATTCTTAAATAATCGATCGCGAGCACTCAAAGCAATAATCGTGTAAGCTAGTCAGCGGTACAGCAGGCTCAGAAATACCTGCTAGGCTCATACCAAGTTATCTGTTTTGTTTTAAAAATCCTCCTAACTTAATTTGTCCATATATAGAAAGAAACCAATTCTGGAATTTTAAGGCATTATTTTCGTTCTTTCCTCTGTAGCTTTGTTAACTCTGTAATGGTCAAGCCGCGCAAAATGGCTTTGCGATCGTCATGAGGCCAAGAGAAGACTGCTTTTGAAAATTGACTACTACT